>CM077159.1:153168321-153450529 GCA_039583875.1 Platanthera guangdongensis | reverse complement strand
CCCATGAACTCTCATGATGTGAGAATTATGGGGGTCCCACTCCCTCCCATGAGGATTCGAACCGCCGCCTGATGGTGATGGGGAAGGGGGGACTCCTCTCCCATGGGGGGGGGTCGCCGGGAAAGACCCCCGCCGTCGGCGACCTGACCACCGCCGGCGACCTGCCCCCTCTCGGGCCTTGCCGCGGCTGAACCACCGACCTCGCCGGCAGGGTATCCGCGACAAGGCACCGGCCTCGCCGGCAGGCCACGGGAGGCCAAGGCCGGCCTAGCCACTGCCGACCACGACCAACCTAGTCGCGGCCAGCCATGGCTAGGCCTAGCCGCGACCAGCCACCAGGCCGCCGGCAGGCCGGCCACGGCAGGCCCACTGGCCAAGCCGCGGCAAGCCGCCGGCCTCACCACGGCGGGCCCCCGGCCGGCCGCCGCCGCCGGCCACCCGGCCGGCCGGCCCCGCCGCTGGCCGCCCTGCTGACCACCACCGCCACCGTGGCGGCCCGTCGTCGTGGGCAACCTCCCTACTGTCCGATCAAGGGGAGGCTCTCCTCGCCGTCCGATCAAGACGGTAACCACCCTCTAACGCACTACTTTAGTGGTGGAGCCCATCATGATCCTCCCCTGGAGGTTATAAAAGAGACCCCAGAGGCTCTTCATTCTTCACCTTTTTTCTTCTCCGGGTTGCCTTCTTCTTCCTCAGAAGAGAGCTCGCCTGCTTCCTCCCCTGAGTCGGCCTCCTGTCACCGTGAACCACCGGCGGCCACCAACGGCCACCTGCGGCCACCAGCGCTCCACCAACACGCCACCAGCAGGAAAACGCCCAAGTCCCCAAAAACAAAAGGAAGAAGGCAACTGTCGCCAGCAAGTATACGTGACCGCAAGCGCCAGAGCATCAGGATCATCCCACGCATTCAACACCCAAGTGACTCCCGCGGTGCAGTCTGTTGCCCGTCGGGAGCTGTAGTCTCTCTCTTCCCCAAGTTATAACGGGAGCGGCCTGTCGCTCTGATTCTCCAACACACTGTAATCACCAGAATATAGTGAAATTTGATCGGCACAGACCCGATCACGTGGTTTTTTACCCATTTAAGGGTTTTTTCCACGTCATCACATCTTGTGTCAACTCTCTACTTTCATTGACTGTGTGCGCTCTCGACTGCCTTCATGAGCTAAGACGGTTCGAACAAATCCGGTCCGACCGGGGCATCGAGTTAGTCCGCAACAACTCCTATTGAACATAATATTGTAAAGCATTCGAGATCTTTTAGTTTTAGACGTAGTTTCTTTTGTAGTATTGAGTTATATTCTTCTGTTAACGTCACGATTTCTTTATCTACAAATTTTCTCATCTTTGACAAGATATTCTTTATGAACTTAACATAATTTGGCATTTGTTCCAATGCTTCATTAAATGAAATATTTATAGTTAACTTCTTGAAGATATCCATAAATTTCTGAAACTGTTTATCATGCCTAGTCTTTGCTAGCATAGATGGAAACTGTGGCGGATGATAAATAATTTCTTTCTTTTTATTAATGGGTTGTTCAATTTCAACTGCCTTCGACTCCTTTTTTCTATAGACTTTTCTACTTGTGATTCACTTATTTTAATTGTTTTCTCTCTTTTCTCCTCCTCGCTCACCTTTTCTAACAACCCAACCTCACTTGAAATTTCTACCCCACTCCCTAAGGTGATAGCTTTGCAATGGTTATTTTGTTCATCTCTTATGAGTTTAGTTGTAGTGTCAGAAGGTAATGATCTCACTGGCCTTTGATTTAATGAATTTGCTAGTTGACGCAAGGTAGTTTCTAAAGATATTAAGGAAGATTCAATGCCTACCATTCTAGATTCATTTTTTTTGAAATATTCCTAAAATATATTCATCAGTCAATTTCTTAAGATTCACTTGATTATTAGGAGGATTACTTTCAATTGAGTTTGAACTTTGATTAAATCCGGGCGGTTGATTCATTCCTTGATTATTTTTCCACGAGAAATTTGGATGATTTCGCCACTCAGGATGATAGTGATTTGCAAAACCCGGTGATACTTGTCTTTGTTGTCCTTCCACATAATTTGCTTCCTCAGTGATTTGATTGAATTGTTCTATAGTGAGTGAGCACTAGGTGTATGCGTAGATAAAGAATCTAACCTCTTATTAATCAAGTTAAATTGAGAAGTCATTTGAGTGGCCAAAGATGTGATTTGGTCCACTTGAAGGATTCCAACCGGATTGCTATTCTCTTGTCTTTCATAAGCTTGATAGTTATTTGATGTAAGAACATCTAATATAGCATAAATGTCTTCAGGATATTTCTTTATTAAGGAACCTCCCGCGGCTCCGTCAACTAAAATCATAGTTGCAGTTTGTAACTCATTATAAAAATAGAAACTTGTTAGAATTTGTTTGGCGGGGCGTTTTAGGAGCTGCACGCCGCAGATTATTGATCCGCCCCGCCAAACAATTTTTTCGCGCCCTCCAGTTGGCACTGCCCCCGCCCTCCAGACGCGAAAATATCGCGATTTGGAGTCGCGAAATATTTTCACGACTCCAAAATCAGGCGGCGCGCGATTCACGGAAATACTGTTCATCTTCCGCCTTCCATGGATCACAGCAGTTCTTCCCCCGACGATTTCTCCCCCGCCTTCATCAGATGCCATCATCCTCGGTTCATTCCCCGTTTATTTCTCCCCGGACTCCCCCCACTGACCAGCCGCCAACATCCTCGCAGTTCTTCCCCCGCTGATTTCTCCCCGGACGAGCCCGCTGCTCTCCTTACCTAAACGCTGACCAGCCGCCTCCTCCGGCGAACATAAGTTTTGCGTTCCCTGTGCGAGGAATATCTTCTTCCCTGTGCGATCTTTCAGCGAATCACCATTTTTTCCCTGTGATCTATCCGTCTGCTCAACATATATCTCTGTTTTTCCAGCGAATCTTTTTTTTCCTGGCGCTCTCCCACTGGATTTGAGTTTGCGAAGCTTTCCAATCTGGATCTGGAGTTTTCTCCTTGTCAGGTATTCTTTCAGCTCCTATCTTTGGATTTGAAATTGTCTGTTTGTTTGTGTATGAACCTGCAGCTGGGAGTTTTTCCCTGTTTCATTGTGGTCTCAATTGGGATCTGTTCCAGATATAATTTTCAGTTGGATTTGTTCTGGCTGCAGATAAGTATTTGTTTTACTTGATTAAGGATTAGCTGCAGTTAAATTTTCCAGATAGTTTTTTTTGACACCTTGTATTGTTAGTTAATGGTTAGTTTTTAATCACAAATATATGTTGTTTAGGGTTCATTCGGATCTGATTTTCAGATCTGTTCTTCAGGGGCTTTTGAATTCTAGATCTGCTCTTTTTTTCGATGGGAGATGTTGAGACCAAAGTGGCTTAGGATCACCTGCTTATTGTAACGGGAGGTATGCACCTTTGATCTAGATGGTTATGCATCACTTATATTGTCTTCACCATGCATGCTAAAATAAATTATTATTATGGGGCACCTAAAATAAATTAAGTTAACATGTTAATTTTATGTTATTGTTGTTTGAATTTAAGTTTTTTAAAAAATGAGATGTGCACCGCACAGCTGTTTTGCCAAACAGTTTAAACAGCTTATCCATTTGAAACAGTTCTGCAAAAGCTATTCATCCAAACAGTTTCACAGATTCTGTCACCACTCTGCAAAACAGCTGATTATTCCACCACTGCTTCTCACCACTGCTTCTGCAGTCGCTGCAGCTGAGCCAAACAGAGCCTTAATGTTGGGCTAACCCGTGGTGTGGACATTTAATTAACAACTCTTTAAAACGCTCTCATGCATTATAAAAAGTTTTCCCATGATTTTGCATGAACATAGTTATGTCCCTAATCAATTTAGTAGTCCTTCGCTCGTCCCTCTAATGAGAATGAAAATAACCTCAGTAGAATAGATTCTTCAGACGCTCCATTAACCTTGAACATGTCACATATTGCTAAGAAGGTCAGTAAGTGAGAATTTGCATCTTCATAATTGAGACCCTTGAACTTATTATATTGTACTTGTTGCATAATTAATGGGTCCATTTTAAAACTGTTGGCTTCGATAGCATGTCGAGTTATACTTGAATGCAAACCTCCTCTAAAAGGCGTGTTATAATCTCGACATGTCATCCGTGGTGCCGCAGGTTGATCAATTTGATCAGCATGACCCCCATTGTCGTCCATTTTATCTTGTGCGTTATTATTTATCTCAGGATGAATAATATTGAACATTATAAAAGTTCTTCAGTTTTGTATACAAGTGCGCTCAATTTAATAATTTAATGATAATAATTCAATGTCTTGATATCTAGACATACACTAAACAGAATTCCAAATAAAGAGAAAATAAAAATAAAAAAGAAACTTGATCTCTAAATACTAAGGATTCACTAATATTGCAAAAAATAAACACTAAGTTTGTAGCACCTCCCTGGCAACGGCGTTAAAAACTTGATACACCTAAAATAGATTTACGTAATAACGTAAATGCACGTGCCAAATCAAGTAATATAAAGTGAGTTAAGATCGTTCTCACAGAGAAGTGACTAATCTAGCGTTTGCAAGTACTAGCTCTACCTTTTTTTTTTAAATTCAAACAGATTAATTAAAAATGAATTTAGATTAATGACATTTAAAAGTGAACAATAATAAAAACTAAATAATGTTTGTTTTAAAGTACTTTTATTAATTTGGAGAAGTAGTATTGTACATTGATTTCCTTTGCCTATTGCGGTGAGTTTTTAGAGTGATCTTTCATAAAATGATTAATTACTATCCTGCAATGATTTGAAAGTGGAAGTCATCATCTCTCGATCTCAGAAATCCGTTTACCCTAATTCTCCTAGTTATCTCTAACTTTGGTAAAACGAGAATAACATAAAACACTCAAATCAATGTTGTTAATACAAGATGAAATCTCTTTATCTCTTTATGCTATGTTGAAATTTATGTTATACTTACGTCACTCCTTTCTCGAATCTTGCAGCGCAGTATAAAGATGGAATTTTGGCTAAAGATTTACACGACTTGTATAACCCCATTTTCGTTGTGCGGGGCCAAGATCCTCCAAGGCCCCAGATTGGGCCAGCTTTGGCCTTACAATTTGATAAAATAAGAAAGCGGGCGGGAGGGCTCTCGCCGTCAGTAGGCGGGAAGGCTCTCGCCCAGGGGTTGAGTAGCGCCATTTCGTCGAACGCCAGTTCGTCGAGCTCAATTTGTCGAGCTGGGAGCATAATTCGTCGAACGCTAGTTCGTCGAGCTCAACTCGTCGAGCTGGGCCTTCATCCTAAGGTTATGTTCATCGAACACAGATTTTAGGCTCAGGCCATGGCAAAAATAGGGCGGGCGGGAAGGCTCCCGCCCTGTGCAGGATCAGGGGCTCGCGCCTTAGGACGGTGGAAGCCCATTGGCCCTCGGCGTTGAGTGATGCCTTTCCACTCAGCGTCCCTTCAGTCTTTTGGATCCCGCCCGGGGTAGGCGGGAGGGCTTGCGCTCAGGGCAAGCCGAGTTCCCGCAGAGCTCAGCAGTAAGGGTTTCTGCCAGATGGGACCCAGACCTGAAATTACCTAAATACCCCTGGTCTGCATTTAGCTCCTCTAAACAGCGGAGTTTGGCTATTGGCAGACCAGTCCATGGGCATTTTTGTAATTTTAGGATAGCAAAAGTACGTTTTTTGCAGACCAAATATTGAAAATCTACAAATAGACCCATAGGATACCTCAGAAAGCAGATTTCCATATACTCTCTGATTTTTGCCTTCTAGAGCTTTTTGAGGTACTCCTAGCCCAACGATTGGCTTTGGAGGGGAAGCGCTCAGAGAACTTTCGGGTTAGTGGAGGGACCTCCCAGCTGAGGTTTAGGGTCAGTTTCTAGTTCTTTGTGGCTAGTCTTGGGTCGAGATTTGAGAGAAATAGGTGTCGGCCACACCCCAAGGTTCGAACTCTCGTTGAGGCCAGTTTTTGGCTTCAACATTTCTGGTGCGGTGAGCGTGGACTGTGGCTGATACAGGAAAGTCTCAAGTCAAGTCTCATGGCTGGAGGTGAAGGAGAAGGAGCTGGCTCGAGAGGTTCTCCCTCTCAGGGAAGTGGGGTGACGTTGGGGATGCTGGAGGACTTCAGGTGAGAAGTCTTGCAGACCATCCACTTGGCCTTCTCGGCAAGAGGCGAGTGGGAGACTCCTCAGGTCCCGGTGGCGGCTGCTCAATCATTGGGCGAGAACGCTCCCGGACAGCGCCCCGAGAAGGATGTTCTGGCAGAGACGGCGGAAAGGGATGTCCCCAGGCGGGAGTTATTCCTGGGACAAACTAGTGCGGACAGGGCGAGCGAGCCGAGGTCGTGCGACGAGCCCTCTCGACAGGCAGTGGGCGGGAGCCCTTCAGTGAGCTCATCATCTCAGCTCCGGTTTCGGAGGGGTTCCGGGAGCCAGACATGACCTACTATACGGGGAGGGACGACCCCACGCAGCATGTGCAGTGGTTTGAAGATGTCGTCTCCATAAGGAAGATGTTGGATGCCTTCAAGTGTAGGCTCTTTGCCATCACTCTGAAGGAGAAGGCCAGGTACTGGTTCCCCCAGTTGCCCGCAAGTTCGATTTATTGCTTCGAAGATCTGCGATGCGGGTTCTTGCTGAGGTTCTCAATGTCCAAGAAGAGGAAGAAGGGAACAGAGTGCTTGTTCGCCATCAAGCAGAGGTCGGAGGAGATGCTGGGACACTATGTCGACAGGTTCAGGAGGAGATCAAATGAAGGATGACCAAGTACTTCGACAAGCATGTCAGGATAAAGCGGTTCAAGGAAGGGGACCTAGTTTTGAAGGAGGTCAATGTCGCAGGAAGGTCGGAGGTCGTTGCTAAGCTCAACCCCAACTCGGAAGGACCTTACATTGTAGAAAGGGCTCTGGGTCAGGGGATACCACCTCCAGAATGTGGAAGGGGAATCCATGAGTCATGCTTGGAGCGACGATGACCTGAATCGCTTCTACCCTTAATGGGGGACAAGATTGTAAATCTTATTTTTGATAAATTCATCGAATTGTCTCATGATTGGTTTCTTTTGAGAATTGGAAAAAGATGTTGGTAGTTTGCAAGACCCCGAGAGGATCCCGCTGCTCAGGCTCCCATTAGCTGGCAGGTCTGGAAGGCGCACTCGGCCCCAGGTAGACCCGCTATCAGGCTCTCACTAGCTAGCAGGGCTGTAGGCTCTCCTGGGGGAGTAAGGGAATACCTCGAGTGGTGATTCCGCTGCGCAGACTCTCCTAGCTGGCATGGCTAGAAGGCACGCTTGGCCACAGGTAGACTCGCTGTCTAGGCTTTCATTAGCTGGGCTGTAGGCACACCTCAGGGGAAAGGAAGGGAGTTTGAAGAAAGAATTGAGAAACTAAGCAAGACCCCAAGAGGATCCCGCTGCTCAAGCTCCCAATAGCTGGCAGTTCTGGAAGGCGAACTCGGCCCCGGGTAGATCCGCTGCCAGGCTCTCACTAGCTGGCAGGGCTGTAGGCTCGCCTGGGTGGTAAGGGAATACCTCGAGTTGTGATTCCGCTACGCAAACTCTCCTAGCTGGCAGGGCGGGAAGGCACGCTCGGCCCCGGGTAGACTCGCTGTCCAGGCTCTCATTAGCTAGGCAGGGTTGTAGGCACACATGAGGGAAAGGAAGCGAGTTTGAAGAAAGAATTGAGAAACTAAGCAAGACCCCAAGAGGATCCCGCTGCTCAGGTTCCCATTAGTTGGCAGGTCTATAAGGCGCACTCAGCCCCGGGTAGACCCGCTGTCAGGCTCTCACTAGCTGGCAGGGCCGTAGGCTCGCCTGGGGGGGTGGGGGTAAGGGAATATCTCGAGTGATGATTCCGCTGCATAGACTCTCCTAGATGGCAGGGCTGGATGGCACGCTCGTCCCCGGATAGACTTGCTGTCCTGGCTCTCATTGGCTGGGCAGGGCTGTAGGCACACCTGGGGGGAAAATAAGGGAGTTTGAAGAAAGAATTGAGAAACTAAGCAAGATACTGAGAGGATGCCGCTGTTGAGGCTCCCATTAGCTGGTAGGTCTGGAAGGTGAACTCGGCCCCGGGTAGACCCGCTGCCATGCTCTCACTAGCTGGCAGGGTCGTAGGCTCACCTGGGGGGGAGGGGTAAGGGAATACCTCGAGTGGTGATTCCGCTGCGTAGACTCTCCTAGCTGGCAGGGCTGGAAGGCACGCTCGGCCCGGGTAGACTCGTTGTCTAGGCTCTCATTAGCTGGGCAGGGTTGTAGGCACACCTGGGGGGGAGGAAGAGAGTTTGAAAAAAGAATTAAGAAACTAAGCAAGACCCCGAGAGGATCCCGCTGCTCAGGTTCCCATTAGCTGACAGTTCTGGAAGGTGCCTTCGACCCCGGGTAGACCCGCTGTCAGGCTCTCACTATCTAGCAGGGTCGTAGGCTCGCCTGGGGGGGGGGGGGGTAAGGGAATACCTCGAGTGGTGATTCCGCTGCGCAGACTCTCCTAGCTGGGAGGGATGGAAGGCACACTCTGCCCCAAGTAGACTCGCTGTCCAGGCTCTCATTAGATGGGCAAGGCTGTATGCACACCTGGGGGGAAAGGAAGGGAGTTTGAAGAAAGAATTGAGAAACTAAGTAAGATCCTGAGAGGATCCTGCTGCTTAGGCTCCCATTAGCTGGCAGGTCTGGAAGGTGCACTCGGCCCCGAGTAGACCCGCTGTCAGGCTCTCACTAGCTGGCAGGGCCATAGGCTCGCCTGAGGGTAAGGGAATACCTCGAGTGGTGATTCTGCTGCACAAACTCTCCTAGCTGGCAGGGCGGGAAGCCACGCTCGGCCCCGGGTAGACTCAATGTCCAGGATCTCATTAGATGGGCAGGGTTGTAGGCACACTTGGGGGGAAAGGAATGGAGTTTGAAGAAAGAATTGAGAAACTAAGCAAGATCCCGAGAGGATCCCGCTGCTCAGGCTCCTATTAGCTGGCAGGTCTGGAAGGCGCACTCGACCCCAGGTAGACCCGCTGCCAGGCTCTCACTAGCTGGCAGAGCCGTAGGCAGGCCTGGTGGGGGGGGGGGGGGTAAGGGAATACCTCGAGTGGTGATTCCGCTACGCAGACTCTCCTAGCTAGCAAGGCAGGAAGGTACGCTCCGCCCTGGGTAGACTCGCTGTCCAGGATTTCATTAGCTGGACAGTGTTGTGGGAACACCTGGTGGAAAGGAAGGGAGTTTGAAGAAAGAATTGAGAAACTAAGCAAGACCCTGAGAGGATCCCGCTGCTCTGGCTCCCATTAACTGGCAGGTCTGGAAGGCGCACTCGGCCCCGGGTAGACCTGTTATCTGGCTCTCACTAGCTAGCAGGGCTGTAGGCTCTCATGTGGGGTAAGGGAATACCTCGAGTGGTGATTCTGCTATGCAGACTTTCCTAGCTGGCAGGGCTGGAAGGCACGCTCGGCCCCGGATAGACTCACTGTCCAGGCTCTCATTAGCTGGGCAGGGCTGTAGGCACACCTAGGGGGAAAGGAAGGGAGTTTGAAGAAAGAATTGAGAAACTAAGAAAGACCCCGAGAGGATCCCGCTGCTCAAACTCCCATTAGCTAGCAGGTCTAGAAAACTCACTCGGCCTCAGGTAAACCTGCTGCCTGGCTCTCACTAGCTGGCAATGCCGTAGGCTCACCTGGGGGGTAAGGGAATACCTCGAGTGGTGATTCCGCTACGCAGACTCTCCGAGCTGGCGGGGCGGGAAGACATGATCAACCCCGGGTAGACTCGCTGTCCAGGCTTTCATTAGCTGGGCAGGGATGTAGGCACACCTGAGGGGAAAGGAAGGGAGTTTGAAGAAAGAATTGAGAAACTAAGCAAGACCCCGAGAGGATCCCGTTGCTCAGGCTCCCATTAGCTGGCAGGTCTGGAAGGCGAACTCGGCCCCGGGTATACCAGCGCAGGCTCTCACTAGCTGGCAGGGCCATAGGCTCGCCTGGGAGGGGGTGTAAGGGAATACCTCGAGTAGTGATTCCGCTGCACAGACTCTCCTAGCTGGCAGGGCGGGAAGGCACGCTCGGCCCCGGGTAGACTCGTTGTCCAGGATCTCATTAGCTGGGCAGGGCTGTAAGCACACCTGGGGGGAAAGGAAGGGAGTTTGAAGAAAGAATTGAGAAACTAAGAAAGACTCCGAGAGGATCCCGCTGATTAGGCTCCCATTAGATGGCAGGTCCGGAAGGCGCACTCGGCCCCGGGTAGACCCGCTGCCAGGCTCTCACTAGCTGGCAGGGTCGTAAGCTCGCCTGGGGGTAGGGAATACCTCGAGTGGTTATTCTGCTGCGCAGACTCTCCTAGCTGGCAGGGATGGAAGGAACGCTCGGCCCCGGGTAGACTCGCTGTCCAGGCTCTCATTAGCTGGACCGGGTTGTAGGCACACCTAGGGGGAAAGGAAGGGAGTTTGAAGAAAAAATTGAGAAACTAAGCAAGACCCTGAGAGGATCCCGCTGCTCAGGCTCCCATTAGCTGACATGTCTGGAAGCCGCACTCGTCCCCGGGTAGACTCGCTGCCAGGCTCTCACTAGCTGGCAAGGTTGTAGGCTCGCCTTGGGGGTAAGGGAATACCTCAAGTGGTCATTCTGCTGCGCAGACTCTCCTAGCTGGCCGGGCTAGAAGGAACGCTCGGCCCCGGGTATACTCATTGTCCAGTCTCTCATTAGGTGGGCAAGACTGCATGCACACCTGGGGGGAAAGGAGGGGAGTTTGAAGAAAGCATTGAGAAACTAAGCACGACCCTGAGTAGACCCACTGTCAGGCTCTCACTAGCCGATAGGGTTGTGTGATCTCTCGGGGGGAAGAAGGAAATGTGGGATTTTTTGTTTAAGTGATCCCAGGTGGACCCGATAACCAGGTTCACACCAAGCAGACAGGGCTGTTGAAATCATGACGGAGTCACGAAGCCCTTGTTAACTGGTTTACAAATGGCTAACTTCAGTCCTAAGCAGGGGTGGGATGACTCAAATCCCTCTTGGCAGGGCTCTCGGCATAACCCTCTCGACAGGGCTCTCGGCTAGGCTCTTGTCAGGGCTCTCGCCACAGCCATCTCGTCGGGGATCCCGACAAGCACCTCTCAGCAGGGGTTCCTGGCACGACCCTTTTGGCAAGGCTCTCGGCAGGCCCCTTACAGCAGGTTTTACTTGGCCAACTCTCTGAAAAGGTGGCGGTCATCACCTAAGATCCTAAGAGCCTAGGGTTGGCGCAAAGGTAATAAACATTACAGCGACAAAGCAGATTTTCCATCACAATATAAAAAGAGTTAAGTATCAGTGAGGGAATCTCGCCCCTTACAAAAGTTACAATGGTTAAGTTCACAAAAATGAATGTACAAAAATCAAAGCAAGGTTACAATAAACTAAGCAGGATATATGGAGGCTATTAAGCCGGCTCGCCAGAGGTTCCGCTTGGGGTGTTGCCGGAGGATTTGCCGGGTGAGCTTCCGCCGGTTTCCACATTCAGGACAATCTCCGCCGCATCGTCGATCGAAGAGTCGTCCTCTCCCGCAGGTTTGGGGATGGGCTCGAACAATCAGGGTAGGATCCCTCGCGTCGTGAGGGTCTCGCCTCCTTCGTTCAAAAGCGCTGACTCCTGCAACACCTTGATGACCATCTTGGAGGTGTCCTGCGCGTTCTCCTGAATGATCACATCGATTTCGTATGCGGAGTAGTGGCGGCGCTCGACTCTCTCCTCCCGTGACGGTCGGGCCAGGGCCAGGGCCTCCTACAGGCGCTTCACCTCGGCCTGCAGCAGCTAGTTCTCCCACTCGACGGTTGCCACTCTCGCGCAAGACAGCTCGGCTTCCGCGAATTCCTGCGAGACTGTCTGGTTAAGCGAAAGGCGTCAATATATATGAATAAATATTGGGAGGACGGGAAATATTGAAGGGTCCCGCTTACCTTGGCGGTCGGGCGAGTGGAGAGGAGTTGTTGGGCGGCAGCCAAGTCGGCCTTTAGGGTGGCCGCTTCAGCTGCAGCAGCGTCCCTCGCCCTGAGCATATCGGCAAGGTTGCGCTCGATGGTGAAGGTGTGACACCTAGCCATGTGCAAGAGCTTGTTGGGTACATTGGAATAAATGTACCTGATTTGAAGAAGCCTCACCCTACTCAATGATATACATCAAAATGTATTTGATGTGTTTTGAGTTTAGTTGTGCAGGTTATGTATTTGCAGGGAAAGCTGAAAAGTTTCTAAGTCCATGTGTCGACACCCAGAAGAAAAGTGTCGACACTTAAGAAGACTTGTGTCGACACCCAGAGAAGCTGTGTCGACACTTGGAGTAATTGTGTCGACACTAGGGATGCAGAGTCGACACCAGAAGGGAAGTGTCGACACATACAGGCTGTGTTGACACTCAATGAAGAAATGTCCAGAGAAGCTGTGTCGACACTTAGAAGCAGTGTCGACACCCGGAGGAACCTTGTCGACATCAAAAGTGTCGACACTTGGAGGCTGTGTCGACACTCAACAAAACTTCAACAAAGTTCAAGTACAAGTGTCGACACTAGGAGGCTGAGTCGACACTCAGCAAACTTCAACAGAGTTTAAGTGCAAGTGTCGACATAATGAAGGATGTGTCGACACACAGCAAATGTCTCAACACATGAAGAAAGTGTCGACACTAGGAAGATGTGTCGACACTCAGCAAATTTCAACAAATTCTAAGTACAAGTGTCGACACAAAGAAGATGTGTCGACACTCAGCCAAAGTCTCAACACAAGAAGAATGTGTCGACACAAGGAGAAGTGTCGACACTCAGCAAAAGTATCAACACAGAAGGCATGTATTGACACCAAGAAGATGTGTCGACACTTAACAAGTTCAACACAAGAAGATGTGTCGACACAAAGGAGTTGTGTCGACACTTAGCAGAATTCAACTAAGTACTAAAGAACAAGGAGTTGTGTCGACACACATTATCAGTGTCGACACATTCTAAAGAAGCAGTGTCGAGAAGTAATTTCTACAACACAAGGAGTTGTGTCGACACCATGAAGGCTAGTGTCGACACTTAGTCTACTTGTGTCGACACTTGGTCTATCAGTGTCGACACTTAAAGACTGACTGTCTCGACACTTTCAGACAATTACAGAAAATTCAAGAAGTGACTGGATGACTTGACAGCTGTCATTCCAGCCGGTCTACTGCAACTGTCAGAGTTGTCAGAAAGTCGTTAGAAACCGGATCAGCCGGTCACCATGAAGAAGGCCTATATAAAGGCTTATTCTGTCAACAGAAGAAGAAGATTAAGAAGCAATTCATTGAAGAATCAATTCAAGTGATGATCTAAGAAGTTGGAGAGAGAGAGCTCCTTCTAAGAAGACAGCTGTTGAACCAGGCTGTGAAGAAAGTTTCAGATTGAGATCTGATTCTTAAGTCAGCAGTGATTGAAGATCATCTGCATAGAGACTCAACCCTATTGTGTTCTAAATTCAAGAAGCTTTGAAGAAAGACAAGGGAGGTTGATCTCAGCAAAGTTCTTCCAAGAACTCATCAAGAAACCTGTCAACTCTTCTCTCTTATTCTGAGTTGTGGGTATATACATTGTAACTTTAATTTCTTGTAGGATCCATAGGGATCTGAGTTGTAAGCCTGAAATTATAAAGGCTGAGTGGTAGGGCCTGTGTGCCTGAGTGTAGGAGATATTTTTCTCTGAGTGTAGGCCTTGTTGAAGGCTGAGTGTAGGTATTTGTGAAGACTGAGTGGTAGGGCTGTGTGCCTGAGTTGTAGGAGTGGGATCACTCTGAGCTGTATGAACCTATTTGGGGTTCTGAGTGTAAGATCTGAGGAATAGTGGAGAAGTTGGGCCGAATCTAGTACACTACTAGATAGGCGAAGGGAGAAAGTGGATGTACCCAGACCTTGGGGAACCACTATAAAATCTGTGTTCTCTGTGTGTGCTTTATTCTGTAATTGATGTACTGTATTGCTGTGAAGAATTGTTTATAATTCTGTGATTCTGCCTAAAAGTTTAAAAAGATTAAAGTCACCTATTCACCCCCCCCCCTCTAGGTGATTAGGTACAATTTCTTTCAAGTGGTATCAGAGCCGGGTTACTCAAAAAGGACATAACAGTCTGAGTAAAAGATCCTGTAGGCAGTCTCAGTATAATCAAGAAAATCAAGAAAATGGGTTCAACAGAGAATCACAAAGAACTAGGATCCATGAAGTTGCCAATCTGTAGAAAGGAGATTTTTGGCATCTGGAAAGAAAGGGTTAGACTATTTATGGAAGCCTCTGACCCTAGAATCTATATCACAGTCAAAGAAGGGTCATATGTGCCTATGAAAGTATCAGTCCTGGATGCAAATCAGAGAACTCCTAAGGACTTTTCAGAGATGACTAAAGATGAGATTATTCTGGCCACCATGGACAAGAGGGCTCAGAATATTATTGTAAGTGTAATAGATGATGCCATATTTCAGAATTTGATTCACTGCAAAACATCAAAGGAAATGTGGGACACACTGATAGTGTACATGGAGGGCTCTGAAGAAGTTAGACAGGACAGAAAGTCTTTATTAAATCAAGAGTATGAGAGCTTCAGAAAAGGAAGGTCTGATAGCATAACTGAGTGCTACAAGAAATTCTATAGGATAGTTAATGAGCTAATATCCTATGGAAGAGAATTCAGCAATTATGAACTGAATAATAAGTTCTTGAGATCCCTAACTAAAGACTGGGATACCAAGATTTGTGTCATAAGGGAAATGGCCAAATTAGCAGACATTCCTCCTCCAACATTGTTTGGAAAGCTGTTATCCTATGAGATGCAGTTAATGGTAAGGAAAGAAGATGTGAAGACTACTAGAGTTGAGCATAAAGAAAGAGCTGTGACATTCAAGACAGAAGCCACCGGGAAATATAAAAGTAAGTCTCCATCTCCACCTCTAAAAGTTGCTGAGACTGAGACAGATGAGTCAGAAAGCAAGAATTCTGAAAGCAGTGAGAGTGATGAAGATTTTGCAGCTTTCACTAGACATTTTCAGAAGTTTCTTAAGAAGAAACAGTGGAGATCTAAGCCATCCACGTCACAGAAGTCATCAAAGTATGATAGGAGAAAGCCCAAGACAAGTAAAACTACATCTTCAAAGATAGTCTGTTATTGTTGTAACAAACATGGACATGTTGTTGCTGACTGTCCAGAGAAGAGGAAAGAGTCAACTGATAAGAAGAAGACTCAAATCAAGGGCAAAAAGGAAAGGTCCTTTGTTGCTAAGAAGGACAAAAGTCTGTCAGATATGTCTTCTTCAGAAACTGATTCAGAAGCTGAAGCTTACATTGGACTGTTTGCTGAAGAAGAAGAAGATGAGTTCATCCAATTAATGAACTCAATATATGAGCAAGAGGACAATCAGTGCCAGGGACTGATGGCCTTATTAGAAGGAGATAAAATCCAGGATCAGCCTGGACCAAGTCAGGTACAAAATTGTTCTGTAAGTTCAATTTCTAGTACTGAGTCAGATTCAGATACATCATCATCAAGTGATGAGAGTGGATCTGAATCTGAAGGAGACATTCATCAATTAATTGATGAATATAGAGTAGTGTTGCAAGGTTTGAAGAAAAGCAAATCCTTGGCCAAGAGTCAGGCTAAGGAGATTGCTAATCTCAAAGTGGCTGCAACAGATTTTGATAAGTTGCTTGATCAGAAACAAAATGAAATAGCCAGGCTGAAGAACATTACTGTTATTCAGATGGGGACTATAACATTTAAAAATGATCAAATCAGAAATCTGGAGATTAGTCTTCAGAAGGAGAGAGATATAGTATCAAGGTTTTCTAAACCAAAGTCTGTTCTACCTTTGATAGATGAGTTCATTTCTCAAAAGGGTAAAACTAGATTGGGGTTTACTAAACCTGCCAGGACTGTTCAGTCCAAGTCTAAGGGCAAAGCCCCAGTACTCAACAAGCCTGCTGTAGATAAAACATCCAGGGTTGTACCTAAGCAAAGGTACAACAGATTTGAGTGCTGGTGTTGTGGCAAGGTAGGCCACTTTGCCATAGACTGTTGGCACAATTCAAGTGCCAAAGTGAGTAGCAATCTGCCTGCTAGAAAAGCTACATGTAGTTTTGTTAAGAGGCAAACTAACCAGCACCAAGGACCCAAGAATTCTTTGGGTTCTAAGGTTAACAAATCTGTTTTGCAGGTGAGTCCAAGTGGCCATGTCCCAATATGTTACTTGGACAATGAATGTTCCAGGCACATGACTGGAACTAGGGGATTGCTGAAGGACTATACACCAATCAAGGATGGTTCTAAAGTCACCTTTGGTGGTTCTGAAAAAGGAATCATCAAAGGCTTTGGTAACATTTCTAGCAACCTTATAACAATTACTCAAGTGGCTTATGTTAAAGATTTGAAACACAACCTCATTAGTATAAGTCAGCTGAGTGATTTAGGATATGACATCTCATTTGTCAAAGATGGTTGTCATATCAGGAGATCAAATGATCAAGAGATCATTCTGACCGGTTATAGGAAGAGAAATGTCTATTGTCTAGACATTATGTGTGAGAACAATGGTTCTCCTATGTGTCTTGTAGCTGATGAGAAAGTCTCTCATTGTGTCAAATGGCACAAGAGGCTAGCCCATCTTAACTATAAGATAATTGGTCAACTCTATAGTAAAGAGTTAGTGAGGAATGGTCCTCAGGTTAAGTGTATTAAAGATGAGATATGCTCAGCTTGTCAAAAAGGCAAGCAGACTAGATCCACCTTTAATAGCATTGAGAACAAAGATGCTGTGAGGTGCTTATACCTCTTGCATATGGATCTCTTTGGTCCTATGCCAGTTCACAGCCTAGGTAGGAAGGTCTACACATTTGTGATTGTAGATGACTACTCAAGGTTTTCCTGGGTGTTCTTCCTTAGACAGAAATCTGAAACTCCTAGTATCTTTTATAGTTTTGTCAAACAAATTTAGAATGAGTTAGACAGTATAGTGGTCAAAATAAGAAGTGATCATGGTACTGAATTCCAGTCTGACAGTATGACAAAGCTATGTGAAGAATTTGGGATATTTCAGGAATTTTCTTCACCAAGAACACCTCAGCAAAATGACATTGCTGAAAGGAAAAATAGAACCTTGATTGAGGCTGGTAGAACCCTATTAAGTGACACATCACTCCCATAATATTTCTGGGCTGAGGCAGTTAATACTGTATGCCATGTGATTAATAGGGCTACTATCACCAAGAGCCACAATAAGACCCCCTATGAGATTGTGAAAGGCAGAAAACCAAATCTATCCTATTTCAGGATCTTTGGTTGTAAATGATATATACTTAACAATGGTAAGTCTTACTTAACCAAGTTTGCTGTCAAATCCCAAAAGGGGATCTTTGTTGGGTACAACAACAACAGTAAGACTTATAGGGTCTACAACTTGACTACTCAAGTTGTAGAAGAGTCAGTACATGTAGTCTTTGATGAAGCTAGACTCATTAACAATGAATTGTCTAGAAGTATTTGCAGCTCCACATGTGTGACTAAGAAGATGGACAAGCTTACTATTGAAGAAGGATCTACTACAAGTCAGCATGTGGATGATAGTGGCTGTTGTCTAGGGGGAGTACTAGATGCACCTGATGTAGAAGAAGACCAAGGGGTGCAGCAAGTTGAAGAAGCTGAAGGAGTACAACCTGAAGACAGGCTGCCTCCAGCTAATAGACATCTAAAAGATCATCCAGCCAATCAAATTATTGGTGATCTCAGACAATGGGTACAAACAAGGAGCGGAAATCTAAGTTCAGTACTCTACTCCAGCTTTTTATCCCAAGTTGAGCCAAAGAAATTTGAAGAAGCCATCCTAGACCCTCATTTGATTGAGGCAATGCAAGAGGAGCTGAACCAGTTCAAAAGATGCAATGTCTGGGAGCTTGTTCCTAAACCAAAAGACCACAATATTATTGGGACTAAGTGAATCTATAGGAACAAGATGGATGAACATGAAGTTATTATAAAGAACAAAGCAAGACTGGTTGCAAAAGGTTATAAGCAGGAAGAAGGTATTGACTTTGATCAAACCTTTGCTCCAGTAGCCAGACTGGAGGCAATAAGGATGTTCTTGGCCTATGCAACCTATCAAGGGTTTAAAGTATATCAAATGGATGTTAAGTCAGCCTTTCTGAATGGAAATCTGAAAGGAGAAGTCTATGTGGAACAACCATCAGGTTTTGTTGATTCAACTAAACCTAATTATGTTTATAGACTTAGGAAGGCTTTGTATGGGTTAAAACAAGCCCCTAGGGCTTGGTATGAAACTCTGTCTAGTTTCCTCATTGAGAATAAATTCACAAGGGCGAAAATAGACAAGACTCTATTCCTTAGAGAATCTAGAGGTAAGATAATCTTAGTCCAAATATATGTAGATGACATTATATTTGGGTCTACAGAAAATAGTCTTTGCAGGAAGTTTGCAAAACTTATGGAAGGATAATTTGAAATGAGCAGTATGGGGGAACTTAAGTTCTTCTTGGGTCTCCAAGTTAGACAGACTGAGAATGGTTTATCCATATGCCAGTCTAAGTTCACTCTAGAATTGATAAGGAAGTATGATATGGAATCATCCAGCACCATGAAAACTCCTATGGGGTCAAGTATGTCTCTTAGCAAAGATGATGCAGGGAAACCTGTAGATGAGACTTTGTATAGAGGGATAGTTGGCTCCCTACTATATTTGACTGCAAGTAGACCAGATATCATGTATGTTACATGTGTATGTGCTAGGTATCAAGCTTGCTCTAAAGAATCTCATTTGACAGCAGTCAAAAGAATTCTGAGATATCTTAAGGACACTCCTTATCTAGGCCTTTGGTACCTTAGGAATGGAGACTTTGAACTGACAGATTATTCAGATGCAGATTTTGCAGGCTGCAAGGAAGATAGGAAAAGTACAACTGGAACCTGTCAATTCCTAGGTGGAAGACTGATATCATGAAGTAGCAAGAAGCAAACAAGTGTTGCTATATCCACAGCAGAATCAGAGTATGTTGCTGCAGGAAGTTGTTGTGCTCAACTTCTATGGATTCAACATCAGCTAGAAGACTATGGTATACAAGTAAGTAGAACACCTCTATTTTGTGATTCTACTAGTGCTATTTCTATTGCAAACAATCCTGTCTCTCATAGTAGGACTAAGCACATAGAAATAAAATACCATTTTCTAAGAGAACATGTGGAAAAAGGAGATATTTCACTAGAGTATATTAGTACAGATAATCAGCTAGCTGACATGTATACTAAGCCCTTAGATGAAACCAAATTCAATAAATTCAAAATTGAATTAGGGATGATAAACTTAGAATAAGTTTTCAAAATTGGCTAAGTAAAATGGTGTCGACACACAGAGTTGTCTGTGTCGACACAGAAAATTGGTGTCGACATTTCAGAGAAATGGTGTCGACACATCTAGGAAGTCGGTGTCGACACTTCAGAGAATCAGTGTCAACACATGCAGTGTAGGTGTCGACACATACAAGGTGGTGTCGACACTTATGATTTACTTAGAATTAGTCTAGATACAGTCTCGACTAAGTGTCGAGCTAAGTGGTGTCGACACATAAACAAGTGTCGACACATATATTTTGTCGACTATACTTGTGTCGACACATAGTTGTCAAGACATTATAAGTAGGTGTCGACACTATTCAACAGTGTCGACACAATTTAAGTATTTTGACGCGCCCTTTCATCTTCGATTCTAGAAAGGTATAAATAGGTTTTCGCCATTGTTTGTCGACACGCTCACCAAAGTTTCGAGACCAAACTTGTGTGTCGACATCTCTCTTCTCTCAATTCAAATTTCTTCAAACCCTAATGGCGCCCAAGCTAGAAGAGAATGTGAATGAAGGATACGAACTCGTGCGACACGCATTTGAGGACGCAGAACTCGAGATCAAAGGCGTGATAACCCTAATAGCTGAGACTGGGTTAGAATTTCTTGTTTCAGAACCAATTAAGATCTGGAAGAAGGAGGTCCTGGAATTTCTGAATGGAGCAACACTAGATGAATCAGGACTCAAGATAAAGTCAAGAGTTCATGGGACAAAGGTGAAGGTCTCTCCTAAGAGTCTGAGAAAGGTACTTCAACTACCAAGGACTAAGGAAGAAGAAGATGTTTCTGCTTCTAAGACTAGAGAAGCATTAACATGGTGTGGACTGGACTCCAAAATGAAAATAGGATCTGTGTTCAATAGAAAGGGAATGAACATGCAAGACAAATTTTTATCTGAAATTGTTGGCAAGGTTATCCTGAGCAAACCTGGAGGACATGATAGAATATCTGCTTATATGTTCAGTCTAATGACAAGAATTATCTTCCAACTTAATACTGATTGGTCTGCAGTATTGTTTGATAAGATTAAAGAGAGCCTGAAGAAACCCAATACGGGTAGTATTCTAAGTCTTTACCTAGCTGGTAGTATACCAGAGGTAATGAGTCAAGCAGCTGGATCTAAGATCAACCACATGAGAAAGATGAATATGAGAATCTTCTCTAGGTGAGAAAGAGTACTGACCAAAGAACTACCAACTCCTGAGAAGGTAACACCCCAGAAAAAGAAGAAGAAGACAGCCCCCGTGGCTTAGGAATCCTCAAGCAGCTCTGAATAGCAAGTTGTTTTTACTCCTGATGAAGAAGACCCTGGAAATGCTGGACAATCTCCAGCAAGACAAGAAGATGCAGAGAGGCAGGGGGAGCCACCCTCAGCAAGTCCAATTCACCAGGATTCAATCCAGGGGGAGCCTCTACTTGTGGAAGAGCCAACTCCACTAGAGAGTGAACAAGCTACCCACACAATACTTGGGGTAATCACTGAAATTAATGAATTAGATTTCCCTATTGAGGATGATGTTTTGTCTGATTCATTACCTAATGTTAATCAGCAAACACAGACACATAGCCAACCCCAGGATGTTGTCATGGAAGACACATCTGTTGCTGATCAAGTGGTTGATGAGATAAGAGATTCTCCAACCCTTCCTCAACAGGAATTTACCCTAGAAGAGCTTTTCCCAGATCTTCTACAAACAGATTTTTGAGAAAGAGAAAGCAGCTGCTGAGGGGGAGAAGGCCCATGTTGAAGGGGAGCATGTGGATATTGTTGAGGAAACTGCAAGGAACACTACAAGAAAAACTTCATTTAGCAACGAAAATTAGGAAGTCAAAATATTTTGTTGCTAATTAGCATCGAATTTAGCTAGGTAAATGATATTTGTTTTTACCTACAAAAATAGCAACGAAAAAATTCGTTGCAAAAATAGCAACGAATTATTTTGTTGCAAAATATTTGTTGCTAAATAGAAACGAAATATTTTCTTTCAAAATTTCTATAATAATTATTTTAGAATAAATATTTATGGAGGGAAAGATTCAATTCCCTCCAAATATTTTAATCACACTTTTTTAAATATATATATATATATCATAAGTTTTTAAACATATTAAAAAAGACATTTATATCCCCATCCTCATCATGATACTGCTCCTCTGCCAAGATCGTCACTCTCCCGCACGATATCCCCGTCGAGCTCGTCACACTCCCGTGCGATCTCCCCGCCTTGCTCCAACGAGAAATAAATAAATATATAATATACATATTAAAAATATAAATAAATAAACAATATAAAATATACATTAATATATAAATATATATAATATATAGAAATAACGATATATATAAATAATTATATATAATAAACTATATATATATTAAACTATAAATAAATAAACATAAATAAATAAATAAATAAATAGATAAATTTATGTATAAATAAAAAACCGGATATATAAATAATATAGATATATAAATATATATATATTTATAAATATTATTGCCATTTACAAACGAATTAGTTAATTAGGAGAGTTGGTTGGGTAAAGAATTTATATATGAGAGGTTTCAGGTTCGATTCTCAACGAGTGTATATTAAAAAATATTTTTTTTGTATATAAATATTATTTAAATTTAATCAAATAATTATATAAAATACAAAACATTAGCGTCAAAAAAATTCTTTCCTAAAAAATCCTTGCTAATTAGAAAGGAATAAATTCCTTGCTAAATTTAGCTAGGATCATGTTAGCTACAAATTTTTTTCGTTTCTAAATTCCTTGCTAATTAAAATTAGCAACGAATTTATTAGATTAGCAACGAATTTTGCTTCTTTTAATCAAGATTTTTCTTGTTGTGGAAGGAGACTGAGGTGCCAAAAGATGCTGAAGGGCTACAAAGGACTGAGAAGGAGTTACCTCCAAGTCCTAAGGACAGAGTGAATATTGATAGCACATCTACATCAGAAGATGAATACGCTGCTAGAGCCAAGAAGAGAAAGTTTCAAGTCTTCAAAAGAAGAAGCCAGACTTACAAAAAGGCTTTACAAACAATTGCACCACAGCCTGCACCACAGCCAGCCCCATCTACAGATTACAGTTCATTGATGGTGGCTTTACAAATTAAGCTTGATGAGCAAATGCAAGCTCTGGAAAAATATGTGGATGAAGGGCATAAGTCACTGCAGTTTGATCTGGCCCAAGACATTAAGTCAATCAGATTTGAAATGAATCTGAATAAGAAAGAAATGACTGACTGCTTCCATAAGGGAGGAAATGCAATAGTTTATCTGGCCACTCATCAGGAGAAGATCAAAGCTCAAGTGGATGATATTGCACTGAAGCAAGGCTATGTCCTGGAGAATCAGCTGAGAATGAATGATAATCTCACTGCTTCACACAATGCAATAGTAACAGAAATGAAGAATATAGCTACTAGTCAGACTACAGCAAGTGCTACAGCTAAGGCAGAATTTGATAAAGCATTACAAGAAGGTATCACTGCTGTTACTTCTGCACTTCAAGATTCTCAGAAGTTAATCACTGAAAAGCTCCAAAGGTTGAAACCTTTCTACAAGGATGGAGTAAAATATCTGAATGCACAAATAAGGTTTCAGAAAGATGATCTTAGGGATCACATTGAAAGAGAAGTCATAAAGGGGGAGAGGATGTTAGTCAAAGCAGGCTCTGATCATGCAAAATGGATTTCAAATTCCATCAGAGCCACCCTTGGATATCCTCCATTATATGATGATGACAATGTTGCAGAGTCTGGAATTAATCCTGCATATCTTGGAGGGGAGCAAGCTGAAGTGGCTCAAGTAATATACCCTCCACCAGACTTTGATATGATACATCAAGATATACAGACAATGTATAGCCCTCCTGAGGGAAATCAGAATGTCATCCTTGAGAAAGTGGTTCAGCCTGTGCCAGAGGCAATACTGAAAGCACAAGAAGCTTTGCTAAAAGAACAAGAGACTCAATTGTCTAAGAAAAGATTCAGAGAGCAAGCTGAACTTAGGCCTGACTTTGAACAATGGAGCCCCACTTCCAGGAATATCATCTTGACTGCATGGAAGGCTGCCAAGGACAATATTCAAGATAGAAACAAGTGGTATTCTGAACTGGAGTGGAGGAAGCATGAGAACAGACAAGAGGCCATTGTGCAATATAGAAGAAAGGCTAAGATGGGAAAGCTACCTCCTACTGCACAGGAGCCCAGCAAGTACTTTCCAAAGCCTTATCATTACTTTGAAAGGCAGAAGATCAAAGCTGAAGAATTGAAAAAGAAGGATCTTAAAGGAAAGAAGCCTGCTGCTGCTGATGATACTGAAGCCCCAGTCCAAGCAAAGATACAATCAGGAAAGGGCATTGTGATCAAGGAGCCTGAGCAGCAATATGATAGATTTTTTCTTAAGTTTACTATGTGTAATCAGTTGTATTCAACTTTCTGTAAACTTTTGAATGATGAAAATGTTGAAGTTGTTAGAACAATGAGATATGAGTTAATTCTATTACATTATTGTTCTGAGATATTTGTGTATACATGTTTTGTTTATACATGTTTATGTACTTACCCTGTCATTTAATATTGTTTTACATCATACTGTGAATTTGTTATGTATGGTGTATATCATTGACTAAGGGTTATGACTTCTCCAAATAGGGGGAGATTGTTGGGTACATTGGAATAAATGTACCTGATTTGAAGAAGTCTCACCCTACTCAATGATATACATCAAAATGTATTTGATGTGTTTTGAGTTTAGTTGTGCAGGTTATGTATTTGCAGGGAAAGCTGAAAAGTTTCTAAGTCCATGTGTCGACACCCAGAAGAAAAGTGTCGACACTTAAGAAGACTTGTGTCGACACCTAGAGAAGCTGTGTCGACACTTGGAGTAATTGTGTCGACACTAGGGATGCAGAGTCGACACCAGAAGGGAAGTGTCGACACATACAGGCTGTGTCGACACTCAATGAAGAAATGTCCAGAGAAGCTGTGTCGACACTTAGAAGCAGTGTCAACACCCGGAGGAACCTTGTCGACATCAAAAGTGTCGACACTTGGAGGCTGTGTCGACACTCAACAAAACTTCAACAAAGTTCAAGTACAAGTGTCGACACTAGGAGGCTGAGTCGACACTCAGCAAACTTCAACAGAGTTTAAGTGCAAGTGTCGACATAATGAAGGATGTGTCGACACACAGCAAATGTCTCAACACATGAAGAAAGTGTCGACACTAGGAAGATGTGTCGACACTCAGCAAATTTCAACAAATTCTAAGTACAAGTGTCGACACAAAGAAGATGTGTCGACACTCAGCCAAAGTCTCAACACAAGAAGAATGTGTCGACACAAGGAGAAGTGTCGACACTCAGCAAAAGTATCAACACAGAAGGCATGTGTCGACACCAAGAAGATGTGTCGACACTTAACAAGTTCAACACAAGAAGATGTGTCGACACAAAGGAGTTGTGTCGACACTTAGCAGAATTCAACTAAGTACTAAAGAACAAGGAGTTGTGTCGACACACATTATCAGTGTCGACACATTCTAAAGAAGCAGTGTCGAGAAGTAATTTCTACAACACAAGGAGTTGTGTCGACACCATGAAGGCTAGTGTCGACACTTAGTCTACTTGTGTCGACACTTGGTCTATCAGTGTCGACACTTAAAGACTGACTGTCTCGACACTTTCAGACAGTTACAGAAAATTCAAGAAGTGACTGGATGACTTGACAGCTGTCATTCCAGCCGGTCTACTACAACTGTCAGAGTTGTCAGAAAGTCGTTAGAAACCGGATCAGCCGGTCACCATGAAGAAGGCCTATATAAAGGCTTATTCTGTCAATAGAAGAAGAAGATTAAGAAGCAAGTCATTGAAGAATCAATTCAAGTGAAGATCTAAGAAGTTGGAGAGAGAGAGAGCTCCTTCTAAGAAGACAGCTGTTGAACCAGGCTGTGAAGAAAGTTTCAGATTGAGATCTGATTCTTAAGTCAGCAGTGATTGAAGATCATCTGCATAGAGACTCAACCCTATTGTGTTCTAAATTCAATAAGCTTTGAAGAAAGCCAAGGGAGGTTGATCTCAGCAAAGTTCTTACAAGAACTCATCAAGAAACCTGTCAACTCTTCTCTCTTATTCTGAGTTGTGGGTATATACATTGTAACTTTAATTTCTTGTAGGATCCATAGGGATCTGAGTTGTAAGCCTGAAATTATAAAGGCTGAGTGGTAGGGCCTGTGTGCCTGAGTGTAGGAGATATTTTTCTCTGAGTGTAGGCCTTGTTGAAGGCTGAGTGTAGGTATTTGTGAAGACTGAGTGGTAGGGTTGTGTGCCTGAGTTGTAGGAGTGAGATCACTCTGAGCTGTAGGAACCTATTTTGGGTTCTGAGTGTAAGATCTGAGATTCTGAGGAATAGTGGAGAAGTTGGGCCGAATCTGGTACACTACTAGATAGACGAAGGGGGAAAGTGGATGTACCCAGACCTTGGGGAACCACTATAAAATCTGTGTGTTCTCTGTGTGTGCTTTATTCTGTAATTGCTGTGAAGAATTATTTATAATTTTGTGATTCTGCCTAAAAGTTTAAAAAGATTAAAATCACCTATTCACCCCCCCTCTAGGTGATTAGGTACAATTTCTTTCAGAGCTGGACCGCACGAAGTTGGGCCTGAGCGGCGTTAAGGGCAAGGTCTCGGGTTGTCGTCCTGTCGAACGAGTCGGCGTCCTCCCGACCGTAGAGGCAGTAGCCCAGCTCAAAGGCATCGTCGAAGCTTGTGTCCCGCTCCCTCGAGGAAGGGAGAAGTGTTGAAAGCGCGATGAAGTTGGTGGTATGATCCCACTGGATCAAGGGTTGGCCCTTCGCGTACTTGTACTTCTCGCCGAAGCCGAAATTCCGATGCCCTTTTGGTACCGGCTTGTGAGAGGACTAGAATGGGGTCTCGACGGCGGGCTGGGAAGCACCCCTCTCGCCTGCAACTAAAGAGGTCTAGGCGGTGGCATCTGCGACGGGCCGGGAGGCGCCCGTCTCGCCTGCAACAGAAGGGGTCTCGGCGGGGATCTCAGCGGAAGCCAGTGCGACAGATTTACCCTTGTCTGCGGCTGACGGCTTCGATTTTTTGAGAGGAGGGGCTGAGTGAGAGCTCGGTTTCTGCTTCGGGGCGCTTGGCGCTGAAGAGGTTCTCTGCTCCTACCGGTAAGAGGCTGCGACGGACTTGGCGAGAGCCAGGGGTCAGCGAGTGCCGTGGTTTCGTCGAAAGGTTGATGTAGGGGAATGTCTCTCTCACATGCGAGTCTCGTAGCTAATTAGCCCTATCTCACGAAACAAAAGGTTACAAGTTAAGTCCAGAAAATTACCTTTTCCAGGAGGTACCGGTTAGAGGGAATCTAGGTCTCGCCGGAGGAAGGGGACGTCGAAGGCTTTTGATCCAAAGAACTCGACAAGAGCGCCCTCTCGCTCCCCGAGGGCGGGAGGCTTATAGGTTGTGTCGTCGTATTGAATGGGAGCAAGAGGGATGTTGTCGATGGGCCCTGAGACGAAGACGAACCTCTCCGCAAAGTGATGATGTTTGTTGGCGAGACCCGCCGTCTTCACCGACAGTCCCGAAAGGAAGACTGACCCTCCCTTGGCCCGGAAGTTGAACAACTTCCGGAATATGGGCAGACTGAACTTGATCCTTTCCACCCGCTTGTAGCAGACGAAAGCTACCAGGAGGGCGATGGAATTATGGTTGATCTGGGTCGGCACTACCCCATAATAGTGCAGGGCCTGGAGCACTTCTGGCCAGAAGGGGAGGCAGAAGCCCGCCTCGAAGTGCCCCAAGGGGATGGCGAGCTCCCCTTCCGGCGCGAGGTTCACCCTATCGTCGCTCCCAGGATTCCACACGACGAACCCCGACGGGATGAATTTCTCGGTGATCGTGAGAAATTCCGTTTGCGTGAGCCGGAAAGGGGGAAGGCGTGGTACAGGAAGATTTGCGTGCACTTGGAGCGACCTTCGCTCTCGCCTGGCATATTGAAGGGAAGAAGAAAGGAGAAAGAAGGTCGGGGGGGGGGGGGGGGCGAGAGCCTTTGCGCCGCAAGGATTGGTGAAAGTAGTTGACAGGGGGACAAAAGTTCAGAATGAAAGAAATAAATGCTGGGAAGTAAATGAGGTAGGTGGATCGGCCTATTTATAGAAGATACGGTAATTATGAGTTTTTTCTTAAAAAATACGGCGGGGGAACAGTCAACGAGTCAACAAATCTGAATGTCTTGACTCCTCGATTTCGTCCTGCCTCGTCAGCTCTCCTTGGACCTGCAGGAAGCGAGAACCTCCAGGGAGGGCTAGGGAAAAGACAAACAATCTCAGTGCGCGAGAAGTATTGAGCAAAATGTATGAGTCAGGCATTCACAAAGTATCAAAGAGAGCATGCAAAAAATAGGCGGGAAGGACACAGATATAAAGGGTCTCCTGCTGGGCGAGAGTCCCCAAACGACAATAATAATAATGATAATAACAAATAACACTTATGATAATTGTCTGTTGCTGAAAGGCGCAAGTGGTACAAAGGAGAAGGGTAGACTGAGAAGATGGATAAAGAAGAGGTTAGCCCTACAGGGCTCGGTACGGCACCCACCGCCAACAACCTAGTTCTCGCTTGCCAGACCTTGGAGGGACTCGAGGGTCGAAGAAGTTCGTCAGGGTGGTCAGCCCCTGGTTGGCCAGACGGAGCTGATCTCGAATCCGCGCGACGTGTCTTCCAGGGGAGGTTTCGGCGAAAAGCGTGTCTTGGGATTCCGCCCCGCCAAGGAGGTAAGTGCAGTCCCGCTCAACGATCGCAAGTTGCCACTCCATCGTCTCGTGGATCCTCTTCACCGCTGCGGAGTTAGCCCGTTGCTGCAATGCGAGCTTCGACAGAACTCCCGCAATCCTCCGCCTTCGTGGCTTGCCACTTCTGGAGGCCTCGAGAAAGTCCTCCATCTCGCCGGCGGAGGGGAGGGATGAGTCTTCCCCTTCTTCTTCTTTGTAAGACCCCCCCCCCCCTTTTCTTTTTAAACCCGAGGTCTTATGCCCAGAACTGCCGTTTTGCGGTGGCCCTGACACTCGGGAAAGCTGCCACTACAAAACGCCGATTCTGCCGGCCTTTTCGATCATCACACAGAGAGAGAGAGAACAGTAATCATGAATGAAATATAATTGAGTCCACAAACATCATATATAAGGAGAAACCACACAAGTCCATAAATAAAGAAGAGAGAGAGTACTGCAAAAGAACAGTACAAACTGGAAATATAAACGAGCTTAAGCCTGGTACATCAGATCCTCACTACAATCTCTCGTGGAAGCTATAAGAAGATTAATCCCTCACGGAGCTGGTCACCGGTGCTCCGGTACTAGACTGGCCCACCTCCATGCACACCGTACTCCGCTGGTGCTGGTCCCTGTCTCCCATCCGGAGCCTCTGTAATGTTGTGGTCCGAAAACCATTAGTCATAAAGACTAAGTCATATCATCCCCTACCCCTCCCCCATGGCTCCTAGGCACCAAGCGGGGAGGAGGAAAGGGAAGCTACAATGGTGGAGAGTAAGCAAAGCAGGTGACAGTGGAACTAGTCTAGCAGTTATTTATATTGTATAAATAACTAAGAAAGTAAGGTACAAACTAATAGTTCTATAATAGTATGCAGTAAGGTAAGCAAGTTGAGTAAACAGCATATGTAAGAAAGACAAGGTAAGAAGTAAGTAACCTTAACTTATATGAATGCACATACAAACTTATAAGTTAAGGAGCCTTCTGCAAGGCTCCCATCGTATAAAAAGTCACATACCAATTTATACGTTGGGGTGTCGGTTGTATGAAAGTATGAGTGTAGTGATATGATATGTCATGACTCATGCAAGTGCAACTCACGCACACGACTCTATGCACACAGACCTTTAGTTCCCCCTATTTGGGCAGCTAGTTTCACTCCCAGGAACCTCCGTAGTGTCAAACAGAGACAGTGGGTCGGGCCCCCCCACTCCTAGGCGGGTATCTACACTACCAGGCCTAGCCCTTCCGTACGCCCCTAGAAGAACACAACCTAGAGTATTCGCGTACTAATGCTGACCATATCCACCAGACTTTCTTTGGCTAAGTGTCCCACACCGCCGAGTCAACGTATCGACGTCGGTGTGAACGACCGTCCAATACCGAAGACCCACCACCTTATTTTGTATTCAAAACCTTTCGAGCCACCGGCTCCACGGACTATCCCATCCGTGCATCTGCCTTCCGAACGTACCGTCTGGATGGTAATCAAACCAACCTAATCAACCTCCAGAGCTACCGGGGTGTGTGAATTTGAAACCCTAGTTATACTAGTTGCTCTTGTAGTTTATTATTCCTACTATTTAGGTTACCCCAGGACTACCCAAGGTTTTCCTCGTGAAGGGCTCTCGAGGGCACTAAGAACTATGATGAGCTGAAGCCCAAAGCTCCCTTTCGCAAGACACTTACTATTATTGGTTGTTACCAAATTCCCAATCCCTTAAATGTTATACTGGATCTAAACCTAGTGTATTTGACACTTTCTCTCCTACGGGGAAGACGATCTTTCGTCGACCCCGAGCACCTCTTAACACTAGCCAAACTTTTCACTCCTCATCATGACTCTCCTTGATAGTCTCATTTCACTTACCAGACCAAAACACTAATATCCCAACTCCCTAAGTTCATTTTGCAGCATATTTTGATTTCTGTAGTTTTTACTAAACACAGACCATCCTAAGCTATATGATGTGTACAATGGGAGATACTCCAATTTATCATCCAATATCCCTATAATAATTATTTGGGGTCTATCATGACATGTTTGGCCTAAATTCATAAATTCATAATTTTCATAATTTATCTGATAATTTAATTAATTTCTCTAGTAATCCAAAAACCCAAGTTTGAACATGAAGTACCAATTTCAGACATGCAAATGCTCCACAAAATTCATGATAAATACAAGATGATTATTTAACATATAATCCAAGGTCCCCCAATTTTCCTCCAAAGTCAAAAGCTGGGCTCGAAGCTCCTCAGAAGACACTTAGAGAATTTGGAGAAAATGAAAAGCCTCCTCTTCTAAAGAGCCCATGTGGGTCTATTTATAGTCTTGGCTGAACTGAAGTTACTAAGATACCCTTGGCTTGTCTGCCCATAGCCAAATCTCGCTGTTATGAAATTCTAAATGCGGACCCTGGGGGCACATAGGTAATTCACCCAAGGGCAACTAGGTAATTTCACCCCTAGCCCACACCCGGCGAGAACCACATGCCGAGAGCCATCCCGCCTCTCACTCGGCGGGAGCTGAAGAAGAAAAAGGATGAGAGGGTCTCCCAGACCGTGCCCCCTCTCGCCTCGCATGCGGCACGAGCCTTCCCACCGCCTCCAGGCGGAAGTGGGTCCCGACTGAGGCTTGATGAGATCGTTCTCGCCTACCCCAGGCGAGATCCCTTCCGCTCCCAGGCCCTAGGCTAGTCTAATTCGAGTCCTTGAGGGGGACCTTGGTTCTACCCCCAACGAATATGAGGTTGTACACAATCCCCGCTCTTTTCGAGCTAGCAAAGCGCTCGGAAAGACCCGTCCAACCCCAAATATTTGGTGGGTATAAGCTAACCTGGCATAGAATCTTTTAGCAGACCCCACTTGTGCTCTATAAATACGCCGCTGAGTTGATCCCTCTGGTCAACTCTATTGTCCCTGCTCCTCGCGTAAGCCTCCACCAACCTGCGAGGATGCGCGCCAAGCCTGCCGAAAAGCCCCTTTCAAAGGAACTTCAAGCTCGTCTCGCGACTGTGTTGGATCCCTAGTTTGGATTTGGGCTAGGTTCACTGAGTTAGGATGTCTTTGACCCACCTTGTATAGTCAGGGTCTTTGGTTGTGTCCTAGAGTCTAGGGTTTGTCCTTAGAACATCATCTTGTGGACCAGCCATCCTCCAAACTGCCAGAGAAACTCAAGACTTAGAGATATCTTCAACTCAAGGAAAAGTGTTCGACGTTCGTCGATCTCAGCTCAACGAATTATATTCCTTGCTCGACGAACTCTGGTCTACTATTTGACTTAAAGATATTTTCAGCTCAAGGAAAAGTGTTCGACGTTCGTCGATCTCAGCTCAACGAACCACATGCTTTGGTCGACGATTTCTGGTCTATGATTTGAATTCTTCTCAGTCAGAGACTTCTCAGATTCTAAGTCCATAATCATTCTTCGTTCGACGAATTTGGATCTCAGCTCGACGAATGATAATTGTCAGTTCGACGAAGTTTGAAGCAGAATTGACAAGTTTTCCTTGAAGACAAATTGCTATTGTCTGGTCGACGAACTCATCAGCTCAGCTCGACGAACTCATCAGCTCAGCTCGACGAACTGTGAACTCAGCTCGACGATTTGTGTTCTTAGTTCGACGATTCCAGACTAGGTCTTCTCCAGTTTTCCGCCCCTTTTCTTGGCGATGATTCCTGAGTAATTAATGCTAAATCTTCTCGGAATGTTACCGTTAGAACGAGCATTGATCATGGATTATTTCATGTCATTTTTCCATGGGACAGTTAGTGAATTCATTCATTGTCGCTTCCTTCCCAGGCTGACTGCATTTACTGCTCAAAGATTCAAATTTTGGGCGTGTTATTCTTTTGTAAAAGAGAGTTTTCAAAAAAGAATAGATCAAGCAATCCTGCTGATACAAAGATCACATTCAAGAAAACTAACAGAAATCAAAGAGTTTCACACTACAATCAGCCTAAGCCAGAGAACATCACTTTCAACCCTACAGGATAACTTCAGAAGGACAACAATATCTCTATTTGTCAAAGAAGTTTCTGAAGCAATCTCTGGTCAAGGCAATCAAGTCTTTGAAGACCTGTCACCCTGAAGCAGTGCTCCAGATTTCCTGATCCATTCAAGATCTCAGGGGGAGCAATCTGCTGAAATCAATCCACTTGTCTTCTCAGTTGTTATTGAGAAAGAGAAGACACCATCACCCCTTTTCCATCCTCTGTACAGGGTTTTAAGTCCCTTCAAAATTATTCCTGGTTGCAAGTCTCCTTCCAAAAGACTTGAGGTTTTGGTTTTTGAGCACGTGAACAAAATCTCATTGGTGTCAGGCACTTGATCAAAAACCTGAGTGGATTCCTACCAGGGTGGTAGAAGAGTGGATGTACCCAGGTTGGGGAACCACTATAATTTCTTGTGTCGTCTGGTTGCCCTTTTCTTTTGTTTTTGGCTGTGTTCTGTGATTTGCTAGGTTGCTGTTTTTATTACTTTGTTTTGCTAACCTGTTCACTTAGGATTACAGCAAAAGCTGTAAAGATTTTTTAAGAGACCACAATACTCTATTCACCCCCCTCTAGAGTATTTCAGATCTAACCTTCACTTTTAATTGGTATCAAAGCGAGGTTGGTTAGTTAGTTATTGTTGGTTGGTTATTCATTGGTTACACAAGCTAACACCTGAACCATAAAGATCCCTCTTGTTAGATCTGATTGTGTTGTTTCAGTTATTAGATTTATTTTTTCACAGAATGGCTCAAAACAAAGATTATGCAAGCATCAGACCTCCAGTATGCAATCTTAACAGATTTGCCATTTGGAAGGCAAGAATCAAATTATATATGAACTCTATTGATTAAGATATCTATAATTCTAATTTGACAGGTCCCCCCCCCCAAGTCTTCACATTTTCTGCAACATCTTCAAGCACAACAGCAGTGCCACCACCTGAGTGGACTGAAGCCTAGAGGAAAGCCAAAATTGCAGATGCAAAAGCAATGAACATCTTGGCTCAGACTATGTCAGATGATATATTTCAGAAGGTGGCTGAGTGCACCTCAGCCAAGGCCATTTGGGACTCCCTCAACCAAATGGTAGCGGGTTCAGCTGATGAAAGGAAAGACAGGAGATCAAATCTCATATCCCTGTATGAGAATTTAAAGAAGGATGAGGCTGAATCAGTTGCTGAAATGTACAATAGGTTGAGCTCAATCATCAATGAGCTTAAAACCCTGGATAAAGATATCACCCTTATAGAGGTGAATGACAAAATCTTGATGTGCTTCCCTAGCTCTTGATACTCAAGAATCTAGCCTATCAAAGAAGCCAAAAGCCTAAATGAGATATCAACTGAATCACTGCTAGGCAAACTAAAGTCTTATGAGCAGTTGATTAAATCAAGAAAAGCAGCTGAACAGAAATCAACAACTCCAGTGAGAAAGGATCACAGTATAGCTTTTAAGGCATCAGAGGAAAGTGAGCCTTCAACATCCAATGAAGAACTAATGAGCCTCTTTGCAAAAAGATTTTATAAGATGGCTAGAAAGGACTTCAGAAGAAAATAATCCAGACAGGATGATAATCCAAAATATGACAAGACACCAACCAAGGAGGTTGTGTGCTTTGGATGTAGAAAACCTGGACATTACATCTCTGAATGTCCAGAAAACCAGAAGAAGGAGAAAAGCAGAAAAAAAGACTCCAAGAGAAAACACAGCAGTAGACCCTCCTCCAGCAAGTACAAAAAGAGAGACAAAGGCTTTGTTGCTGAAACATGGAGTAATACTGAAGAAGAATCATCCTCCTCCAGCTCAAGTGAAGAAGAGGAAGAAGCAAGATCCAAGGAGGTTTGCCTTATGGCAATTGATGCCTCCAGGAGCAGTTCAGGATCAGAAGGTGAATATGAAGATGAGGCAGCCTCAGATTCAGAGGCAGATCAGGTTCTTTCAAGTTTTGATTATAATTCTGATTCATTTAAAACTGAATTCAAGACTATGTGTTTAGATTTAATTAGTTTAGAAAAAGAAATAAAAACCCTTAGAGAAAAACTAGGAAACCTGAAATCTGTTAACTCAGAAAATCTCAAACTAAAAGATTAACTAACTTCAGCAAATGAGCAAATAATTAAATTAAAATCTGATTTATGTGAGGCTAAACAACTTGAGCAATCTCTCAATGGGAGAAGTCTCAAGCTGATGGACATAACAAGCACAATAAATGTCAGATTAAATGACAAGCTGGGCTTGAGTCATCATCAGGTTTTCCCCCATAATTAAGAAAAATATACTTGCAACACCCATTAAATTTGTTTCTGGCAAGGGAAAAGAGAAGATAATAAACAAACCAATGTCTGAAACAATCCAAAACCCATAGACAAGAGCAATGAAAATCAGAAAACAGCTAATAAAAACAAGATTCAGCAGCATTCGTCGAACTCAGATCGACGAAATGTGGCCCGTTCGTCGAACCTAGATCGACGAACGCTGAACGCAAACTTCAGTAATAACAATTCGTCTAACTGCGATTGACGAACTTTGTATGGTTCATCGAGCAGAGGTCGACGAACATGGGGCACAGAAAATGACTATTGTCATTCTCTGAGCAGAGATCGACGATCTCATCCCTATTTGTCGAACTCTGGTCGACGAACTTACAGAAACTTGTCGAACCCAGAAGGACCAAACATAAATCATTTCTCTTACATAAATTCTAAGCCAGCTAATAAACCATTCACTCCAGTAGCTGATTGGGTTATTCCACCTAGGAGATATCACCCCTTAGGTTATAAATCTCAACCTACTTTGTCAGTTATATCTAGCTTTTCATTTCAACCAAATAAAAGACCCAAGGTAACCTGGGTCAAGAACAATTAACTTTTGTTTTTCATTATAGGTGAAGAGCTGTCCAAGGGTGAGCCAGACCTGGTACTTGGACAGTGGTTGATCCAAGCATATGACAGGCAGCAAGGACAATCTATTTAATTACAAGTCCAAGCTAGGACCAAAGGTGATCTTTGGTGATTCAAATAGTGGTCAGTCCGAAGGATATGGAGCAGTAAAATATTGGAACAGTTACCTTCAAGAGAGTAACATATGTAAGAGGACTCAAACATAACCTAATATCCATAAGCCAATTATGTGATGAAGGTTATCAGGTACACTTTAACTCTACCTCATGTTCTATTATTAATAATGAAAACAAAACTGTTTTAATTAGAACTAGACAACATAACATATATCTAGTAGATTTTATTTCTGCCAAAACTGATGTTTGTTTACTCAATATCACTAATAACCAAAATGAGTTGTGACATAAAAGATTAGGACATGTAAACCTTAAAAATATAGCTAAGTTATCTAAAGACAACCTTGTTAGAGGCTTACCTTCTGGTCCCTACAAGAAGGACAACCTATGCAGGGCTTGTCAATTAGGCAAGCAAACAAAAACTAGTTTCAAATCCATTAATAAGAGTAATTCACCTAGGATTTTGTATTTGCTTCATGTGGGCCTATTTGGACCCATTGCAGTACAAAGCCTAGGAGGGAAGTCTTATACTTTAGTAATTGTTGATGACTTCTCCAGATTCAGTTGGGTGGCCTTTCTGAGAACTAAGTCAGATACATTCAATGTTCTTACAGATTTTCTCAGGATCATACAGATTGAGTTCTCTACTCATGTTGCATTGATCAGAAGTGATCATGGTATAGAGTTTGAGTCTCTTCTTATGCATGAGTTCTGTGATAAGGAAAGTATCAAATAGTGCTTCTCAGCTCCTAGAACTCCTCAACAAAATGGGGTAGCTGAAAGGAAAAATAGGACCTCATTGAAGCTGCAGGTACATTATTGGCAAATGCTTACATGTCTCTATCCTTTTGGGCAGAAGCTGTAAACACTGCTAACTATGTCCTGAATAGAAGCCTCATACATAAGCTGAAAAATATGACCCCCTATGAATTGCTTAAAGGAAAGAAACCTAAAATCACATATTTTAAAGTTTTTGGTTGTATATGTTATATTCACACAAACAATAAAAGATACATTAAAAAGTTTGAGGCTAATGCTGAAGAAGGGATTTTTCTAGGATACTCCCAAGTAAGCAAGACCTATAGAGATTTTAATAAATTCTTTCTTAAATTTGAAGAATCAGTCCATGTATCTTTTGATGAAGCTAACATGTCTTATAAGGAGAAATGAATTTCTACCAATAGCTCTTTGCAGGTTCCACAATTGTGTGAGTCTATGGATGGACTAAACCTTACCCAAGAGGTGTCAACTCATCTTTCTCCACAGGTTGCTGAAGACAGTGAAGAAGAACATCAAGTGGAAGTGGCTGAACTTCCCTCAACATCTAATAACATTCCTCAATAGGAATTAACTATAGAAGTTGTTGCTGAACAAACTCCACCCACTGATCTTGTCACACTTAGAGATCACCGCAGATCTCAAGTGATTGAAGACATTTCAGCAGGTGTACAGACAAGGCATCAACTCAACCAAGACTTAATGCATGCATGTTTTCTCTCTCAGATTGAACCTCTCTCCATCCATGAAGCTGAGCAAGATCCCCACTGGATCATTGCAATGCAAGAGGAACTAAATCAGTTTGAGAGATATAGAGTTTGTAATTTGGTTCCAAGTCCTCATAACTACTCAGTTATTGGAACCAAATGGGTCTACAGAAACAAGATAGATGCTCAAGGAAACATTGTAAGAAACAAGGCTAGGCTTGTTGCTCAGGGCTATAGGCAAGAGGAAGGAATTGACTATGACCAAACCTTTGCCCCTGTTGCAAGGTTAGAGGCCATAAGAATATTCCTTGCCTATGCAGCTCACAGGAGATTCAAAGTTTTCCAAATGGATATCAAGAGTGCATTTTTGAATGGAGTGCTTCAAGAAGAGGTTTATGTGGAACAACCTCCAGGTTTTATCTCTCTAACTCAACCCTCTTTTGTGTTTAAATTGTATAAAGCTCTCTATGGTTTAAAGCAAGCTCCAAGAGCTTGGTATGAGACCTTAGCAAGCTTTCTTTCAGAGCATAAATTTACAAGAGGAACCATAGATAAAACTCAATTCACTAGACATCATAAGAACCAAATCTTATTAGTGCAAATATATGTGGATGACATCATCTTTGGGTCTACTGATCCCAAATTATGTAAGAGGTTTGCTGACCTCATGCATTCCAAATTTGAGATGAGTAGCATGGGTGAGCTTTCCTACTTCCTTGGTCTCCAAGTGAAGCAGCTCCCTGATGGTATCTTCCTCTCCCAAGCTAAGTATGCTAAAGAGCTTATTAAGAAGTTTGAGATGAGGTGATGCTTCAGGAATGAAAACACCTATGACTACCAATGCTGTTGTGGATTCTGATGCAGTAGGGAAACCTGTAGATCAGAAGCTTTATATGGGAATTGTTGGATCCATATTATACCTAACAACTAACAGGCCTGCTATCATGTTTGCCACATGCCTTTGTGCTAGGTTCCAAGTGAACCCCAAAGAATCTCACCTTATTTTCTTAAAAATAATTTTGAGATATATAAAGAGTTGTCCAAATCTAGGACTCTGGTATCCTATAGAGTCAGAGTTTGAGTTAACTGGATACTCAGATGCTGACTATGCTGGATGTAGAGTTGATAGGAAAAGTACCTCTGGAACTTGTCAGTTACTGGGTATGAGACTTGTCTCTTGGTTTTGTAAAAAGCAAACATCTGTGTCTACATCAACTGCAGAAGCAGAATATATGGCTGCTGGCAGATGCTGTTCACAAATGCTATGGATACAAAACCAACTCCTAGACCATGGTGTCAACTTAAATAATTCAACATTATTTTGTGATAACACTAGTGCTATTGCTATAACACAGAATTCAGTTCACCATAGTAGGACTAAACGTATTGATATAAGACATCATTTCATTAGAGATAGTGTAGACAAAAAGAAAATTAACCTAATCCATATTCCTACTGATTTACAGAGAGCAGACATTTTCACCAAACCCTTGGATGAGAAAAATCATCTGTTCTTTATAAACCAACTAGGAATGATCAATGGAGAAGAGTTAAATTAGTTTCTGTCTGCATTCGACGAATTTTCCAGAGTTCGTCGAACGGAGTTCTACGAATTAGGGAAAGTTTGAGAGATGCTCGTCGAATGGCGATCGACGAATTCTCTGTGTGGAAACAATTTTCGTCGATTGGAGATCGACGAACTTTGCTTCAGAAGACATTTCGTCGAACAGAGTTCGACGAACTGTTTTCATTTCTTTTGAATGAGATCGACGAATTATTTATCTATAATTTATTTCGTCGACCTCAGTTCGAAGAACTGTTTTCTTTTTTCGTGGAACGGAGTTTGTCGATTCATATTCAAGAAAACCCTATATCTAGATTTTCTTCGACCTCCATCCCGCGCTTTCAGTTCATGTTGCACTTGATCGCTGTTTGTCTTTCCTACAGGTAATCAATGGCGGTTCCAGCAAGCACCCTGACTGTAATGAAATTCGATACAGGATTTGATATGGATTTTGATTCATTTCATCATTCAGATCCAATATTTATTTACATTCTGGAACTTCTAGAAGCACTGGGTCTCAAGGATTTTATGACCAGGAGAATCAAACTGCATGCAACAGAGATTAAGAAATGGGTATATACTTCTTCTGCTTCTGAGGACAATATCCTGACAGGGAATATCAGGAGCAATGTTATTTCTTTATCCCCCGCCGTTATTTCTGAAATTTTTTAGTTGGTGAATGGAGAATAAGATTTGGATATAGATTCTGATGAGTACAGTTCGATGCTGAAACTGATGGGGTTTACTGGGAGTAACCCTAACAAGCTGTTAAAGAAACATCTTTCTGCCGCCTACCAATTCTTGGCGGATATTGTGGGCAAAGTGTTGATGGGCAAGCACACCACGCACGATTACATAACAAGATATCAATTCCTAATCATGTGCACGGTGGTCAACAAAAGTCAAGTTGATTGGGGCAAGATCTTCTTTGGTTTGATAAAGAAGAAGAACAGTAAGAAAGATGTATGCTTTGGAAGAATCCTAGGGATTTTCATTCAAGCAAAAGCTGGTGAATTCTTGGTCTCCTCGACCATATTCATCAATGCCAGCAAGCGCCTCACATGCGCTTTGTTTCGCATATTGGAGAGGACGATCTCCAAGCCATCCAAGGCTTCCTCCTCTTCCATCCCAGCTTCTGAGAGCACAAGGGCCGTGAAGGCCACTCCCCACCCTGCAGAAGAGGTAATCCCCTCTCAACAACCTCTTCTAGCAATTCAACTTCCATCTTCACCCAGTCTTCAAATTCCTTCAGCTTCCCCCACTCATGTTTCACCATCAACTCATGCATCCCCTCTTATGTCTCCTCCACCATCACCTCCTCCACCACATCTGTCTAACATTCCTCATTTTGACATATCATCCTTTTCTCCACCTCCACCAGACACCACCATGACAGATGTCATTCCACCTATCTCTCCTCCATCTATTCCCCTCACTGCATCTACTTATCTACCATCACCATCTACCTCTCCATCTTTGGACACCCCCACTATATCTACCATCATAACCATGCTCACTCCCCTCATCAAATCCCTAATTACAGAGGCTATTACACCTCTTGTAAATTCTATCAATTCTTTATCTGCCCAAGTGTCTCTTCTTTCTGCTGCCCCCTCTTCATTCATGGGCCTGGCTCTAGGTTCTCCTGAAACTAGGTAGGGGGAGATGCTCTGTGGTGAAGCAGCAGTTTCAGATATAACAGCAGTTTCAGATGCAGCAGCAGTTCCTCCTACAGCAGTTTCAGTTGCAGAAGCAACAATTTTGACAGAATTTGATTCAAATTTGACTGAATTGATCCATTTCATGGATACTGACATTGAATTAGATGAGTCAGTTGCAGAGCAGATACAAACTGTTGGTGATTTCCATTTGAATCCCACAGTTGATTTGACTGTTTTGTTGAGACCTTTTGATTCAATTTATGTACAGTTCTCTTCTATTAAGTCATCCCTGGCTATTATTGTTGTCACCTCTCCAATAAGTCCTACAGTTGCTAAGCAACTTAGTGACATTTTTGCTATTCCAGAGCAAGCCATCTCCTCCCCCCCCCCCAGCAGAGATTTCTGCCCCTACTTTTGTTATGGATGATTCCCCAATGACTGACCTGGATGCATTGATTCTGGCAGACATTGAGGAAGAGAATAAAGCTCTAGAAGAGAGCTCAGTTTTAATCATCTCTCCAGTTCCACTTCAACCTGCCAAGCCCCAGATATCTGTAGTTACCCTAAGAGCAATTGATGCTCTGTATGCCAATCCTCAAGGGTCTAGCTCAGATGAGGAAGAGGAAGATGAAGATTCTGATGAAGAAGCCCAGAAGAGAGTCAAGTCAAAGAAGAGAAAGGCTCCTCCTCCTCCTGCTCCTAAGCCCAATCCAACAGCTGACACTCCCTACTACATCTTGCATAACATCACTCCCTATGAGGGAATGCCTGCTTGGATGTGGCTGTCAAAGAATCAACAAAAGGAAAGAAAGAAAAGCAGGAGATACTCCTCTTCACCAGTTGTTAGATACAAAAAAGATCCTCCTCCTCCTCCTCCAGCTGCTGGTACTTCCAGTTCCTCTATTCCAAAGCCTGCTCCTGTACAAACCTACCAAAGGCATCAGAGCAAGTCTTCAGGAGGTTACCAGCAGAGGCAACAATCTTCAAGCAGACAACAACCTCAGCAACATCAGCAAAATAAATCTGAAAAATAGAAGGCAAAGAGTCCTGAAAGACCTTATTCCCCTCCTGTTTCTTTTGAAGATCCTGAAACAGCTAATACTACTAAAATAACCAGATTCCAGGAGCTGATTGGCCTATCATTGATTAACAAAGCAAAAGCTGAGGGAAAGGACATATCAAGATACTCAACCATGTCAAAGTATAGAAAAGAAGAACTTAAAAGGTTTGACAAAGCAAACAAACTTTTCAATGTTGATGACTACATGAAGCTCCATCCAGAGGCTGTTGTTCCCAGAGCCTCTAGTCAGAAGATGCTTGGTATAGCTGATATGAAAATGACTGCAGCTCAGGCAGCTAATCCAAACAGAGAGATCAAATTCTCAAAGCCTGGAGCTAGCAGCAGCAACAGCAAAGAGAAGGACAAAGACCAATCCAAGAAAAGCAAGATATGATCTAAGTTTTTCCTTCTTTTCCTATTTTTTGTTTTTACAACTCTCTGGTTATGTTTCTGAACAAAGCTTTTATATATCTGCTACATGTGTTATAAATTCTCTGTCAGATATATGCTTTTTCTGCTTTGTTTTGTTTCTGTCTGTGTCTTCACTTAGTGACCTCACCCAAATAGGGGGAGATTGTTGGATCCCTAGTTTGGATTTGGGCTAGGTTCACTGAGTTAGGATGTCTTTGACCCACCTTGTATAGTCAGGGTCTTTGGTTGTGTCCTAGAGTCTAGGGTTTGTCCTTAGAACATCATCTTGTGGACCAGCCATCCTCCAGACTGCCAGAGAAACTCAAGACTTAGAGATATCTTCAGCTCAAGGAAAAGTGTTCGACGTTCGTCGATCTCAGCTCAACGAATTATATTCCTTGCTCGACGAACTCTGGTCTACTATTTGACTTAGAGATATTTTCAGCTCAAGGAAAAGTGTTCGACGTTCGTCGATCTCAGCTCAACGAACCACATGCTTTGGTCGACGATTTCTGGTCTACGATTTGAATTCTTCTCAGTCAGAGACTTCTCAGATTCTAAGTCCACAATCATTCTTCGTTCGACGAATTTGGATCTCTGTTCGACGAATGATAATTGTCAGTTCGACGAAGTTTGAAGCAGAATTGACAAGTTTCCCTTGAAGACAAATTGCTATTGTCTGGTCGATGAACTCATCAGCTCAGCTCGACAAACTCATCAGCTCAGCTCGACGAACTGTGAACTCAGCTCGACGATTTGTGTTCTTCGTTCGACGATTCCAGACTAGGTCTTCTCCAGTTTTCCGTCCCTTTTCTTGGCGATGATTCCTGAGTAATTAATGCTAAATCTTCTCGGAATGTTACCGTTAGAACGAGCATTGATCATGGATTATTTCAAGCCGTTTTTCCATGGGACAGTTAGGGAATTCATTCATTGTCGCTTCCTTCCCAGGCCGACTGCATTTACTGCTCAAAGATTCAAATTTCGAGCGTGTTATTCTTCAGTAAAAGAGAGTTTTCAAAAAAGAATAGATCAAGCAATCCTGCTGATATAGAGATCATATTCAAGAAAACTAACAGAAATCAAAGAGTTTCACACTGCAATCAGCCTAAGCCAGAGAACATCACTTTCAACCCTACATGATAACTTCAGAAGGACAACAATATCTCTATCTGTCAAAGAAGTTCCTGAAGCAATCTCTGCTCAAGGAAATCAAGTCTTTGAAGACCTGTCACCCTGAAGCAGTGCTCCAGATTTTCTGATCCATTCAAGATCTCAGGGGGAGCAATCTGCTGAAATCAATCCACTTGTCTTCTCAGTTGTTATTGAGAAAGAGAAGACACCATCACCCATTTTCCATCCTCTGTACAGGGTTTTAAGTCCCTTCAAAATTATTCCTGATTGCAAGTCTCCTACCAAAAGACTTGAGGTTTTGGTTTTTGAGCACCTGAACAAAAGCTCATTGGTGTCAGGCAACTGATGAAAAACCTGAGTGGATTCCTACCAGGGTGGTAGAAGAGTGGATGTACCCAGGTTAGGGAACCACTATAATTTCTTGTGTCGTCTGGTTGCCCTTTTCTTTTGTTTTTGGCTGTGTTCTGTGATTTGCTAGATTGCTGTTTTTATTACTTTGTTTTGTTAACCTGTTCACTTAGGATTACAACAAAAACTGTAAAGATTTTTTAAGAGACCACAATACTCTATTCACCCCCCCCCCCTCTAGAGTATTTCAGATCTAACCTTCACTTTCAGACTGCCCAGGCGCGAGCTCGCGCCCGTTGTGACAAGGTCTCCCCTGGCTAATGGGCAAGAGACCTGCCGGCGAGAGATCGCCGGGCGAGAAATACATCGGGGAGAAGCCTGCCGGAGAGAAACCAGCCGACGAGAGACCATCTGCCGAGAAGCCAGCCGGTGAGAGTTCCTGCCTCAAGAAGAAGAAGAAGAAAGCTAAAACGGTAAGGCGCGACCTGCTGAGAGAGAACCGAGACCCGCCTACCCCAACACCAAGCCGCGTCGATTCTCTCGCTTCTCTGCCCGAGGTATATCCTAGTCCTTTTGTTCTTCCCGTGTGCGCGAACATTTCAAGAGTTAGTTCGTTGTCGTATGTTTGATGTAACTACTCCTTTCACAGGGGGTGGCGTCAAAAGCCCCGCCAGCTTTCCGTGGTTGGTCACGGGAGTGACTGGCCTCCGCAATGAGGATCCGCCTTCCACCGTAGGGACCGCTCCGCCTAACCCTCCTGTCGGCGGAAACAACTTGATTCCGAAAGGCACCCTCCCCGCCGAAAGAAGTAACCCTGAGCATCCTTCCTCCGAGCCGAGACCCCCACCTCTAACTACAGAGGGGGCAACCAATCCCCCCCTTGGCGAGACCAGTCCCCCGGAGCGCAGGACCTTTCGTCCGGGACGGGGCAAACCACTCCATCTGCTTTTTGGAAAAGGCGCAAAGGATCATCCCGGTCCTTCTCATGGCCCGTCGGGGAAAGTTATTTCGCACTCTCCAGGTAAGCGAGAGCCTCCTCAGTTAGTTATTCCCCTCCTTCCATTTGTTCTGACAGTTCCCGCTTCTTCAGAGCTGAAAGATCAAGAGGCCGAAAAGAATGAGGAGGAAGAAGAAGAAGAAGAGGGAGAAGAAATAGGAGGGGACTCGCCCATCCTCTCTGCTAGCGAGATGGAAGATTTCCTCGAGGGACCAGGGAGCGGAAAGGAGCATAGGCGGAGGGTGGCGGTAATCCCGTCGAAGCTCTCACAGCAGCGAAAGGCAAACTATGCAGCGACGAAGAAAATCCAGGAAACGATGGAATGACGACTGGCGATGGTCGAGCAGGATTGCGCAGACCTCCTTGGCGGGGCGGGAGGCCACGAAACGGCTCCCGGAGAGACTTCACCTGGGAGGCACATCGCGCGGATTCGCGATCAGCTCCGCCTAGCCAATCGGGGGCTCACCACCCTGACGACTTTCTTCGACCCTCGAGACCCTCCCCGGTCTGGCAGGCGATAACTAGGTCGTTGGCGGTGGTTGTCATATTAAGCTCCTCGGGGCGGTCTCCCTTCCCTCCTTCTCGGCCTACCCCTTCCACCTGTACCCCCTTTTCTTACTTCCAGCGTGGGATAATTTATTACTAGTATTGTGTGTTGTTGCTATCATGATTATTATTGTTATTCTTTTGTTATTGTTGCCGGGGGTTCTCGTCGGGCGAGACCCCATCTATGTCCGTGTTTCTTTAATTCCCTTTTGTATGTTGTTCTAATATCTTGCGAATGCTTCTCGCTCGGTGCTTCTGGCGTACTGAACTGCTGACGCTTAATCCCCCGCCTCCTTTGGGGGTTATCCCTCCCAGTCACACTATGGAAACCCGACGCGACAGGACAGAAAGCGAAGAGGCGGAGTCGTTGACTCGTTGACTTTTTCCGCCATATTTTTCTTAAAATATCATGATTACTCCGCTTTCTATAAATAGGTCAATCCACCTACCCCGTTCCCCACATTTACTCTGCAGCTCCGTCCATCGATCCATTGCTTTCCCCTTTTCTCGAAGCGCAAGGGTTCTCGTCTTCGCGCCACCCCTCTTCTCTCCTCTTGTTGAGATGTCAGGCGAAGGCGAGGGCCGTTCCAACTGCACGCAATCCTTCCTTGACCATGACTTCCCGCCCTGTCGGCTCACGCAAGCGAAGTTTGTCTCCACAACCAAGAGATACGTCCCGCCGGGATTCACCGCGCGGAAGCCGGGACGCGAGGGCAAGATGAATCTAGCGCTGGAAGGGGAGCTCGCCATTCCCCTGGAGCATTTTGAGGCGGGCCTCCGACTCCCCCTTTGGCTTGAAGAGCGCCAATCCCTGCGCTACTACGGGGTGGTGCTCGCTTAGCTTTACCCCAATTCCGTTGCCCTTCTTGTGGCTTTCGCTTGCTACACGCGGGCAGAAAGGATCGAGTTCAACCTCTTGGTCTTTCAGAAGTTATTCAACTTCCGAGCCAAAGGAGGGTCGATATTTCTCTCCGGTCAGTCGGTGAAGACAGCGGGTCTCGCCAACAAACATCACCACTTCGCGGAAAGGTTCGTCTTCATCTCAGGGCCTTTCGACAACGTCCCTCTCGCCCCATCCAGTACGATGGCGCAACCTACAAGCCTCCCTCTCTCGGGGAGCGAGAGGGAGCTCTCGTCGAATTCTTCGGCTCCAAAGTCTTCGACGTTCCCTTCCTTCGTCGAGACCTAGAAACCCTCCAGCCAGTTCCCCCGGCGAAGGTACCTCTTTAGATTTCTCTCGCGGAAGATTGCTTTGAAGAATAGACTTTGTAAAAAACTAAGGGCCTTGCAGGTGAGCGAGACGTTCCCGCCCGCCAGCCCTTCGAAGAGTCACTGATGCTTACCGATGCCCTGGCTCGCGCCAAGGCGGCCGCTAACGCCTGCAGGAAAGAGCATGGTGCTTCCTCCGCGCCGAAGCGGAAATCAAGCTCCCACCTGGTTCCCGTTCCCAAGAAATCAAAGCCGACCACCACAGAGAAAGGCAAGATGGTGGTATGTCCGCTCGGCGAGACCACTACCGCGATCCCTTCCGCTACTGCCCTCGCGGGTGCGGACCAGCCTGCGTCAGGGACTCCCGCCGAGACCCCTTCTGCTACCGGCGAGGCGGAAGCAGGCCTGCTTCCCCCAGAGATCCCTGCCGAGCCCTCCCGCGGTCTGATGCCGAAAGGACACCGGAACATTGGCTTCGGCGACAAGTACAAGGACACGAAGGGCTCTCCTATGCTTCAGTGGGATCCCGCCGCCAACCGAATATCCGTTTCCGCACTTCTCCCTTCCTGGAGGGAGCGGGACGACATCTCCGGCCACGCCTTCGCGCTGGGATACAACCTCTACAGCTGGGAGGATGCCAACTCCTTTGACAAGGCGACGACGAAGGCACTCATTTTTGATGTTGCTCAGGCCCAGCTTCGCATGGTTCAGCTCTCGCATATGGCCGAACGCCGCAGCCTCACTATAGAGAGGAATTTTGTGGATATGCTTAAGGCGAGGGATGCCTCCGCGGCGGAAGCCACTGCCCTGAAGGCCGAACTGCCTGCCGCCCAGCAACTCCTCTCGTCTCGCCCGGCCCCCGAGGTAAGCAGGACCTCCCTATTCTCTCTCACTTCCCTACGCTTTTCGCCTTTTACCTGAATGGATCGCCTAGCAGGACCTTGGAGAAATTGAACTGTCTCGCGCACGAGCGGCCCGTGCTAAAGGCGAGAACCAGGTATTGAGGGCCGAGGTGAAGCGCCTGGAGGTGACCCTAGCCCTGGCCAAGGATCGTCCGCAGCAGGAGGAGAGGGTAGAGCGTCGTCACTACTCTGACTACGAGATCAACGTAATCATCTAGGAGAACGCGCAAGCCACTGCGAGAATGGTAATCGAGGTTCTGCGAGAGTCGGGGCTGCTGAATGAAGGAGGCGAGACCTTCACGGCGCGAGGGATCCTCCCCTTTTTGTTTGAGCCCATTCCGCGTCCTGCGGGAGAGGACGAGTCTTCGTCAGGCGGGGCGACAAAGCTCGCGAGAACTAGTGGTCGTTCCCCCGGCGAGTCCTCCGGCTACTCCCCTAACAGATCCTCTGGCGAGACCTCCCACAGCAGCTCCATCAAAAGCTCTGACGAACCAGCCTGCTAGCTTTCTTACTCTGTGTAATCTTTCTTCTGACACAATTAAAATTTATAAACCGTGTTATCGTAATTTTGTACAGGGGGCGAAATCCCCTCACTGTTCCTTCACTTATTTTCTGGATGCGGAAGCATTTACTTTGCCACTGGAATGTTCGTCCGCCTTACGTAAACCCTAGGCTCTTCTAGGCGACGACTGTTTTCTACTCTGAGAATCGGCTTGTGGGGGGGGGGGATCTGCTGGAAAGGAAGCGCCGAGTGCCCCTCCTTGTAGGTTTCGCCTGAGATCCCTGACGAATCGTGCTCGCCGGGACCTCCGGCCCGTTGACTGTGGCGAGAGCCTCGCCGAGAGCTTCGTTGAGGACTAAGCTGAAAACCCCACTGATAGATTCGTGCCGAGAGGCCTTCCGGGCGGGTCGCGTCGAGAACCGTGCCGGGAGGAGTCTAGGTCACCCCCCTTTACTTAGGGCTTGAGAGCGCTCAACTCTAACCTTGTTAACCAAAAGCCTTGTGACTCCGTCAGTACTCCAAGGACCAAACCTTTCCCCCCAGGTGTGCCTACAGCCCTGCCAGCTAATGAGAGCCTGGGCAGCAAGTCTAACCGGGGCCGAGCAGCACTCGGGGTCCCTTACCCCCACAAGCGAGCCTTCAGACCTGCCATCAAGTGGGAGCCAGGCAGCGGGTCTACCTGGGGCTGAGCCAGGCTCGTGGCAGTGCAAAGATTTCCAAGAGTCAAGCCTTTCCCCCCAGGTGTGCCTACAGCCCTGCCCAGCTAATGGGAGCCTGGGCAGCGACTCTACCCGAGGCCGAGCAGCACTCGGGGTCCCTTACCCCCACAGGCGAGCCTTCAGACCTGCCAGTTAGTAGGAGCTAGGCAGCGGGTCTACCTGGGGCCGAGCCAGGCACGGGGTAGTACAAAGATTTCCAAGAGCCAAGCCTTTCCCCCAGGTGTGCCTACAACCCTGCTCAGCTAATGAGAGCCTGGGCAGCGAGTCTACCCGGGGCCGAGCAGCACTCAAGGTCCCTTACCCCCACAGGCGAGCCTTCAGACCTGCGAGCTAGTAGGAGCCAGACAGCGAGCCTACCTGGGGCCGAGCCAGGCTCGGGGTAGTGCAAATATTTCCAAGAGCCAAGCCTTTCCCCCCAGGTGTGCCTATAGCCATACCCAGCTAATGAGAGCCTGTGCAGCGAGTCTACCCGGGGCCGAGCAGCACTCGGGGTCCCTTACCCCCACAGGCGAGCCTTCGGACATGCCAGCTAGTAGGAGCCAGACAGCGGGTCTACCTGGGGCCGAGCCAGGCTCGGGGTAGTGCAAAGATTTCCAAGAGCCAAGCCTTTCCCCCCAGGTGTGCCTACAACCCCGCCCAGCTAATGAAAGCCTGAGCAGCGAGTCTACCTGGGGCCGAGTAGCACTCGGGGTCCCTTACCCCAACAGGCGAGCCTTCAGACCTGCCATCTAGTAGGATCCAGGCAGCGGGTCTACCTGGGGCCGAGCCAGGCTCGGGGTAGTGCAAAGATTTCCAAGAGCCAAGTCTTTCCCCTCAGGTGTGCCTACAGCCCTGCCCAGCTAATGAGAGCCTTGGCAGTGAGTCTACCCGGGGCCGAGCAGCACTCGGGGTCCCTTACCCCCACAGGCGAGCCTTCAAACCTGCCAGCTAGTAGTAGCCAGGCAGCGGGTCTACCTGGGGCCGAGCCAAGCTCGGGGTAGTGCAAAGATTTCCAAGAGCCAAGCCTTTCCCCCAGGTGTGCCTACAACCCTGCCCAGCTAATGAGAGCCTGAGCAGCGAGTCTACCCGGGCCCGAGCAGCACTCGGGGTCCCTTACCCCGACAAGCGAGCCTTTAGACCTGCCATCTAGTAGGAGCCAGGCAGCGGGTCTACCTGGGGCCGAGCCAGGCTGGGGGCAGTGCAAAGATTTCCAAGAGCCAAGACTTTCCCCTAGGTGTGCCTACAGCCCTGCCCAGCTAATGAGAGCCTGGGCAGCGAGTCTACCCGGGGTTGAGTAGCACTCGGGGTCCCTTGCCCCCACAGGCGAGCCTTCGGGCCTTCCAGCTAGTAAGAGCCAGGCAGCGGGTCTACCTGGGGCTGAGCCAGGCTCGGGGTAGTGCAAAGATTTCCAAGAGCCAAGCCTTTCCCCCCAGGTGTGCCTACAGCCCTGCCCAGCTAATGAGAGTCTAGGCAGCGAGTCTACCAGGGGCCGAGCAGCACTCGGGGTCCCTTACCCCCACAGGCGAGCCTTCGGACCTGCCAGCTAGTAGGAGCCAAGCAGCGGTCTACCTGGGGCCGAGCCAGGATTGGGGTAGTGCAAAGATTTCCAAGAGCCAAGCCTTTCCCCCCAGGTGTGCCTACAACCCTGCCCAGCTAATGAGAGCCTGGACAACGAGTCTACTCGGGGCCGAGCAGCAATCGGGGTCCCTTACCCCCACAGGCGAGCCTTCGGACCTGCCAGCTAGTAGGAGCCAGGCAGCGGGTCTACCTGGGGCCGAGCCAAGCTCGGGGTAGTGCAAAGATTTCTAAGAGCCAAGCCTTTCCCCCTAGGTGTGCCTACAGCCTTGCCCAGCTAATGAGAGTCTGGGCAGCGAGTCTACCCGGGGACGAGCAACGTTCGAGGTCCCTTACCCCCACAGGCGAGCCTTCAGACCTGACAGCTAGTAGGAGCCAGACAGTGGGTCTACCTGTGGCCGAGCCAGGCTCAGGGTAGTGCAAAGATTTCCAAGAGCCAAGCCTTTCCCCCTAGGTGTGCCTACAGCCCTGCCCAGCTAATGAGAGCATGTGCAACGAGTCTACCCGGGGCCGAGCAGCACTCGGGGTCCCTTACCCCCATAGGCGAGCCTTCGGACCTGCCAGCTAGTAGGAGCCAGACAGCGGGTCTACCTGGGGCCGAGCCAGGCTCGGGGTAGTGTAAAGATTTCCAAGAGCCAAGCCTTCCCCCCAGGTGTGCCTACAACCCTGCCCAGCTAATGAGTGCCTGGGCAGCGAGTCTACCCGGGGCCGAGCAGCACTCGGGCTGCCTTATCCCCACAGGCAAGCCTTCGGACCTGCCAGCTAGTAGGAGTCAGGCAGCGACTCTACCTGGGGCCGAGCCAGGCTCGGGGTAGTGCAAAGATTTCCAAGAACCAGAAGAGAAACCACTCATGAGAAAAAAAATCAAAGCTGTTATTACAAATAGGGTTTACAACGTTCCCCCCACTATAGGTAGAAGCGCTTCAGGTCATCTCCGCTCCAAGCATGACTTAAAGACACCCCCTCCACATCCTGGAGGTGGTACCCCCCCCCCCCCCCCCCACCGACTCCAGGACCCTCTCTACGATGCAGGGCCCCTCCCAGTTTGCGGTTGAGCTTGCCCACTGCGGTCGACCTTCCCGCGACGTCGACCTTCTTCAGGACCAAGTCCCCTTCCTTGAGGTGCTTTATCCTCACATGCTTATCAAAATACTTTGTCATCCTTCGTTTGATCTCCTCCTGCCTAACCGCGGCCACGTCACGAAGTTCTTCCATCATGTCTAATGAGAGTCGCAGCTCCCCCTCATTTTCTAGCCTCCAAGCCTCGTCTACATCTCCTGCTGCCACAACTCGTGGGGATCGAACCACAAACTCCACGGGTAGGACCGCTTCGCACCCATGGGAGAGTTTGAAGGGGTCTCACCGGTGACTGTGTTCGGGGTCGTTTGCAAGGCCCACAACACTGAGGGGAGCTGTTCCACCCAGCTCCCCCTCAAGTTCTCCACTTTCTTCTTGAGTAAGTTCACTATAATCTTGTTTGCCGCCTCTACCTGGCCGTTGCTCCTAGGGTGATGTATGGAGGCAAATCTGAGGTCTATTCCCAGCTGAGAGCAGAAGCTGATGAACTCTTCGCTGGCAAACTGGGGCCCATTGTCTATTACTATCGCCTGAGGGAGCCTGCGCCTGCATATGATCTCTCCCCAGACAAAATTTTGGATGACCTGTGAGGTGACCTTGGCCAATGCCTTGACCTCTAGCCACTTTGAGAAGTAATCAATCATGCCTACGATGAACCTCCTTTATCCACTAGCCGGAGGGAAATGACCGACTAAATCCATTCCCCGGATGGCAAAAGGCCATGGCGTTGTAATGCTTTGAAGCCGTTGAGCGGGTAAGAGCTGGAGGGGGGCGTAGAGCTGGCATTTTTGGCACCTCCTTGCAAACTCTTCGGCATCCTTTCTCAGGGTGGGCCATAAATACCCCTGCTTGACCACCCTTGCCTCCAACATCCTTCCTCCGGAATGGCTACCGCATTCGCCCGAGTGTATTTCCTCTAGAATGCGTCGAGTCTCCTCTTCCGTCACACATCGCGCCAGAAGACCCGAGAGCATCTTCCAATGTAAGCTTCCCTCGTGCATGAGATAGTGGGCCGCCTTATGCCGAAGATTCTTTTCCTCCTTAACCCCTTTCGGGAGTTTGCCCGTGACGAAGAAGGTCACGAAGGGGTCCATCCATGAGGATCGCCGATCTACTTCCATTAACTCCCCTTCCTCGATCGCCGAATGAAAAAGATCGGTCAGGGTTCCCCCCCCCCCCCCTCGCGGCCCGAACTTAGCCAATCGGTCGGCTGCCTCATTCTCTTCCCTAGGTAGGTGCTGCATTGAGAAGGTTCAGAACCCCCCTATGATCCCCCTTGTCTTGGCTAAGTATTTCTGGATGGTTGGTTCCCGAGCTTCATACTCTCCCTTGATTTGGGACGCCACCACTAGCGAGTCCGTGAACACTTCCATGCCCTGAACTCCAAGCTCCTTGTCCAACTGCAGCCCAGCTATGACGGCCTCATACTCTGCCTGGTTGTTGGTGACCGGAAAGTGTAGCACCACTGCCTGCTCTATGGTGACTCCCTGGGGGCTTACCAACACCACACCTCCTCCCAGGGAGTGCTTCCCTGAGGCCCCATCTACATACATCTTCCACGCCTCCTTCGGCTGCACCTCCCCCTCTCCCAGTTCTGTGATGAAGTCAGCCAAGAAGTCGGCCACCGCCTGTGACTTGATGGAGAGCCTAGGCACAAAGGAAACGTCGAATTCGCTGAACTCAATGGACCACTTCGCCAACCGCCCTGAGTGTTCAACCCCTTCAAAGATCTTGCGCAATGGGTGGTCGGTCACTACATTAATTGAATGAGCTTGGAAATACGGTATGAGCTTCCGGGCTGAGACAACTAGAGAGAAAGCTAACTTTTCTAAGATGAGGTAGCGTAATTTGGCCTTCTTCATGACTCTACTAACATAATAGATGGGCAGCTGCCTTCTTCCTTCTTCCCTTACTAACACTGAGCTTACTGCCTCGGCCCCTACCCCAAGGTACAAAGCCAAATCCTCTCCCTCCTTCGGACTCTGTAGGAGTGGTGCTCGAGTTAGCTGGGTCTTCAACGCCTGAAAAGCCTCCTCACATTCCCTTGTCCACTCGAACTGTTTACTCCCCCTGAGTGCTTTGAAGAAAGATGAGCACCTCTCTCCAGCCCGAGAGAGGAAACGACTCAGCCCAGCTTGCTTTCCTATCAAGCGCTGAACCTCCTTAGCGCTGCGTGGTGACTCCAACTCCATGATGGCTCTCACCTTATCCGGATTAGGCTCGACCCCCACCAGGGTCAGAAGGTGCCCGAGGAAATTCCCCGGCTTGCCCCGAAGACGCATTTTTGGGGGTTCAACCTCATCTTAAACTTTCGCAGAGTCGCGAATGTCTCCTCCAGGTCGAGCAAGTGAAAACCCACGTCCCTGCTCTTAACCATGAGGTCATCGACGTAGACCTCCAAGTTCCTCCCTCTTTGATCTTTGAACACCCGGTCCATCATCCGTTGGTATGTAGCCCCTGTGTTCCTTAGCCCGAAAGGCATCATTTTATAGCTGAAGCACCCTTACCTCGTGATGAAGGAGACATCCTTGACGTCAGGGGGATGCATGCGGATCTGGTGATAACCTGAAAAAGCATCCAAAAAACTCATGATATAAAAACCGACTGCTGAATCAACCAGCGCGTCGATCCGAGGCAGGGGGTAGCAAACCTTAGGGCATAATTTATTTAATAGAGAAAAGTCGATACACATTCTCCACCTCCCATCACCCTTTTTTACCATTACTACATTGGAGACCCAACCTGGGTACTGGATCTCCGAAATAAAGCCTGCGTCGAGAAGCTTCTTCACCTCCTTGCGGATGGGACCCTCCAGCTTTGTGGCGATGACCCTCATCTTCTGGCGGATGGGACGTGTCTTGGGGTCCAGGTTCAAGCAGTGACAAGCCACGTCAGCGTCAATGCTCGGCATGTCTGCCGCGTTCCAGGAAAAGATATCAATGTTCTTTTGGATGCACTCCCGCATCCTCGCCTGGTCTTCTGGGCACAAGCCTCCGCTGATCCTCGCCTTTTCCACCTTCCCCGCCCTGCTGAGCACCTCCATCTCCACAACCTCCTCCGCCGGCTCCAACCGAGCCTGCTCCTCGCCGGGCCTTTCCTCCTCTCCTCCTTGCTCCTCCTCGCCTTCTACCCTCTCAACCTCCATTGCTTACGACTGGCCTCCCCCCGAAAACTCCACTCCTCCACCTCTCTGGGCCTCCCCCTCCATCTCTCCTTCCATCTTCTGCTCCTCCACTGCTCACCCCTTGCCTCACTCAGGCTTGCTCCTTCCTTTCCCATAACCTCCTCCTTAGCCTCTCTCCCAGCCTCGCCTAAGCTCACTACCTCCTTCCTCGCTCCCCCCTCTTCGACCTCCTCTTCAACCTCATCCAAACTCGTCTCTCCTTCTCCCTCAGCTTCCTCTGCCCTTGCCATCTCTCTTTCCAGCTCCTCCGCTTCTTCCATCCAAGAGATAGTGTTGACGGCAGTCACATAACACTGCCTTGCCACTTTCGAATCTCCCCTGATCCTGACCTGTACCCCTCCGCTATTGAACTTTAGGCACTGATGGAACGAGGAGGGGACGCAATGAAAGGCGTTGATTAGAGGCCGCCCGAATATTGCGTTGTAGCTGCTCGGAGCGTCAACGATGACGAATCGGCAATTCCGCGACACCCCCCAACGTCAGATACAACCCCACACCTCCTTCTACTTCCTTCCGCTCCCCCGAGAACCCAAACAGCGGTCCATCCGAGGCTAGCACCCTCTTGGCTTCCACCTTCATCTCATCGAATGGTTTCTTGAAGATTACGTTCACGGAACTCCCATTGTCCACCAGTATCCGGGAAACCGTGAAATTCTCTATTGCCGTCTTGATCACCAAGGCATCGCAGAATGGATCCTCGTAATCCGGCAAGTCTTTCACCCAGAAGGTGATCTTCTCCTCTGGGGGGGGGGTCTGGGAGGTCGAGGCGACACTCCTTCGATACATGGTCTGAAGACTCTCCTTGCGGGTAGCTTCGATCCCCACACCTCCGTGGATCACCCCGATCCCTCCTCGGGTCCCCACATCAACCCGGTCTTCGCATCTATCATCTCCTCCCCCTTCTGGTAGAACCTACTCAATCCTCATGGGGGGTTGCTGCTGAGCTTGACCCCTTGCTACCCTCATCTCTAGAAATTCCGGGCAGGTGGCCGTCGCGTGACCCACCTCTTGGTGAAAGTCACAAAAGGGCAACACCACCCTACCTTCCCTCCTCCTCACTCCTCCTCGAACCCCTCTCCTTCCTACTCTTCCTCTTACTATCTTCATTGCTTCCTGCTACGGCCGGAGGGGGACCCTCTGCCCCTGCCTCCAAGCAGGCTGGTTGTTCCTCCTTTGCTCCCTGTAGTCGTCCCTGCCTGGGAAACCGCCGCCTTGGCCTTGAAAGTGACCATCTTGGGGCCTCCATCCCAACCTGTTGATCGGCTCCCGCTGCCCCCAACCGTGCTGCCGCCCCTGATCTCGGGGTTCCTCTCTCCTTCTCTCCTCCCTTCGCTCTCTCTGCTTCCCTGCTCCAGCATCCTTTCCATCTTCCTCCGCCAACTTGGCTAACCTCCTCGTAAATGCCGGATTGGCCGTCTCGATCTCAATTTCTTTCACCGCCCTCTCCATCAGCTCCTCGAAGGAGAGGGGGGGGGGGGAACCCTCTTCAGCTCCATGCTAAAGAAACTGAGCCTCAACCCCAGTATGAAGGCTAACATCACCGTGTACCCCGACATCTCCTGCACCTGCAGAATTTCCTCCTGGAACCTGTCGACATAATGCCCCAGCGTCTCTTCCGACCTCTTCTTGATGGAGAACAGGCACTCCGCCGACTTCTTCCTCTTCTTGGACGTGGATAACCTCAACAAGAATCCACGCCTCAGATCTTCGAAGCAGTAAATCGAGCTCGCAGGTAACTGGTGGAACCAGTACCTCGCCTTTTCCTTCAGCGTGATCACAAAGAGCCTGCACTTGAATGCATCAGACATTTGTCTAATGGAAACAACATCTTCGAACCACTGCACGTGCTATGCAGGGTCGTCTCTCCCAGTATAGTATGACATGTCCGGCTCCCTAAATCCTTCCGGGACCGGAGCTGAAATGATAAGCTCACTGAAGGGGCTCCCGCTCACCACCTGTCGAGAGGGCCCCTCCCGCGACCTCGGCTCGCTGGCCCTGTCTGCGCTGGCCTGTCCCGGGAATAGCTCCCGCCCGGGGACATCCCTTTCCGCCACCTCAGCCGGACTCTCCTTCCCGGGACGCTGTCCGGGGGCATTCTCGCCTAATGATGGAGCTGCCGCCACCGGAACCTGCGGAGTCTCCTAGTCTCCTCTCGCCGAGAAGGCCAAATGGATAGTCTGCAAAATCTCCCGCCTGAAGTCTTCTAGCATTCCTATCATCACCCCACATTCCCGAGAGGGAGGACCTCCCGAGCTAGCTCCTTCTCCTCCACCTCCAGCCATGAGACTTGACTTGAGATTTTCTAGCACCGGTTACCTTCCACGCTCACCGCACCAGAACTGTTGACGCCAGAAACTGTCCTCAACAAGAGTTCGAAAATAAGATGTAGCCGACGCCTACTTCTCTCGACCCTTGACCCCTGACTGGTTGTAAAGGACCTAGAACTGACTCAATGCCTCAGCAGGGAGGTCTCACCTCTTTCCCGGAAGATCTCTAAGAGCTTCCCCTCCAAAGCCAAAAGCTGGGCTCGAAGCTCCTCAGAGGACACTTAGAGAATTTGGAGAAAATGAAAAGCCTCCTCTTCTGAAGAGCCCCTGTGGGTCTATTTATAGTCTTGGCTGAATTGAAGTTACTAAGATACCCTTGGCTTGTCTGCCCATAGCCAAATCCTGTTGTTATGAAATTCTAAATGTAGACCCTGGGGGCACATAGGTAATTCACCCAAGTACAACTAGGTAATTTCACCCTTGGCCCCCACCCGGCGAGAACCACATGCCGAGAGCCATCCCGCCTCTCACTCGGTGAGAGCTGAAGAAGAAAAAGGATGAGAGGGTCTCCCAGACCGAGCCCCCTATCGCCTCGCATGCGGCGTGAGCCTTCCCGCCGCCTCCAGGCGGAAGTGGGTACCGGCTGAGGCTTGATGAGATCGTTCTCGCCTACCCTAGGCGAGAGCCCTTCCGCTCTCAGGCCCTAGGCTAGTCTAATTCGAGTCCTTGAGGGGGACCTTGGTTCTACCCCCAACGAATATGAGGTTGTACATTCTTATTCTTCTTCTTTGGGCGGGAGCTCTCGCCGGCTGGCTTCTCGCCAGCGGATTTCTCCCCACTACCTTCTCTCCGGCTGGCCTCTTGCCCATCAGCCAAGGGGCAACCTTGGCGCAGTTGGCGCAAGCCCGCACCTGGACCGTAGCGAGGCAGGCCTGGAGCTCTTCCGAGAGTGGCTTCTCAATGTTTTTGGCACGCATTTTCATGGCCCGACAGAGGCTCAAGCAGAGAGTAATGACGACAGAGATGACCTGAGAGACAAACCCGGTTGTTTATTTATAGGATGAAGGTGGGGTCTGCAGAAAGATTCCCTGCCAGGTCAGCATGCACTCACCGAATATTTGGGATTAGGCGTGTCTTTCCGAGCGCAAGGCTAGCTCACAAAGAGCGGGGATTGTGTACAACCCCATATTCGCTAGGTGGGGCCAAGATCCTCCAAGGCCCCGGATTGGGCCAGCTTTGAGCTTACAATTGGATCAAATAAGAAAGCAGGCGGGAGGGCTCTCGCCGTTAATAGGCGGGAAGGCTCTCGACCTGGGTTGAGTAGTGCCATTTCATCGAACGTTAGTTTGTCGAGCTCAATTTGTCGAGCTGGGAGTGTAATTCGTCGAACGCAGTTCGTCGAGCTGGGCCTTCATCCTAAGGTTATGTTCGTCGAACGCAGATTTTAGGCTCAGGCCATGACAAAACCAGGGCGGGCGGGAAGGCTCCTGCCCTGTGCAGGATTAGGGGCCCGCGCCTCAGGACGATAAAAGCCCATCGGCCCTTGGCGTTGAGTGATGCCTCTCCACTTAGCGTCCCTTCAGTCTTTTGGTTCCCGCCCGGGGTAGCGGGAGGGCTTGCGCTCAGGGCAAGCCGAGTTCCCGCAAAGCTCAGCAGTAAGGATTTCTGCCAAATGGGACCCAGACCTGAAATTACCTAAATACCCATGGTCTGCATTTAACTGCTCAGTACAACGGAGTTTGGCTATTGCCAGACCAGCACAGGGGCATTTTAGTAATTTTAGGGCAGCAAAAGTACGTTTTTTGCAGACCAGATATTGGAAATCTATAAATAGACCCACAGGATATCTCAGAAAGCAGATTTCCATATACTCTCTGATTTTTGCCTTCTAGAGCTTTTTGAGGTACTCCTAGCCCGGCGATTAGCTTTGGAGGGGAAGCGCTCAGAGAACTTCCGGGTTAGTCGAGGGACCTCCCAGCGGAGATTTAGGGCCAGTTTCCAGTTCTTTGTGGCTAGTCTTGGTTCGAGGTTTGAGAGAAATAGGTGTCAGCCACACCCCAAGGTCCGAACTCTCATTGAGGCCTGTTTTTGGCTTCAACACGACTCCTCTCTCGAATCTTGTGCCGCAAAATAAAGGATTCAACCCTAAAATAACGTAACTCCTTTCTCGAATCTCACCACGTAAGTTAGAAAAAAATGTTTGATCCAAAAATTCACAAAATGATAACATAAATCCAACAAAGATAAGTTTTCAAACAATCATAAAAAAGAAATTACAATCAACACATCATAATAAGTCAAAGTACTCTCAACATACAAGACCTAGAAATTTAGTTCATGCTCGAAGGATGAAACCATACAACAAAGAAGATCTTACTAGACATGCTTTTAGAAGTTTAAACGTTGCAGGAATTTGTGTTCAGATCTCGCCTTAGAGTCTTCTTCCTTCTTGCCGGTGCGTCCAAACCCTAGTCATTCTTCTCCTTCTTCAAGATGATGGCTCTTAGATATCTCTCTCTAATGTATTTTCTCATCTCCCTCTTAGGTATGAGATTCTCCTCTTAAAAATGTGCAGCCCTCTCTCAATCGATGCATCCTTCCAATTTTGTTTTTTTGGCCCAAAATTCAAATTTTGAATTTAAAATCCGTCCAGAAGTTGTAACAACTTTTTCAAGTTATTGCACAACCTGTATAGGCCAAAAATGAGTCCAGCTTTACTTCTCCGGATCGATTTCTTCGGCATTTCTAGAAAGAAAATATAGAAAAATTAGACATATTAATCACAAACAAAATATATATGAATTTACTTATATTTTTATTTATTTAATTCATTTTTTCTCAATAAGATGAATATTAAATCAGAATAAAGTACTAGATAACTTCTTTTTTGGAAGTTATCACTTTTACCTTCACCTACCACATTTAATATCGCTCATTCCCTCGTCGTCTTCGTCCCCGAGCACTCGCCTTCAAGTTCTCGCGCAAGCACTCATATGATGGGCATCAGTGGCGGTGATGCTGAGGGTAGATCGAAAAGCGTGTGGGCTTTCTCAGATTACACCTTCCTACATTGCAACCTTATCGAGAGCGAATACCTCCCGGTGGTCGCCCACTACATCCTGCCCGGGTTCATCGCCCGCCTCCTGGGGGAGTTCGAGTCGATCAACGACCTCAACCCCGACAAACTCGCGATCCTTATCTCGCACTTCAAGGTGGGGTTGCGACTGCTGCTCTGGCCGGAGGTGCGCTAGATTCTCAAGTACCTGAGCGTGGTCTTGGCCCAGCTCAACCCTAAATCCGTCGCCATGCTAGTGGAGTTTGCCTGATTCTTGCGCGAGGAGCGGAATGAGTTCAGTATTGCCATCTTCTGTAAACTCTTCAACTTTCAGACCAATAAGGATGAGATCACGTTCTTCTCCAGCCAACATGCCAAATTTCGTGAGACGACTAATAAGAACCATAATTGGCTAAGGAAGTTCGTGTTCGTCAAGCAGGACTTCGACAACATCCCCTTCTCGCCCATCAACATGATGAGGCGACTACCACCCTCCTACTGAGGGAGGCCACGAGGCCAAACTCTTCACCTTCTTCATTGGGAAAAACATTGAGGTTGTCCACCTGAGGAAGAATGTCGATACGATCCTTCCAGTCCCTCTAGGCGCATGTATCCTCCTTTCACACGTCCTTTTACCTTTCTTTCCTTTCTCCCCTTAACCGCTTGTCCGACATTGAGACTATCACAGGGGAGTGAGACCTTCCCTTGCATCCACCGTATGAGAGTGACAAGGTGACTTCTTCCGACCTTCGCTCGCATCGAGGTAGCTGCAATGATATAGAAAGACATCCCAGACACCTATTCCGAGCATGTTAGCAAGAAGCAGGTCGATTCCGCGGGCCGCGACACGTCCTCCACTCAACCAGTGTCCAAGAAGCAAAAGATCGGAGCTCCTGTAAAGCAGGTTGTGGGAACCCTGCCGGAGAAGACCCCGACTCCGAGTGGGACTGCAGGCGAGGCCGCCATCGGGACTGCTGACGAGATTACTAGCTCTTCAGGTGCACAGGAAAAGGAGATCGACGATAAGCCAGTGCCCAAAGAGTACCAGAACTTTGGTCTGGGGGAGAAGCTGTGAAACGAAGCCAGCGAGCCCTTGCTACTGTGGGTCCGGAGAATCAACGGGACGTCCATATCCACCCTTCTCCCCTCCTGGCAGGAGCAGGAAACCACCAGCCACCAGGCCTACACATTAGCCTTCGGGCTTTATGGTCGGGATGACGCCTCTATTTCCGATGACGAGGCCACGCGGATGTTGATGCAAGAGAGCACGCGAGTTCAGCTCCACACCCTCGAGCTGGTTCACATGGTGGCGCGCCGCAGCCTGCACCTCGAGCGGAACATTGCTGAGGGCGAGCGAGAGTGTGGCCTTGCGTTGGAAAAGGTTGCGAATTTGAAGAAGAGGTTAGAGAACTCAGACAGGCTTCTCGCCAATCACTTGGGCGCGCGGGGGGGGGGGGGGGTGTTAAGTGCTAAATCACTCGTGCCTTTCTCTCCCCAACCCTCATCCCGCGTTGATTCTCAATTCTTTATTTTCTCACAGGATGCTGCGACTCCATGCCCGTATCGCCATATGGGGAAAGGAGAACAAGGAGCTGCAAGCCCAGAACCGCTAGCTACTCGAGGCTATCCTCCCGTCGGCCCCTGGTGGAAGCAAGTTCAAGAAGTATTCCAATCGCGAGATCGAGAGGATGATGCAGTTGAACGCGACCAAGGCGGCGGAGCACGCGCTTCTGGTGATGCAGCGATCCGGCCTTGTAACTGGCGACGACATGGGGATCACCGTCAAAGATGTTGTCCCAGAGCTATTTATCCCGATCAAGGAATCCTAGGATGATGTTGACCCGACCCTTCGCGAGAGTGAGAAGTCAAGGGACTCGGAGTGAATTTTGTAATATTATACTGTTTTTCTTTTGCTGTTGTATATCCGAGGGGAGACATCTTCAAAATTTTTTGGCTCTCATGTACTCGATGGGTGAAGCCCCTTTTTATACATAATTATATTTTTGCTCATGGGCGAGTCCTTTATGATAGCTCTCGCTTTTCTTTTACGTATGTTTAACCTTTTCTTTTGATATGTATTTGCACCCGCACAACTAACTCGCCTTCCATGGGTTCCCACCACATCGGTAAGGACTATATCGTAACTCTACACATGCCATTTTGCGAGTAGCGGCCTACATTTTTGCTGCCTTGAACCCTCGCTTGGACTTAGACAAACTTTATTTGCTGTAGTTTTTTGCGCACCCGCGTTCACGAGATCCCCAACTCGGCTTCCCCCTATCGACAAGGTGCAAGCATATACGCGAGTGGGATCCGAGATCTCTGTCTCACTTCCTTGCTATCTTCGTTCCGTAGGGAAGACTTGCTTCCTCCATCAGCCCACAAGTGGCTAGCGAGACGGGCACTCGCCAACCCCTTGCTCCCGAATCTGGGGCGAGCGCCGACCCGTGCTCGTCCACCTTTTGTTTTGATACTCTTTTTCCTCGAAACTCCCTCCTCTCGAGCGACCCGTCAGCCCTGCCATCTAGTGAGGGCTTGGTTTGCGATATCCAATCGAGAGCTTTCTCAATCCTTCTTTTCTTTCATAACCATCCACCACCTGTAACGTCCCGACTTAGAGCTCAGAGGCCCGGCCGGCAAGGGTGCGGTGGGCCTCTGAGCTCTAAACCGGGACGTTACACCACCCGAGCGACCTGCCGGCCCTGTCAGCTAGTGAGAGTCTCGTTAACGGGATCCAATCGGGGGTGTTGCCACTTAAGCGACCTGCCGACTCTGCCAGCTAATGAGAGCCTAGACAGCGAGATCCAATCGAAGGCCTTCTCAATCCTTCTTTTCTTTCATAACCACCCACCACCCGAGCGACCTACCGACCCTGCCAGCTAGTGAGAGTCTGGTGAGCGCGATTTAATCGAGGTTGTTGCCACTCGAGCGACCTGCCGGCCCTGCCAGCTTGTGAGAGCCTGAACAACGAGATCTAATCGAGGGCTTTCTCAATACTTATTTTCTTTCATAACTACCCACCACCCGAGCGCCCTGCCGGCCCTGCCAGCTAGTGAGATCATGGTCAGCGAGATCCAATCTGGGGTGTTGTCACTTGAGCTACCTGCCGACCATACCAGCTAGTGAGAACCTGGACAATGAGATCCAATCGAAGGCTTTCTCAATCCTTCTTTTCTTTCATAACCATCCATCACCCGAGCGACCTGCCGACCCTGCCAGCTAGTGAAAGCCTGGTCAGCAGGATCCAATCAGGGGTGTTGCCACTCGAGTGTCCAGCCAGCCATGCGAGCTAGTGAGAGCCTGGGCATCGAGATCCAATTGAGGGCTTTCTTAATCCTTCTTTTCTTTCATAACCACCCATCCCCTGAGCGACCTGCCGACCCTACCAGCTAGTGAGAGCCTGATCAGCGGGATCCAATCGGGGGTGTTGCCACTCGAGCGACATATTTGCCTTGCTAGCTAGTGAGAGCCTAGACAACGGGATCCAATCGAGGGCTTTCTCAATTCTTCTTTTCTTTCTTAACAACCCACCACCTGAGCGACCTGTCGGCCCTACCAGCTAGTGAGAGCCTGGTTAGCGGGATCCAATTGGGGGTGTTGCCACTTGAGCGACCTGCCGACCTTGCCAGCTAGTGAGAACCTGAACAACGAGATCCAATCGGGGGTGTTGCCACTCGAGCGACCAGCCAACCCTTCCAGCTAGTGAGAACCTGGACAACGGGATCCAATCGAGGGTGTTGCCACTCGAGTAACCTGCCGACCCTGTCAGCTAGTGAGAGTCTGGACTGCGGGATCCAATCGAGGGTGTTGCCACTCGAGCGACCTGCCGACCCTGCAAGCTAGAGAGAGCCTGAATAGCGGGATCTAATCAAGTGCTCTTTGAACCCCTCTGGAACCAGTGCCGAGACCACCAGCTCGCAGAATGGACTACCCCCACTCGCCGGTCTCGCCTGTTCTACTCGCGCGATCAGCTCGCCGGCCGGGACCACACCCGCTGGACTGGGGAAGAGCTCTCGCCCGACGAGATCTCGCTCAAACCCCCACTCGCGACCTCCTTTCCCAGCCTCCTTTCTGGGGCGTTCTCACCCAAACCTAGTGGCGTAATCTCCTTCCAACTGGTCTGGTTTTTGATTTTACCTTTTTTTAATCTTTCCGATTATCTTATGCAAGTGTGACTTAATTTCCTTGATGTACTAGAGTGACTATGCATCCATAGGGATAAGAGGCGTGCATTCATATCTGAATTTACATGGAGTGTATGCAAGGCTTCATTTGGTTCGGCGGCGGCGGGTCGATCAGGCGGGTGGAAACGAAGTGTTCGAAACGGAGGGGGGAGGTGACTGCTCCAAACGAAGCTTTTTGTGGCGTTTCTCAAGGCGGGCGGGTAGAAACGAAGGAAACGCCGCCGAAGGTTCATTTGTTTACCCGCCTTCCGGCGGCGTTTGCCTCAAACGGAGCAGCGAAACGCCGAACCAAATAGAGCTTAAGCATTTTCTTTTGATCTTACTTTTGTTTTCTTCAATTTCAATGCACAAGAAATGAACCTCCGACGACGTTTGATGCTCCGTTTTGGGCGTTTTGATGCTCCGTTTTGGGCAAACGCTGCCGGAAGGCGGGTAAACAAATGAACATCCGGCGGCGTTTGCTCCGTTTCCACCCGCCCGCCTTGAGAAACACCCCAAAAAAGTTCCGTTTGGAGCAGCCACCTCCCCCCTCTGTTTCGAACACTCCGTTTCCACCCGCCGGATCGACCCGCCACCGCCAAAACAAATGAAGCCGAAGTCATCTGTCTAAGCTCGAAAGATCGTCAGAGTAATGTTGCCGTCATCCTATCTGAGCTCAAAAAGTTGCCGAAAAAGTTTCTTAATTGTGAATTTAAAATTAGTCCCCATGTTTATAAGATCAAATAAAGCCTGAAAAATTAATTTAAAGATAGAAATTTATCGTCTGCAGCCTGATTTTATATTTTTATACTCGGTAGTCGGTAAACGATTACAAAACAATAGCACAAGTCAGAGCAGGGAGAGAGGTCAGTAATTCGAAGTTTGACCTAGAGAAAAACGACGGGGTTCGTTCTCCTCCCAACTGGTGGGATCTGATTCCTCTTGAAGAAGACGCGAGATGTTCTCTGCGTCTCTCTCCGGAGCCTTCCTCCACTCCCCTCTCTCGTCCAATAAGAAGAAGAAGCCGATCCTGCCGTCGACCAGACGGCCATTACTCGCTATCGCTGCTTTCAAGATCGAGATGGATGAGATCGCAGAACTTGCGCGCAATAAGGTAACCAAAATTTCAATTTGGCGTTCTAATGAGAGAGGAGGCGCTCTCAGAAAAAGCATCTTTCTCGGTTATGCAGGTTTTGGTGGCATGCACGCTGTCATGGGCCATTGGGCAGCTCTCCAAGTCTTTTACTTCGCCGATTAGGGGAAACGGATTCGATTGGAAGGCGGCTGTTCGATCCGGAGGAATGCCATCGACTCATTCCGCTGTTTGTTCTCTTTCGCCTCTCTGTTTTCTGTTCTTTTCCCCCTTCCTGTTTCTCCCTTGCAGTACTTTTATTGTTGTTTGGAATTTGGATTTGCAGAGCGTGGCTGCTGCTGCTACAAGTGTTGGTCTAGAGAGGTAAGCAAGATTATCAAATGTTAGAGACTGTTTTGCTTCTGTCAAATATAGAGTAGAGATTTGACCATGTATTAGGGAGAATGGAGATTTACTTGGAAATTTCCTCTTTTCGATGGTCAGTTGACACTTTTTGGCACTTTGCACACCAAGAAATATGGGTTTTTGGCACTTCGCACCATGAGTTTTTAAATTGGCACTTTGCACCTCCAACACAAAAATTCAAGGGTATTTAGGTCCGGGTAGTTCTAAAAATGCTCATTTTGACACTTTGCATCCCGGATTATTGGTGCTTCTTGGAGCTAAATACCATTGAATGAGCATTTATGGTGCTGGCGGTGTTGAAACCAAAAATGGCCTCTGTGGAGTTCGGGATCCCAAAAGAAGGGTGACCTCGCACCTACTACACTCAGGAGAACGTCGCGGACCAAAGGACCAAGAAACTAGAAACAGACCCTCGGCTCTAGCTCGGAGGTCCCACCTCACACTCAAAGAGTTTTGAAGTCTCCCCCTCCCTAGCGAATGCTTGAGCTAGGTGCCTTAGAGGAAGAGAGCAAAGAGATTTTTGTGGCTCTGAATGCAATGCTCTACAAGGCACCCTCAAGGGTCTATTTATATTTTTTTCCAACCCCATGGACCAAAATGTCAACAATACTCCTACGCCAAATATGCCTCGGGCCAATAGAAAATAGCCACACCGGGGGTAAAGAGGTAATTACACCCCGAGGGTAAAACGGTAAAAATATGGCCAAAAGAGGTCCAAGAGCGGGAGGGGCCATTCCCACCATCTCCCTGGGCATCCGAGATGAGCAGGTGACCCCCAAAGAACTGGGGAGCAGGGGGCAGGGGCGAGACCCCGGCCTCAGGCCGGTCTCGCCCCGCCAGGCCGCGGAGCTGGGTGGTGGTGGGGGGGGGGGGGCAGGGGCGAGACCCCGGCCTCCCGGCTGGTCTCGCCCCGCCAGGCCGCGAAGCAGGAGGGGGCAGGGGCGAGACCCCGGCCCCCGGCCGGTCTCGCCCCGCCAGGCCGCGGAGCAGGAGGGGGCAGGGGCGAGACCCCGGCCCCCGGCCGGTCTCGCCCCGCCACGCCGCGGAGCAGGAGGGGGCAGGGGCGAGACCCCGGCCCCCGGCCGGTCTCGCCCCGCCAGGCCGCGGAGCAGGAGGGGGCAGGGGCGAGACCCCGGCCCCCGGCCGGTCTCGCCCCGCCACGCCGCGGAGCAGGAGGGGGCAGGGGCGAGACCCCGGCCCCCGGCAGGTCTCGCCCCGCCAGGCCGCGGAGCAGGAGGGGGCAGGGGCGAGACCCCGGCCTCCGGCCGGTCTCGCCCAGCCAGGCTGCGGAGCAGGAGGGGGCATGGGCGAGACCCCGGCCTCCGGCCGGTCTCGCCCCGCCAGGCCGCGGAGCAGGACGGGGCAGGGGCGAGACTCCGGCCTCCGGCCGGTTTCGCCCCGCCAGGCCGCGGAGTAGGAGGGGGCAGGGGCGAGACCCCGGCCTCCGGCCGGTCTCGCCCCGCCACGCCGCCGAGCAGGAGGGGGCAGGGGCGAGACCCCGGCCTCCGGCCGGTCTCGCCCCGCCACGCCGCGGAGCAGAAGGGGGCAGGGGCGAGACCCCGGCCTCCGGCCGGTCTCGCCCCGCCACACCGCGGAGTAGGAGGGGGCCGGGGCGAGATCCCGGCCTCCGGCCGGTCCCGCTGCTCCCACCTCGCATTTATCAGGTCGGGGCGGGTGCCAGCAAACTTGTCACACCCGCCCCCCAAAAAAAGGGCCACTGAGGGAGGCAGATTTTTCCTCCCCCTATTAGTATATTCCAAGGACTAGGCCAAAATTGGTCACCAAAGGTTCAAACCACTCCAAAAGCTTAAAAACTCAAAACCTGCGAATACAGGGTTGTACACAATCCCCGCTCTTTTCGAGGTTGACACAAGCTCAGAAAGAAACATCCAACCCAACGTATTCGCTGAGTGATTTTCTTGCGCAGTCAACTTGCCATGCCAGCTGATGGGAGCCTGGGTGGCGAGACCCCCTCCGGGTAAAAAACACTTCACCCCCCGGAGGGGTCAACCTGCCATGCCAGCTATAGGAGCTTGGGTGGCGTGACCCCCTCCGCGTAAAAAACACTTCACCCCTCGGAGGGGTCAACCTGCCATGCCAGCTATGGGAGCCTGGGTGGCGAGACCCCCTCCGGGTAAAAAACACTTCACCCCCCGGAGGGGTCAACCTGCCATGCCAGCTATGGGAGCCTGGGTGGCGAGTCCCCCTCCAGGTAAAAAACACTTGGCGTCCACGAGAGGTACGCCTGCCCTGCCAGCTAGTGAGAGCCTGGCGGCGGAAACCATCTCGAGGTGAGACCTCCCCACCCTCCGAGAGATCAACCTGCCCTGCCAGCTAGTGAGAGCCTGAAAGCGGAATCCATCTCGAGGTGAGATCTACCCACCCTCCGAGAGATCAACCTGCCCTGTCAGCTAGTGAGAGCCTGACAACGGAATCCATCTTGAGGTGAGACCTCCCCAGCCTCCGAGAGATCAACCTGCCCTGCCAGCTAGTGAGAGCCTGACAGCGGAATCCATCTCGAGGTGAGACCTACCCGCCCTCCGAGAGATCAACCTGCCCTGCCAGCTAGTGAGAGCCTGACAGCGAAATCCATCTTGAGGTGAGACCTACCCGCCCTCCGAGAGATCAACCTGCCCTGCCAGCTAGTGAGAGTCTGACAGCGGAATCCATCTCGAGGTGAGACCTACCCACCCTCCGAGGGATCAACCTGCCCTGCCAGCTAGTGAGAGCCTGACAGCGGAGTCCATCTCGATGTGAGACCTACCCACCCTTCGAGAGATCAACCTGCCCTGCCAGCTAGTGAGAGCCTGACAGCGAAATCCATCTCGAGGTGAGACCTACCCACCCTCCGAGAGATCGACCTGCCCTGCCAGCTAGTGAGAGCCTGACAGCGGAATCCATCTCGAGTTGAGACCTCCCCACCCTCCGAGAGATCAACCTGCCCTGCCAGCTAGCGAGAGCCTGGCAGCGGAATCCATCTCGAGTTAAGACTTACACAACCTCCGAGAGATCAACCTGCCCTGCCAGCTAGTGAGAGCCTGGCAGCGGAATCCATCTCGAGGTGAGACCTCCCCACCCTCCGAGAGATCAACCTGCCCTGCCAGCTAGTGAGAGCCTGACAGCGGAATCCATCTCGAGGTGAGACCCCCCACCCTCCGAGTGATCAACCTGCCCTGCCAGCTAGTGAGAGCCTGACAGCGAAATCCATCTCGAGGTGAGACCTCCCCACCCTCCGAGAGATCAATCTGCCCTGCCAGCTAGTGAGAGCATGACCCTGCCAGCTAGTGAGAGCCTGGCAGCGGAATCCATCTCGAGGTGAGACCTCCCCACCTTCCGAGAGATCAACCTGCCCTGCCAGCTAGTAAGAGCCTGGCAGCGGAATCCATCCCGAGGTGAGACCTCCCCACCCTCCGAGAGATCAACCTGACCTGCCAGCTAGTGAGAGCCTGACAACGGAATCCATCTCGAGGTGAGACCTACCCACTTTCCGAGAGATCAACCTGCCCTGCCAGCTAGTGAGAGCCTGACAGTGGAATCCATCTCGAGGTGAGACCTCCCCACCCTCCGAGAGATCAACCTGCCCTGCCAGCTAGTGAGAGCCTGACAGCGAAATCCATCTCGAGGTGAGACCTCCCCACCCTCCGAGAGATCAACCTGCCCTGCCAGCTAGTGAGAGCCTGACAGCGGAATCCATCTCGAGGTGAGACCTCCCCACCCTCCGAGAGATCAACCTGCCCTGCCAGCTAGTGAGAGTCTGGCAGCGGAATCCATCTCGAGGTGAGACCTACCCGCCCTCCGAGAGATCAACCTGCCCTGCCAGCTAGTGAGAGCCTGGCAGCGGAATCCATCTCGAGGTGAGACCTACCCACCCTCCGAGGGATCAACCTGCCCTGCCAGCTAGTGAGAGCCTGACAGCGGAATCAATCTCGAGGTGAGACCTACCCACCTTCCGAGAGATCAACCTGCCCTGCCAGCTAGTGAGAGCCTGACAGCGGAATCCATCACGAGGTGAGACCTCCCCACCCTCCGAGAGATCAACCTGCCCTGCCAGCTAGCGAGAACCTGACAGCGGAATCCATCTCGAGGTGAGAGCTCCCCACCCTCCGAGAGATCAACATGCCCTGCCAGCTAGCAAGAGCCTGACAACGGAATCCATCTCGAGGTGAGACCTCCCCACCCTCCGAGAGATCAACCTGCCTTGCCAGCTAGTGAGAGCCTGGCAGCGGAATCCATCTCGAGGTGAGACCTACCCACCCTCCGAGAGATCAACTTGCACTGCCAGCTAGTGAGAGCCTGACAGCGAAATCCATCTCGAGGTGAGACCTCCCCACCCTCCGAGAGATCAACCTGCCCTTCCAGCTAGTGAGAGCCTGAAAGCGGAATCCATCTCGAGGTGAGACCTCCACACCATCCGAGAGATCAACCTGCCCTGCCAGCTAGTGATAGCCTGGCAGCGGAATCCATCTCGAGGTGAGACCTCCCCACCCTCCGAGAGATCAACCTGCCCTGCCAACTAGTGAGAGCCTGACAACGGAATCCATCCCGAGGTGAGACCTCCCCACCCTCCGAGAGATCAACCTGCCCTGCCAGCTAGTGAGAGCCTGACAGCGGAATCCATCTCGAGGTGAGACATACCCACCCTCCGAGAGATCAACCCGCCCTGCCAGCTAGTGAGAGCCTGACAGCGAAATCCATCTCGAGGTGAGTCCTCCCCACCCTTCGAGAGATCAACCTGCCCTGCTAGCTAGTGAGAGCCTGACAACGGAATCCATCTCGAGGTGAGACAACTAGACATCTACGAGAGGTACCACCGGCCCTGCCCAGCTAGTGAGAGCCTGGGCAGCGGGACCGTCTCAGAGCAAAAGGACTAGGCATCTCAATCAAACCTTACCAAATCCTACATCCTCAAACGGGGAAAATATGAGTTACATGGTCCCCTGACTCAGCTGGTCAGGGATAGCGCTTGTTAAAAGACAAGAAAAAGGAAAAAAACTCCCTCAAGGCGAGGCATCCTCAGGGGGCCTGGGTATGATGACCGTCTTCCGCTTCCTTCTCGTTGGACACTTCCATCCTGCTCAAGCTCTCCATGACCTTCTCCATCTCCTCCGCCTTAGCCCACCAAGAGATGGTGTTGACTGTCGTGATGTAGCACTGTCTTGCCATCCTGGGGTCTCCCTTGATTCTGACCTGGATCCCTCCTGAGCTGAACTTGAGACACTGGTGGAAAGAAGACGACACACAACAGAAGGCGCTGATGAGGGGCCTTCCGAAGATGGCGTTGTAGCTGCTCGGAGTGTCAACAATGACGAACCGGCAGTTCCTTGAAGTCCCTCCCAATTTTACTTTGAGTCATACTCCACCTTCAACCTCCTTCCTCTCTCCTGAAAACCCGAACAGCGGTCCGTCTGAGGCCAACACCCTCCTTGGCTCCACCTTCATCTCGTCGAATGCCTTCTTGAAAATGACGTTGACGGAGCTCCCGTTGTCAACCAAGATCCGGGAGACCGTGTAGCCTTCGATGGCCGTCAGGATGACCAGCGCATCGCAGAACGGATCCTCATGATCCGACATGTTCTTCACCGAGAAGGTGATCTTCTCTTCCTAGGGCGGGGTCTGGGATGTTGAGGCGACGCTCCGTCGGTACATGACATGGAGGCTTGCCTTCCGAGTGGCCTCGATCTCCACTCCACCATGGATCACCGCTATACCGCCTCGTGGTCCGACATCGACCCAGTCCTCACATATGTCATCCCCCCTTCTCTGTGTAGAACCTCCTCTACCCGCACCGGCGGCTGCGGCTGGGCAGGGCCTCTCGCCCCCTCACTTCCAGGAACTCGGGGCAGGTAGCCGTGGCGTGCCCCTCCACTTGGTGGAAGTCACAGTACGATAACTCTACCCTGACCCTTCTCCTTCCCTGGCGATTCCTCCTCTCCCTTCGACGAATCTCCATCGCTTGCTGTGGTGGGGGTAGGAGCTGCCTAGGGGCTTGCCTCTGGAAGTTGAACCTCCCTTGGCCCCCATGAAAGTTTCCTCCGCCCTGGATGAGAGCTCTTCCTAAACCCTGGGCAGGTCCTCCCTGTTGCCTGCAGCCTGGTTTCAGACTCTCCTGTCTCTGGAACCCCTGAGCTCTCTGCTCCTCTCTCCTTCTTCCTTCCTGATGTCTTGAGTCACCTTGCTCTTTTGACTCTGTCTCTGTTATCTCTGCCAACTTATTGATAAATGCCGGGTTGGCCGCCTCCATGGCTATCTCCTCAGCCGCCCTTTCCATCAGCTTCTCAAAGGAAAGGGGGGCCCTTCGAGTCAGGCTCATCTTGAAGAACCCCTCGCGCAACCCCACCGTGAACGCCATCTGGAGGGCATACCCTGACATCTCTTGGACCTCCTGGATCTCCTCCTGGTACCTGTCAACGTAGTGAGCCAGCGACTCCTCGACCCCCTGCCTTATCAGGAAGATGGACTCAGGACTCTTCTTCCTCTTCTTGGAGGTGGAGAAGCGAAGCTGAAAGCTCCGGCTCAAGTCCTCGAATCCGTAGATCGACCTCGGTGGGAGCTGGTGGAACCAGTACCTTGCCTTCTCCTTCAACGTGATCGCAAAGAGGCGACACTTGAATGCCTCCGTCATCGGCCTGATGGAGACGGCATCCTCGAACCACTGCAGATGTTGGACGGGGTCATCCTTCCCGGTATAGTAAGCCATGTCTGGCTCTCTGAATCCCTCGGGAACGGGAGCTGAGATGATTAGTTCGCTGAAGGGTGACCCCCTAAGGGGTGGTCTCGCCACCTCTACTCGCGCGACCTGCTCGCCTGGAAGGCTGACACTCGCCGGGCTGGAGAACAACTCCCGACCGGTGAGGTCTCACTCGACCCCATCTCCCATCCTCTCCTTCCCGGGCCTTCTTCGTGGTGCACTTCCTTCTCCCCCCGCTGGGGTCATCTCGCCTAGACCCCTGGGAGTCGGCTCATCGAGAGGGGGAGCTAACTCCTGGGGGGTCGGGGTGAAGCTTCCACCCTGAGGAGCAATGCTTCGCAGCATCTCCATGATGCCCTGGATGGAGGCCATGAACTCTTGCCTCCCCACAAAGGGTCCTGGACTGGGGAGCTCGCCGAGATCATCACTACCTCCCTGACCTCCAGTCATGACACTCTCCCGAGATCTTCTGTGCTGGTCACTCTCCACGCTCACCGCACCAAAAGTATTGAAACCAAAACTGGCCTCTGTGGAGTTCGGGGTCCCAAAAGAGGGGTGACCTCGCACCTACTATACTCAGGAGAACGTCGCGGACCAAAGGACCAAGAAACTAGAAACAGACCCTCGGCACTAGCGCGGAGGTCCCACCTCACACCCGGAAGACCTTTGAAGTCTCCCCTCCCTAGACAATGCTTGAGCTAGGTGCCTTGGAGGAAGAGAGTAAAGGAAATTTTGTGGCTCTGAATGCAATGCTCTCCAAGGCACCCTCAAGGGTCTATTTATAGTTTTCCCAGCCCCATGAACCAAAATGTCAACAATACCCCTACGCCAAATATGCCTCGGGCCAATAGAAAACAGCCACACCGGGGGGTAAAGAGGTAATTCCACCCCGAGGGTAAAACGGTAAAAGCATGGCCAAAAGAGGTCCAAGAGCGGGAGGAGCCATTCCCACCATCTCCCTGGGCACCCGAGATGAGCAGGTGACCCCCGAAGAACTGGGGAGCAGTGGGCAGGGGCGAGACCCCGGCCTCAGGCCGGTCTCGCCCCGCCAGGCTGCAGAGTAGGGGGGCATGGGCGAGACCCCGGCCTCCCGGCCGGTCTTGCCCCGCCAGGCCGCGGAGCAGGAGGGGGCAGGGGCGAGACCCCGGCCCCCGGCCGATCTCGCCCCGCCAGGCCGTGGAGCAGGAGGGGGCAGGGGCGAGACCCCGGCCCCCGGCCGGTCTCGCCCCGCCAGGCCGCGGAGCAGGAGGGGGCAGGGGCGAGACCCCGACCCCCGGCCGGTCTCGCCCCGCCAGGCCGCGGAGCAGGAGGGGGCAGGGGCGAGACCCCGGCCCCCGGCCGGTCTCGCCCCGCCAGGCCGCGGAGCAGGAGGGGGCAGGGGCGAGACCCCGACCCCCGGCCGGTCTCGCCCCGCCAGGCCGCGGAGCAGGAGGGGGCAGGGGAGAGACCCCGGCCTCCGGCCGGTCTCGCCCCGCCAGGCCGCGAAGCAGGAGGGGGCAGGGGCGAGACCCCGGCCTCCGGCCGGTCTCGCCCCGCCAGGCCGCGGAGCAGGAGGGGGCAGGGGCGAGACCCCGGCCTCCGGCCGGCCTCGCCCCTCCATGCCGCGGAGCAGGAGGGGGCAGGGGCGAGACCCCGGCCTCCAGGCGGTCTCGCCCCGCCAGGCCGCAGAGTAGGAGGGGGCAGGGGCGAGACCCCGGCCTCCGGCCGGTCCCGCTGCTCCCACCTCGCACTTATCAGGTCGGGGCGGGTGCCAACCAACTTGTCGCACCCGCCCCCCAAAAAAAAAGTGCCACTGGGGGAGACAGATTTTTCCTCCCCCTATTAGTATATTCCAAGAGATAGGCCAAAATTGGCCACCAAAGGTTCAAACCACTCTAAAAGCTTAAAAACTCAAAACCTGCGAATACCCTTGAAATTTCGGCTGCAAAGTGCCAAAACCGGTAATGGGGTGGGTGGTGGGGGTGGGAAAAGTGCCAATTTTAAAGATTTGGAGTGCAAAGTGCCAAAAAACCGTTTGTTGCTCACATTAAACTTTATACTCTGGGAAAATAAGATCTCAAGCAGTCAGCCTCTGTCCAAAATTGGTCTAAGCCATTTAACTGACTGAGACAACCCTAGTTATGGCAGTCTCAATCTGATCTTGATTTGAGAAATGCACGAGTCAAACAAGTATTTTGACTGATCAAAGATTTACTAAGTCACAAACACACGCACACGCATGTACTCATATATTTTTATAGAGTGCATACATACATTAACTCAAGTATTTTGACTAATTTGCCTTCATACATACATTAACTCATATATTTTTATTAGATCACAAGCTAGTTTCAGCCCAAGCTCAAACTAAATCGAAAGTGATCATATTTTTGAGCGATGTAATATACTTTAGAGGTTTGGTCTGTACAATAAATGTTAAGAGAATGAAAAAATTAGACATGAAGATATAATTAGTGTGGATGGATTAGGCAGGAGAAAGTTTACCAAATGTAACGGGGATGAAAGTTGTTCAAAATGTTGATACAAAAAACCGACCCCTAGTACTTGGGCTTAGAATATTGATGATGATGTTTGAGCGAAATTCATACCTCTAGTTATCTCATCAAGTTAGGGTCATTTGTCATCTCCTTATATGAGATTTAAGGGCGTTTCAAATTTTTTTTGAGTATTAATTTTAGTTTAATTTTAAATATATAGCTAGATTAACTTATAGAGTGCAGGGGTTTTTCAGATCCAATATTTGGCATGTCAGTGATCTTTGCTGCGCTTGTAATGTATGATGCTCAGGTACATCCTTTTGACCTGTAATGATTAGGCACATTTATGTTTACTTGTAAAGAATTTTTATTTTGATGAGTTTGCTGCACTTGTTTTTTTTCCTATGAAGAAGCTTTGGTATACATTGAGTTAGGAAGCAGGATACAAAATATTGTGTCTATTAGGTTATATACTTAGAAGATTGTGTTCTATATGTGGGTGCTTGGTTTATCAGTAGTGTTTCAAGTTGCAGCTTTAAAATTTATGAAAAGAAGGGCGGAAGACGAGTGGTCTGTTCTTATTTCAAACAAGCTCTGTACAAGTAATTTTGTTCCAGGGGAGTAGCTCATTATTTAAGATAAAAAGTGGTGTTGGAACCTAATTGTTCTTCATCCTATATTATTAGCTGAGCGCTTCGGTTTGAGCTATGACAATCGGTCTGGGTTTTGTTCAAATTTCATGGATATGTGGTAAGAGCTCTTGGATGTGTATTGGGGAATTTTAGTGCCAGTCACAGATCTTAATGGATGGATGCTGGATGTGGCTTGAAAGTTGGTTTAACATTTGAGATTAATATGCATGCCGAAGTTATTTACAAATCACAATGCATTAATTGAAAAATATGATTCTTGTTAGAGAATATTAGAAAAATATGATGTATTGGCCCATTAATAAGGCTCATATAGGAGTTAGTGCTTAGTCCCACATTGTTTGTATAGCTTAGTTTTCCTCTCTTCTCTCCTATATATTTGTGCTCATACTTGTATTTTGATATTCAAGAAGGATATACAAGGTTTTCACCTTTCTCTACATGGTATCAGAGGCAACGATCCGGCCTGATTTTTATCAAACCGCCAGGTCTCTTGTTAACTGAGCGGTTTGTCTTCTTGCCTAACCGCGCGACCTTGCGGCCTCTCCGTTTTCTACCCGCCTCCATCACTTCTCCCGTGGATCCACTCCCTCCTTTTCTTCTACGCCTCTTTATAGCCTTCCCTTTCTCTGGCACGTGCCCCCCCCGTACGGACTGGTCTTCTAACCGTTACGGGTTTCTTTCTATCCGCTGCAACTTCTACCCGCTGCGGCTTCCCCTGTTAGCCGGGTAGCTTCTTGCGGTTTTCTACTATCCGGCTTCTTGCTCAAACCGCTGCGATCTACTTGCTGCGCGGTTTACTCTTCGCTGCGGTCTCCCTTGCCCCCTTGGCAACCGCCTTGCCACTTCTCACTTCGCGAATAGCTCTCCTATTCGCGCGGACTGCCTTTCCGCCCCGATGCGGGTTGCTTCTAACCGCACGGACTGGTGCCTATACACCGCGGTTGTGTCTTGGTGCGGTCTGCTCTTAGCCGCCCGCGCTAGTTTTTATTTGCTTGTGATTTGATCCTAGCCGCCCGACCTAGTTCTTGTTTTCCTGCGGCTTGCTACTCGCCACCCGACCACGCCCTGCTTGAGGTGGTGTCCGGTCTGTTGCCGCGCGATTTTCCTTCGGTTTGCTATCCGCACGGTCTCTCTCTAGCCACTCGGTTTCCCTCTTCCTACCGGTCTGTTTTCCGGCTTCTCCCCTCTCTACTCGTTGCCTGCCCAACTCTTGCCATCAACAAACTGCTGCGGTCTCATGTCGTTCGAGAACTCCAACACCTCCTCGGTTCTTCCCGATCGTGTTGCGACCCCTGGTTCCGAGCATCTCGATGAACTTTGTATTATTACTATCTCTCTCAGTGGGAAGCGCAATTTTGTCGAGTGGGTTCACTCTGTTCACCATGTCCTGCAAACAAAAGATCTTCTACACCGCCTCACAAAGGTTACTCCAACCGCTCCCACTGATGAGTGGCTCCGCGATGATGGTCGCGTCCAATCTTGGCTACTCAACTCTATGGACACTGAGCCCTATCTGATGATGATGTATCATGACATGGCGAAAGCCATGTGGGAGGAACTCCATTCGTTTTACTCGGGCCAGAATAGTTTGCAACACCTGTTTGACATTATCTCGGATCTTCAAAATCTAGATCCCGGGGTCCCGGCGATATGATCTCCTTTGTGGCTAAAGGCAAGACCCTGGTGGAGGTTTGGATCCAGCATCAGCCTCCCACTACAGATCTGACTTCTCAGCGAGCCCAGAAAGAGGCTGTCGGAATTGCTATGATGATGTCTCGGGTTCCCTCTCACCTCCACAGTGTTCAGGCCCAGATTCTCTCCTCTTACAAACACACCATCTCTATCTGATGTATGCTCTATGCTCCTGAAGGTCATCCCGCCCCCAGATACTCCTATTACTCTCTCCCCAACGCTCCTACAACACTCTTCACCAGCTCCGCATGCTCGAGGGTCCTCAGCTCGTGGTGGCCGTACCACGACTCGGGGACGCGGTCGGTTTGGCAAACCTCCTTTTAAGTGCACCTATTGCCGCCGAGATGGCCATCTTGAGGCTACGTGCTATCGCAAACACGACCTGCCTCCATATCTTGCAGCTGCTGCTCTGGCTGATCCTCCTGCTCCTCCTGCCGCTCCTGCCCCGGATTCTACTGCCTCTACTCGGGCAGATATTGATGCTCTACGCACTCAGCTTCAATACTAGCAAGGGGTGATCTCTCGCTCGTCTGGATCCGTCGCCTCTATTTCCAATGAAGATATTTCTTGTCTCTCGCAAAGCTCTTACTGGATTGTGGACTCAGGAGCCACACATCACATCACTTCGCAACGCCCTCCGCAATACTCCGGGACTGCTCACCCCAAGTTCATTACTGTGGCAAATGGTGATACCACCCCCGTCTCTGGTGCTGCTAATATACCCCTCACACCCACTCTGTCTATGACCTCTGCTCTTCACGTTCCCGGTTCCCCATTTAATTTACTCTCTGTTAGCCGCCTTACAGAAGACATCAATCGCTGTGTTACTTTCTCACCATCTACCTTTGTTGTGCAGGATCAGAACACGCAAAATATCATTGGTAAGGGACGGTTGTCAAATGGACTCTACCTCCTCGATGCCCCTCCTTCCACCACCTTTACTGTTTCTACTACCAACTGACATCGTCGTCTCGGGCATGTTCCCCTCCGGACTTTCAAGAAAGCTCTTCCGGATGTCTCTCTACAAGAGTTATCTTGCGAGTCGTGTATTTTTGACAAACAACATCGTGTTTCCTTTTCTCCCCATTGTACTCGGAGTGATACTCTATTTGCATTAGTTCATTCTGATATTTGGGGCCCTTATAAAACTCATAGTATGTTTGCTTATCGTTATTTCGTCATTTTATTGATTATTTTTCACGACTAACCTGGTTGTACTTACTTCGGGATCGTACTGAACTTACCTCTATATTTCGCGCCTTAATGAAATCCGTACACAGTTCGCCTCTCCTTTAAAGGTTATTTGTACAGATAACACAAATGAATACACTAGCCGTACATTTGCGAACTTATGCACGAAGTTCGGTATAATATATCAAACCTCTTATGCTTACACGCCTCAACAAAATGGTGTGACAAAGCGGAAGAATCGTCATCTTCTTGATGTGGCGCGATCCCTAATGGTTCAAATGCATGTTCCTACTCGTTTTTGGAACTTTGCCGTCTCTTCGGTATGTCATCTCATCAATCACATGCCGTCTTCTGTGCTCGATTATGCCACTCTGTTTAGCCTTCTCTTTCCATCCCACTCCCTGTTTGCTCTTACGCCTCGTGTGTTCGGGTGTACCTGCTATGTTCATAATCTCGGTCCAATCACGGATAAGTTCGTTCCCCGAGCTCGCAAGTGTATATTACTTGGTTACTCTCGGACACAGAAAGGATATGCGTGTTATTCTCCGCCTCATGACAAAGTCATTATCTTTGCTGATGTCACCTTCCAGTAGGCTCAACCATTTTACGACTCATCGTCTGACATTGCTCCTCCTTCCCCCCCGCCCGTTCCTCGCGCGACTGTTCCCGTCACGTCTTCTTTACCACCACTACTTCCAACTCCTCCTCCGACACATGTTCCACCCCCACCATTCAAGCCACCCCTTATTCGTGTCTACACTCGCCGTTCCCCGGTCTCTGGAGCTCTACAACAGCCTCCCTGTACCAGTGCTATCCCGCAGACCTACGATCCAACAACATCCTCTACCGCTCACCCCATGACGAATTATATCTCTTTGCATCGCCTTGTTCCATCTCTACGCAAGTTTGCTCTCTCCCTCTCCTCCATTTCTATTCCTAACTCCGTGCAGGAGGCTCTTTTACATCTAGGGTGGCGCGCGACCATGGAAGAGGAAATGACTGCTCTTTGGTCCAACCAGACTTGAGATCTGGTTCCTCCTTCCGGCCAATCATGTGTCAGTTGCAAGTGGGTGTTTACTATCAAGCATGCTCAGGATGGGACAATTTATAGGCTCAAGGCCCGACTTGTGGCGCGTGGGTTTACACAACAGCAGAGGCTTGATTATGAGGAAACCTTTTCTCCGTTGCCAAACTGAATTCTGTCCGTGTTCTGATCTCCTTGGCTGTACATCGCCACTGGACTCTCCATCAGCTTGATATTAAGAATGCTTTTTTGAATGACGACCTTCAAGAGACAGTCTACATGCATCAACCACCCGGGTTTGGGACCACAGAGGAGTCTCGTGTATGTCTTCTTCAGAAATCGATTTATGGTCTCAAACAGTCTCTCCGGGCTTGGTTTGAAAAGTTTAGTAAGGCTGTTCGCAATGTTGGATTCAAGCGGAGCTCGACCGACTTCTCTCTTTTCACTCGGCATCAATCAACTGAGACTGTCATTCTCTTGATATATGTGGATGATATCTTGATCACTGGAGACGACATCACAGGGATACCGAGAATTAAGTAACACTTGAACTCTGTTTTTCAGACAAAAGATCTGGGAGGATTGAGGCACTTTCTTGGGCTTGAGGTTACAAGACGATCCGATGACCTTGTTCTGTCACAACGAAAGTATTGTCTTGATCTCCTCCACGATGCTGGCTATTCTGGGTGTAAACCTGTAGAAACTCCGATGGACGCCAACCACAAGTTATGTGCTCATGGGTCTGACTCCGATTCCCTGCTTACGAACCATGAGTATTATCGACATCTTGTGAGAAAATTGATTTACCTAACTGTCACAAGACCTGATATTTCATTTGCTGTTGGAGTTGTTAGCAGATTTATGCACGCCCTCGCACTTCTCATCTTCAGGCAGTGGAACACATTCTCAGATATTTGAAGACAACTCCCGGACAAGGATTGGTATATAATCCATCTTCCTCCCTATCTCTTGTTGCATACTCAGATGCGGATTATGCGGGTTCCCTAGATGATCAACGCTCTACTATAGACTTCTGTACGTACTTTGGGGGAATTATTATTACTTGGCGTAGCAAAAGCAGTCTGTTGTTGCTAGATCATCCGCTGAAGCTGAGTATCGTGCAATGAAGGCGGTTGTATCTGAACTCACCTGGCTTGAGGGTCTACTTGGTGATTTGGGGGTCACTTTACCCTCACCTGCAATCTTGTTTTGCGATAACCAGTCTGCAATTCACATCGCGAAGAATCCTGTGTTTCATGAGCGGACCAAGCATATCGAGGTTGACTGTCATTTTGTTCGTGAAAAGGTTCAATTAAAGAAGTTAGAGCTGGAGCATGTTTCTGCGTCTGGGAAGGTTGCCAACATTTTCACCAAGGCATTACCACGACAAATGTACCATCAGTTCTTATCCAAGCTTGGTGCATACGACTTATACGCTCCAGCTTGCGGGGGAGTGTTAGAGAATATTAGAAAAACATGATGTATTGACCCATTAATAAGGCCCATATAAGAGTTAGTGCTTAGTCCCACATTGTTTGTATATCTTAGTTTTCCTCTCTTCTCTCCTATATATTTGTACTCATACTTGTATTTTGGTATTCAAGAAGGATATACAAGGTTTTCACCTTTCTCTACAATTATTTTGCAAATTTTTTACTTGCTTTGCTTAACTATCATGGACAAATGTCTGCTGTTGATCATATACTTTCCACAAGAATAATCAAATCGAACAGTGGAACCTGGTCACCTTGCTATTAGTTTTGTTAGTGTTGAAACTAGTACCCGGTCTCAAAGAGAGTTCGGACCCAAAAGGGGGTAGCCTGCACTTATCCTGAGCTGAACTTCCAACCAAAGACTTTGAATTAAGAAACAGACCTTGAGTTGCAACGCGGAGGTCCTGCCACACACTCGAAAAATCTGAGAGAGCTTCCCCTCCCAAGCCAAAGCTGAGCTGGGCACCTTGGAGTGCTCTAGAAACCAACCAAAAGTAAATCAGTGTTGAAACCAATACCCAGTCTATTTATAGTTTTTCCGACTTGGCCTGCCAATAGCGCAATCCCGCCTTTTGGAAATACTATGCGTAGCCTAGATGGGTTTGCCAACAGCCAAACTCCGCTGTTTGGAGAGATTATTAGCAGACCAGCTAGGGCATTCTGGTAAAAACACCACTAAGTGAGTGGTCTGTGCCGCTTTCACTCGCCTGGGCCGGCGAGTGCCTTGGTGAGACTGGCTCTTGCTGCCAACTCAGGGCTTGGGCGAGTGCAAGCTGGGTTACAGCACTCGCCCCTCCCTTGCCTTTGTTCTGGGCAAGTGTGGGCCCGCGTGCTCCACCCGTCCCCTCGCTCTTGGTTACTTGGTTTACGCGAGCCGGGGAGGGGTACCATCCCTCTCGACCGCTCGACCCGCCTGAGCCCGAAACTTCTCCATCTACCCGATTTTCGCTCTGAGGGACCCACTCGGTGAATACGGAGTTGTACACATTCCCCGCTCTTTGCGAGATTGTCCCAAGTTCGGAAAGAAAAGTCCAACCCCAAGTATTCAGCGAGTGGCGGCCGCCTCCGAGGGAATCTTTTTTGGTGAGTCCCTCCCTGGAGTTATAAATACCCCCCTCCGGAGGGCGTTGGAAGAGCACTTCGCCGAACCGTTACCTCTCTGTTCTCTTCCCCCTTGACCCAAGATGTCTCTCCTGCAGGATGTTCGCGACCACATGGTCGCCGTGCGAGAGCAGTATAAGTCCGAAATTGCCAAACTTATGCCTTGGCTATCACACAAGTCCACACACTCACCCCTCAAACGAAAGGTCAAGAAGGCCAAGGCTGATAAGGCGTTGGACGAGTCCATTCCTCTGAACCTGGCGCCCCAGCCCCTGAACTTGGGCTCACGCTTCTTGACGATGCTCAGGTTATCGGGAATGTCTTTCTCACTACTTGTAGCAGTGCCAGTCTTTGACCATTTTGCCCATTCACAGGGAAGGCTCGCCGACGAAATGGTTGCTTTCTCGACCCTGATGGATGTCGACGCGCCCCTTCGCGACTAGGGTTGTTTGCGAATCGAATCAAATCGAATAGCTCTTTAATCGAATCCAAATTTCACATAAAATGTAGAGATTCAGATTCGGGTTCAGATTCGTTCGAATATTTGGATTCAGATTCAGATTCGACATGAAATTTTGGATTCGAATTCGGGTTCGAATTTGAATTTTTCTTTCAAATACATGTAATTTGTAAGCACAGGATTCTCAATTTGTGTATTTATTATTATTATTTATCATCAATTTTCGAGTTATATAGCTTGTTGGTTGCGCAATTTGTTGATAACTCAAAAATTATTATTATTTTAGAAAGCCTATCATCTCCTTCTCCAATGATCATCTGATCATTTCACAATATGCTTGACCCTTGCATGAAAAATGAGAATCAAAAGATATCATGAGTTCAAGACTTTTAAAAATTGCAGCATAATCAAAAAATGCAGAATAATCAACCTTGGTACATACAGACATACCTGCTCTCCAGTCTCAACTACATCAAACTTTCCTGTGAACAGTCCTAATGCCCACCATATAATTTCACGTTAATGTATGATGAAAATTATAGCTTCAAAGAGAAAATTTAATTTTGTAAGCAAAAAATAAGATAGTTAATACTAATCACAACAAAATACTTCTATATATCAAAAGAAACATGTCATTCATTTACTTTAATTTCATAAGCAAATAATAAGATAGTTAAATGATGATGGATACATTCACAAGACTTTCAACTTTCATATACCAAAGGTTGGATTTATCCCATAAAAAATATAAATATGAATGGGCCAATTAAAATTTATCATTATGTCATCCATGATCCATCTTGTATCCTAGCAAAATCTGCATTGAAAATTTTGTAGGTTAGGCCGGTGAGTTGCGTACTAGCAACAAACAAGGGCGATTCCGGCGAGTTGCGGACCAACAAAAAATAGGGCGACTCCGGCGAGTTACGGCTAGGGCTTCTCCTACAACAAGACTAAGAGAGTGAGAGCCGAGAGTCGGGAGCAGCGAAGGGGAAGATTGAAAGAAAAGTGACGGCTAGGGCTTCTCCTGTTTCCGCCTGTAAACCTGTTCGGGTTGGAGAGTTTTATCTATACATGATTAATTAATCATATATATTAATATGTATATATTTATAAAATATAACATATGTAACGTTTAATTAGATATATTTAATTTTATTTAATTATGCTTCGAATAAGAATAAACTTATTCGGATTCAGATTCAAAAATTATGAATCCGAATTTGTATTATAAACTTATTCGAATCCGAATTTGGATTCGAATTCAAAAAGTTCGAATATTTATCGAATCTTCATGAATCGAATCCCAAATTATTCGCTAGCTATACTATTTGTGAGCAACCTTATTCGCGACGATGCAACCCCGCGGGCGGGCCGGGAGACTCTCCTACAAGGGGATGCGCGCACATACGTCACCCCCTTGAACTCCCAAGTGGCGTCCGGTATGCTACATGCTGCTCGCACTCTGGAGCTTCTACTATGATTTTCGTCTCGGTTTGACCCCGTGTTGATGGATGCAGCTCTTCCTTTTGGGACTACCGACGTAGATACTCTGCCGCTTCGATCACCGGCTCGCGAGCCATCACGTGAGCTCAACCCAAACCCGACACTCGCGGGAACGGACGCCGTTCACATTCCCACCCCTTCTTACGCTCTGGTATCTGGTCAGGAGCCTTCCGCCCTGGCCGCGGTAAGTCACTTGCGCTACCTCCAGGCCCACCTTTTCAAGAAAGGCCGAGTCCGTCTCGCCGACCCTCCTACTCTGGTTCGTCAGAGCACTCACTACTTTTACTTCCTTTTTTTCTTTCATTATTTTCTTACTTGAATTTTATTGTTTTCCAATGTCCCAGACACTCGGGTGTTCTCGACAGCTGATGAACCTTCTGACACGGGAGCCTACTCGCTCCCCTTTCCCCTGACTCGAATGAGGACTTCTTCAGCGACCTGAACGACCCCGTTGAAATGAAGGGACAAATGGTCGGCGTCCTCCGTAAATATGGGCTCATGTTTCGTGAGATGCATGAGGAAAGGATGATTAACGAGTAGCGAGTGTCCTCACTCAAGCACGAGTGCATGCGGCTTGATGAAGAGGTGAGGCGAGGAGCGGGTAGCGAGCCGACTTCCACGGGCGTGCTCATTGAGCGAATCGAGGAGCACTTACGTCTTGTGCACCTCGATCTTGGAGCCGTTCGAGTGTACAAGATCCCCGCCGACCGCCTAGGGTGGGGGTCGTGAGGCGGGGGGAGAGGAAGTGGCACAAGTTCTAAGCCCCTCGACACTCGCTACCTTACTCCACCCTTTCTCTTCCGCGCCGTCCTTTCGTCATTGTTATTCTGTATTATGATTCTTCATGGACTTAGATAAGCATTGCTTAATGATTCGCCTCTGGCGATTGCGCTGCAACAAACCTTTCGCTTGCTATTTTTACTCATTTAATCGTTGGGTGCGTGTGTTCGACTCACGTGTATGCGAGGCATCGGGCCCTCCCATATCTTTTCTCCATAACTGAGATGTCTAAACAGGCTAGTTAGCTAGTGAGGGGGGTTGTGAGAGATCAGCCAAGATGGCGTAGGCGAGATGTTACGAGGAGGATATTCACACCGCCTCAGGGTCGCGGGATTGCAATCCGCCGCCCCCCGCCCACCCCTCTCTACTCCTTTACTCTTCCACTAACCATATTTATTTACCCCGACGATTCCATACTTAGCTCTTCCCCGCATTCGTTGTCCTGCTCTCGCACTCCCCGACTCGCTAGGATGGGCAAGAAGAGAGCGGATGCTGACGGTAGATCTAAGTGCGTCATGCAATTCATTGATTACCCCTTCTTTGACGACAAATTGGCCGAGGAGGAGTTTTTGAGCTTCGTGGCCGATTACGTCCCGCTAGGGTTCGAGTCGCGCCCTCCTAAGAATAGCGAGGCCCTCAACACTTTTATGAGAACAAACACATCGATTGTATTAGGACGTCGCCTGAAGCTCTCTCAATCATCGAGTTTTTTTCCCTTAGTCATTGAGGTTGATTATTCCATCCAATGTTGAGGTCGACGCTCTCCGTTGTATCAACATAGCATCTCTTATCCAATATTGGCGATGACACTCTTTGAGCCGATTTGCACCATTGTTGAAATGATCAATTGTATTAGGACACCAATTTTCAGTTTCGGTCCGGGATTGCTTTCGTGTTTGATGCAACCTGTGTTGCATCTTCGCGCGTCTTTATTTTACTATTATTTCTCATATTTTCTTTGTGTAGCGCATATTATTTTATTTGTCGTGTATGTATTATTTACTTGTATCGCACATTTTGTTCATGATTGTTGTGACAGCTTATTGGTGTGATCACCCAATAGATCCCTGAATAAAAAGATCCGTCAAATTAGGTAATAGATTAATTAAAGGAAGCACTCACAACTAATTTATTAAAATTAAGTATATTTTATCTTAGGCAGCATTAAAGTTAATTAAGAATGAAAGAAAGTCTTTTGGAAATCCCACAATTGATTCCTTGTTTGAAAAGATTTCGTTTTCTTTGGGAAATCTACTTTTGGAAGTTGATTTAAAATCAAAAACAATATCTCCCTTTTTAACATTTATGGTATTTTCCTAGGCATCCGGCCCTTGGAGAATTAATTGCCCTACTGTTTATAAAATGACGTTTTGTTTGTTTTAGGGCAGCTGGGCAAAAATCAAGGAAACATAGAATCCGGATGTCACCCCGAGCTACATCACTGTTCTCCTTCCCGAAGAGTTTGTCGTACCAAAGGACGTCTCACCAACTTCATTTCCCCTCCCGGCGCCCCAGCCAAATTCTCCTCCGCTAGCCTCTGCCTCCTAGGGTTCCGACGAGCCCTCCTCTGCCAACCACCTGTCGGTTTCAGGTTTTTGTTCACTGTTCCAGTCGACTTCTACCCTACTCTTTCTCCCCATGGTCGCTACCAATCCACATTCCCTTCTCCCTACTCTACTTTTTCTGAGTCACTGCTGATCTGCCACCCTGACCTATTTCCCCGTGGATCCTCGGTCTGTTAGTGAAGGGCCTATGGTATACTCCAAAACTTATCTCCATACTCATTTCATGTTAGTAGTATTTTATATTTTTATTTATTTGGATCTTTAAATTTTAGAGCTTGCTTGCCCTAATTAACACAAAACCAATTTGTCGTCAATTTGAAAAACGACATTGTTCATCTTTGTTCGCTTGTGTGTGGAAGAGCCATTTCATATTGTTAATTACGTCCGATTGTTAGGCTCATATGCATGTTTGTGAAATTGAGATCGATTGTCGCTTTTCGTTTGCTCGAGAACATCACGCCAGCGCTACATGTCTTAAAGAAAATTCAAATTTTTTTATTTAAAATCGACTTCGAGAATTCCGGTCTACTTCAGTGCTCGTTTCAATTACTTTCTCTCTTTGTATTGGGCTCCCGATTCCTCACCCAAATTGGCACCCCAAGATGATATATCGACATCCCGATACAAAATTCTTGAACCCACTTGAAGAAATGCTTGAATCAGAACCTCGATAGGCTAGATGAATACCTCAATGGCTCAGGATAGAACCTTCTTGGAGCTCTTTGTCTCATCCGGGATCCCGGTACGCTAGATCGTCCCGATTTCCATCTCTTGTGTAAATGCATCTCACGTCTGCTCTTTATGGGCACTTCCACAGTTCTCTCTCTAACATTGCTGGAGACTCAATTTTGTCTCCACAAGAGCATCACAAAGAGATTCATATTATCAACCTCAAACTCATTTGACATTACAACTGTCAATGGACAAACTCCTTTCATGTCCTTCATATGTATAGACAACTCCATTATATGACCCATAAGATCCTTGTTAGTATTTTTGAGCAATGATTCTGTGATGGTGGATGATTTCAACAAGGATACTGAATTCCATATAGAATGTGGCTTGCAATTTCAAGGAACACGTGTCGACCAAGACCATGTAGAATGAGCTTCATTCATTCTATACATGCCAAGATAGTTTGCAATCCCTTTGTGATCTTCTCAATGAACTCTGCTCCCTCACTATTAATATAGAGGTTATGTGATGGGGAGCAGCCCGCCCGACCCATTTGGGTCTACTCCCGACGACCTCAGATATAGTGACGATCATGACCGCTCATTTCGAGTGGCTCGCTGATCATAATATTTTTGTTTCTTGTTGTATTTTATTTAAAGTCGTATTTTTGTATTTTTTTTAGTCGAAGCGTCGGCTAATCATAGCTGTTCATTACTCCCTAGAAAAGTTATAAATAGAGGGTGAGAGCTCTCATTATGGACATTGCAGATTGGAGATTAGAAAGCCCAATCCTTGATCACTTCAGTGCCGAAGCAGACTCTGGGTGCGAAGCCCAGATTTGTTCTCTCCTCCATATCCCTGGCCGGCCCCTCCCAAGCCACCCCTTGGCCGGCCCCTCCTCAGGCAACCCTTGGCTGACCAATTAAAACACCACTTCCTTCCCTCCATTGCAGCACAACCACCTTCCCCTTTTCCCCTCTGAAACAGCCGCCCACCCCCTCCTCAGAAGATTTTTTTCTCTTAGCACAACCACCTCCCTGGAAGAATTTTTCCCCTTAGCCGGCCACCTCCACACCCCCCCACGCACCCACTAAAATTTCCCACCCCCCATCAACCAACATCTTCATTTTCCCCACTCCCCTTCCACTGCAAAATCAGCCACCAAACAACCATTAAATTACTTCGGCGATCACCGGAATCCTGTCTCGAACCTCCCAGAGAATCCCCTTATTTTTCCCCATTTTTTAGTTTTCCGGCTATCGACGAAAAACTTTCCGGCCACCCACCAGCCAGCCACTACCTCTAACAGCTTCCACCTCCCCACAACTCCCACTGCTTCCATAACCGCCCACTACCTCTATCTTCCCTAAAATTTAGGAACTCTTTCTAAATTTAGCCATAATCCGCGTATAGCAGCCGGCCCCCACTCCTCGATTCCCTCTATAATTTCACGTGGAGCCAGTTAATAATTCCTAAACTGATATCCAATTTCCCCCACCCAGCCGGCTCACAACCACCTCTCCTGAAGCCATCACCCAACCGACCCAGTCCAAACTCCCATCCCCTGCACCCTTGCACGTGGAACCACATTTCTCCGTTCCCCACTCCCTGCCGCCCCAACTTCTGCTGCAGGAATTTAATTCCTGCTGTCCAGAACATCAAACCTGTCCAGAAAATAATTCCTGTACCAGCCTCAAAGCCTTTTTCACCCCACTCAGCCGCCTAAAATTCTCGGGCCGCTGTTCAGATTTCCAGGGCAGCAAACCTGTGTTTTTTTATCACTGAAATCGGTTTCGAACAGCCCATTAAAGCACCTCTAGCCCTCCCCTCTACATTGTTTGCTCCGTTCAAGGTGTGCTGTTATTTTCTTTTACATTGAGTCTTGTGTTTGTTCTCTTCTTGAGAGATATTGGTTTGTAAGTTTTGTTTCAATTATTTTCATTGTTGTAATTTCTCATTTTATTACTATTTATTCTCGCCCACTCTTGCGAGGGTACACTTCTCTTTGTTGCCTTGTTTTTTTAAAATGCTTTAATTCAATGGTGGAAAGTCAAGTTCTATGGTTTGTAAACATTATTTTGCAAGTTTGAATTCGCCGAACATTTGCATTTACATTTGCATTTAACCTAATTATTCATTGAGAGACTTACCCCGCGTCATTATGGTTGCAAAATTTAAGAGGGTCTTTGATATTTGAGTCCGACATCACCCCTGACTAGGATTTGTTTGCTCAATGGACTCGAAGATTGGCTGTTGTTATTGCATTTCTGTTGGCTCGTCTTCCACCCCATCTCCACAGTCCTATTCAATGTTCTCTCTGCCACTATAGTTCCTACTCGTACTAATGTCTGTACCATGTTTCTCAAGGTTCCTGTTTCTGTTTAGATTGTTGCTTTCTCATTCTGCTTCAATAGATTTCTCCTTCACCTCACCTGTCTATTTGTCTTCTTGGCGGATGCCCTCAACAAGCCCCTCCTCATCCTGATGAGCATAAGAAGTTATGATCAAGGATATTGCTGCAACATTTGTTTATTCTACCCAAGAGCACAACAATTCCACTTGTCTAGTCATATCTCATTTTTGGCATTTGATACTTCAAATCTAGAGTTCTAGGAGATTTTTCATCACCTCTGTGATTTATCCCGCTTATCTCATAGTGCATCTTGAATTTTATATTTTTGTACTATGGTCTATATGATGCTGCATGAACCTTTGTAATATACCAAAACCACATCCCTCATGAATATTATTGCCGCAAATAGTGCATTACACCTATTTCGGATGTGGACTAGTGTTTCTCGTCCTCACTATCAATGCTTGTTATGTTCTTCATGTCGTAGTTCTCATTTAAATTTACTTTTTTAGTAGTCTTACTAAAGGTAATAACTGACGGCGCGCCACGATCCACCCACGTGTACACCCGCAGGAAGCGGTTAGCCACTGCCTAGACGGGCGAGCGGGAATCGAGAGTTTGGAGAAGTTTCCACAACCTGTCTGTCAAGGAGGAGCGATTCCTCCCTTCCCGCTGCACCTGGTGCAACGCCGGCCTCTTCCTCTTCCGCCTCCCTCTTCGGTAAACCCTCCATCTTCCGCCTCCCTCTCCGGTAAACCCTTCCTCTTCCTCCTCCGCTTCTTTCGACTCCTTCGTCCCCTCCTTCCTTCCGCTTTCCCGCCTCGTGCCTCCTCTTCCCTCCCCGTGCAACCACCTGCCGACCACCGTAAGTCCACCTCCTTCATCCCCGAGCCCGCCCTAACCTCTTCCGCAAACCGACGCTACACCCCCCCCCCCACGCCAAAACCACCGCACACCACCTCCTCCTCTGTCGTGTCGATCCACTTCATCTACACCAGCCCCTTACAGTCAACATCAGCCATTATTTTCCTCTCTGTTGCTCCAACCCGTCACTACCCGCCAACACAACCTCCGCCGCTGCACGCGTAAATTGTGGTAATAGTCATTTCCTTCTAGTTGTTTACCTTGGCATTTGTGTTGTGATGGATGAATGTTTTATTGCTACTAGTATTGTTCGCCATATTAGTTGCAGGGCGTATTTTGTAGTTGCCCTAAAATATTTGCATCTCGGTATTTGTAAAATTAATAGTTGTTTTCTTTTACTCAAATATTTGTGAACGCACGTGCCTTGTTAATTTACTATAATAATTAATAATTACTTATTAACAATTTTGGCGGACCACTTGTGCACTTGCATCTCACGTCATTGCATATAGGAGTGCATTTAGCGAATCCATCCCGTGTCTGCCTTACCACTGCATTAAATTTGTATCAGAGGATGTTAGTGTCATTGCATGTTACGTATTGGTAGGGATTATCGTCAGTCTATGTCAAGTCAAAATCATCCCAACGATAGGACCGCTAGCTCTCAGACGGACATGACGCCCGTGGAATTCCAAAGGCTTGTCCTTGATCGATTTGATCAAATGGGCGTCTAATTCGACACACTTAGAGGTGATATCGCGAGGGTTAGTGCGAGAGTATACCAGTTAGAGACACCGAGAGATCGAACGAACCCTGTACCTCATGAGGAACCTCTCGAGGTCCTTCCAGATGCCACACCCCTCCCCCGAGATGTGGTAGAGACCACCCTCGCCGAGAGTTCCCGCCCGCACCAAGAGCAAATTATCGTCGTGGTTTCGAGTTAAGACGAGCTCGCCCTTTGGATGAGCCACGTCATCCACCACCTCATCTAAGGGATAGACACCGATATGACTATGACGATGATGACAAATACGGTGACTTCCGTGAGCCCCATCGAGGCATGACTCTAGAGGAGAATGACATTACCCGACGGATCCGTATTGATGCTCCTACCTTCTATGGTCACTTGGACCCGAAAGCATTCAGTGATTGGCTTATGGACATGGATCACTACTTTGATTGGTTCGAGATGAACGATGAGAGGCGAGTACGGTTCGCGAAGATGAAACTAATTGGCCAAGCGAAGATTTATTGGTCGAGTCTGGAGAGGTCCTTGGGGCGTGATGGCTATTACCCCATTACCCAATGAGATGAGATGAAGCAACCCCTACAAGATAAGTATCTTCCTGCTTGTTATCAAGATCAGCTGTTAGATCAATTGTACGCGCTACGTCAGAGTACTCTTTATGTTGCTGATTACATGTGTCGATTTGACGAGTTAGTAGTTCGCAGCGACATTATGGAGGAGCCCATCGCTACTGCCTCGCGCTTTCGTGCGGGTCTTAGATCAGACATCCGAAGGGAACTAATTTCCCACAGGATGGAGTCGGTTGAGCAGGTTTTTCAGCTTGCCCTCGAATACGAGCAGTATTTGCGCTCAGCCGGCCCGAGACAGACCACCACTAGGCCCGATGCTTCCACATTTAGGAAGTCCATCACTGCCACGACTCCTGCCACCCCTCGCCCACCCACAGATGCGACAGGGAAAGCTATTGTTCCAGGAGGCCCCAAACCTGGGGGAGTCCAATGCTATCGTTGTTCCGGCAGAGGGCATTTCGCTGCCCAATGCCCTACCAGGAACTTGCTGATTGGGGATTCTGGCGAGCCCAGCAGCGAGGCTGAGGGCGACGCCACTGAGGAGGTTACGACTATTGTTGAGGATGGATGGGAGAGCGATGCTGAGAGATCGCTAGAGGTAGGAGTCCTCCGTCGCATCCTCCACACCCCACGCGCTGAAGAGGATTGGCGCCGCACCACTATCTTTTTCAATTACTTCCTGAGCGCAGGAGGACCCTGCAAGCTTGCCATCAATAGTGGAAGCTGCGTAAATATTATTGTCAAGAAAGGGTTGGAGATGATGCAACTTACTGCTGAGCCCCATCCACATCCATATCACGTCCTTTGGATGGACAAGTCCACCATACAAGTTACACAGCGGTTTCTGGTGCCGATCCGATTAGCGTCTACAGAGGACCGGGTTTGGTGCGACGTTATCCCTATGGATGTCGCTCACGTTCTTCTAGGGATACCCTGGCTTTACGATCGTGACGCCACGTGTTATGGTCGTTCCAACACGTGCGTATTTTTTGATAGTGGTCAAAAGATTACTCTCACCCCGACTCAGCCCAGGGATCCTCCGACGGGCAAGGTTGACTCGTCAGTTAGTGCGGGATCGTCGAGACCCCTGCATATCTTGAGAATGAGTGATTTCTTGAGAGAGAGCCTAGAAACTGGGATCATGTTTATTGTGGCAGCCACGTTGGAGACCGAGATCCCTAGCGAAGCTGAGATTACTGACCCGGATGTTCAGCAGTTGATGGATGACTTTACGGATATTATGCCCGAGGAGCTCCCCGATGAGATTCCCCCACTGAGGGACATCCAACATGCGATTGTCCTGATCCCAGGGGCATCTTTGCCCAATCTGCCACACTATCGTTTAAACCCAACTGAACATGCCGAGCTAAAACGGCAAGTTGATGAACTTTTGCGGAAATGGTTTATACGAGAGAGTCTTAGCCCGTGCGCCGTGCCAGCCCTTCTGACTCCGAAGAAGGACGGTAGCTGGCGCACGTGCATTGATAGCCGTGCCATAAATAAGATCAGAGTTAGAGATCCTAGGGGATGAGTGGAAGACGGTCTTCAAGACGAAGGACGGCTTGTACGAGTGGATGGTGATGCCGTCGGCTTATCGAACGCACTCAGCACATTCATGAGGATGATGACTCAGGTTTTGCGACCCTATATGAGCAAATTCTTGGTTGTATACTTCGAGGATATTTTGATATATAGCCGGAGTCGCACCGAGCATTTACGCCACATTCGTCTGGTGTTCGATCTCCTCCGAAAGGAGCATCTATACATCAACCTGAAGAAGTGCTCGTTCCTATCCACGTCCGTTCATTTCTTAGGTTATGTTGTATTAGCATCTGGTATTTCTGTCGACCCTGACAAGGTCAGGGCGATTCGAGAGTGGCCCATCCCCTCGAACATTCATGAGGCTCGTAGCTTTCATGGACTTGCCACCTTTTATAGGAGGTTTGTCCGAGCCTTCAGTTCAGTCACGTCACCCATTACGAGCTGTCTTCATAAGGGAGAATTTGTTGGGACGAAGGCTGCCCCTCTAGCCTTTGAGGAGATCAAGGAGAGACTGTTTACGGCTCCCGTGTTACGTTTACCCGATTTCTCCAAACCCTTTGAGGTGGCTTGTGACGCGTCGAGAGTTGGTATCAGTGCAGTCCTTCGTCAGGAAAGCCACCCAGTGGCCTACTTTAGCGAGAAGTTGAACGAGGCCCGTCAAAAATATTCTTATTATGACCGAGAGTTCTATGTCATTGTGCAGGCACTGCGATACTCGCGACATTATCTCTTGCACAAGGAGTTCATTCTATACTCGGATCATCAGGCCCTGAGATATCTCGACTCCCAGAAAAAATTAGGTCATCTTCACGCCAAATGAGTGGAGTATATGCAGGAGTTTCACTATGTTCTGAAGCACCGAGCAGGTGTTGAGAATAAACCTACAGACGCCTTGAGTCGCCGAGTTAGCATCCTCCACACCATGCGAACCCGAGTTATGAGATTCAAACAGTTAGTCTACGCCTATCCTGAGTGCCCAGATTTTGGGGACGTCTACACGACACTATCGAGGGACCCTCCCGACCTTCGAGAGGGCTACTCAATTTCTGACGGGTATCTATTTATGGGCTCTCGCCTTTGTATTCCACAGTCATCCCTTCGAGATTTCCTTATCTGAGAGTTACACGCAGGCGGAGCTGCGAGGCACTTTGGTAGGGATAAGACGATTGCGTTGGTAGAGTATCGCTTATTCTGGCCCGGCCTAAAGAAAGACGTCACCAGGATAGTGAGACATTGTGGAGTTTGCCAAGGGGCAAAGGGATCTCGCCAGCCTACATGACTATACACTCCACTTCCCATCCCTGAGAGGCCCTGGTCTGATGTTAGTATGGATTTTGTTCTCGGGCTCCCTCGCACTCTGAGGAAGCTCGACTCGATATTTGTTATGGTTGATCGCTTCTCCAAGATGACACATTTCATTCCTTGCCGAAAGACCGCTGACGCCTCCCACGTGGCAACGTTATTCTTTAGGGAAGTATTTAAGTATCATGGTCTCCTCACCTCTATAGTCTCTGATCGCGACGTACGATTCATGAGCTATTTCTGGAACTCTCTATGGAAGAAGACGGGTACGACACTGAAGTTTTCCTCCGCCTACCACCCGCAGACGGATGGACAAACTGAAGTGGTTAACCATAGTCTTGGGACTCTTCTTCGTTGCCTAGTCGGGGATAGTCCATCGACCTGGGATTCTGTCCTTCCCATAGCTGAATTTGCATACAATAGCTCCGTCAATAGGACCACATGCTTGAGTCCATTTCATATCACCTTAGGGTATGAGCCTGGGAAACCCGTTGATTTGCTGAATATTCCCCTAGGGTCCAAACCTAGTGAGTCCGCTGAGTTTTTCATCCAGCATGTGCATGCACTACACGAGTCGGTCCGTAAGATGATTGCCGCTAGTAATGATTATTATAAGGATCAAGCAGATCAACACAGACGGGAACACATCTTTGAGGCAGGAGAACAAGTGTTAATTCGCATTCGAGCTGATAGGGTCCCACATCGACCAGCAAAAAAGTTAAGTGCACGCAGAATGGGCCCGTATACAGTCGTGCATCGGATTGGTACGAACGCTTATGAGATAGACATCCCGCATGATATGGGTTTTAGCCGAGTATTCAACATTGAGGATTTGACTCCTTACTACGATGAGCATGTGTACGTGGACCCACTCACCACACCCCTACCGGAGCCCTCACTTGTCATTGCCCCACTTCCTGAGCCTCCTCCCATTGCCTCTACTAGTCCCTCTTTGTTGCCCCCAACGGCGTCGCATCATACAGATCGCGTTGCACCTTCGACGGATCCACTGACATCATTGCCTGACGGAGATACATTGGTACCACCTGCTTCTACTGACGACGTGCTTCAGATCGTTGGTCACGATTTTCACGCCGCGGACGGGCGAGATACCCTACGCTATTTTGTCCGTTGGAGCGGCCGACCACTGCACGATGCTACTTGGGTCTCTCCGGAGGAGCTCGAGAGACTCTCCCCGCGGCTCCGCAGCTACTACGACCACAAGCACTCATCGGAGTGGAGTGCTTTTAAGCCCGGGGGAGTTTACGGCGCGCCACGATCCACCCCCGTGTACACCCGTAGGAGGCGGTGATCCACTGCCAGACGTGAGAGCGGGGATTGAGAATTTGGAGAAGTTTCCCCAACCCGTCGGTCTAGGAGGAGCGATTCCTCCCTTCCCGCTGCACCAGGTGCGACGCCGACCTCTTCCTCTTCCGCCTCCCTCTCCGGTAAACCCTCCCTCCTCCGCCTCCCTCTCCGGTAAACCCTTCCTCTTCCTCCTCCGCCTCCTTCGCCTCCTCCGTCTAGGGCTGAGCATATTATTCGAAACTCGAAAGTCGCTCAAAAATCGTTCGAAAATTGAGCCGAATCGGAATCGGTTAAAATTGATTCGACTCAATTTGAGTCGATTCAATTTGACTCGAATCTGATTTCGAGTCAGCCCTGAATCGCTCGAAATATGATTCGAATCAACTCGAATTAATTTAAAAAATATGTATTTATTAATATATTCTTATTTTAAGATTAAAAATAATAAAATTTAAACCTAAATAAAAAAAATGAAGACTTTAAATGTTTCATTTGCTAAATTTATAAGTTGTCCAATTTAATTTTGAGCAAATTATAAATAAAACGAAAAATTGCTCAATTTCGAGCCGATTTGATTCGATTTCGAGTCAACCCGTTTCGATTTCGAGCCGACTCGATTCAATTTCAAGCCGACTCGGAATCGAGTCATTTCGAGTCGAGCCGACTCGACTCGAAATCACTTATTTCGAGTCGATTTCGAGTCAAAAATTTCGATTTCGAGCCGAGACAAAATCGCTCGAACTCGACTCGATATCAGCCCTACCTCCGTCCCCTCCTTCCTTCCCCTTTCCCGCCCCATGCCTCCTCTTCCCTCCTCGTGCAACCACCCGCCGACCACTGTAAGTCCACCTCCTTCGTCCCCGAGCCCGCCCTAACCTCTTCCGCAAACCAACGCTACACCTTCCCCCCACCCGACTCCCCACTGCTCCGTTTACTGCAAACCACCACACCCTATCGTTTCCACCACCTCCCGCCCAATTCCAACCCCACCAACAGCCGGCCAGTCTCACCCCATTTCCTCTTCACTAGCCATCTCGAGCCCTAATTCCCAACCCCCCATCCTCTGTCGTGGATCCACTTCATCCACACCAACCCCTTTACAGTCAACATCCGCCATTATTTCCCGCTCAGTTGCTCCAACCCGTGACTACCCGCCAACACAACCGCCGCCGCCACTGCCGCCGCTGCACGCGTAAATTGTGGTAATAGTCATTTCCTTCTAGTTGTTTACCTTGGCACTTGTGTTGTGATGGATGAATGTTTTATTGCTACTAGTATTGTTCGTCATATTAGTTGTAGGGCGTATTCTGTAGTTGCTTAAAATATTTGCGCCTCGGTTTTTGTAAAATTAATAGTTGTTTTCTTTTACTCAAATATTTGTGAACGCACGTACCCTGTTAATTTACTATAATAATTAATAATTACTTGTTAGCAATTTTGGCGGACCACTTGTGCACTTGCATCTCACGTCATTGCATATAGTAGTGCATTTAGCGAATCCATCCCGTGTCTGCCTTACCACTGCATCAATAACTACTCTGTAACTTTTTATTCTCTGTGATTCAAAATCTTCAGGGTAGAGTGTCACGGTAGGTGATGAATGGATAATGAGCTATACATTTTGAACACCCCCATTCCTGCCCCTACTTCCATTTCCATGGTTTAGTGATACCATCGTCTCAGACAACTTCCTTTCTCTATCTTTCGACAATCTTTTTTTGAAGTGTATTTTTTTTTGTTGTGAGTCTTGTTTTGCATGAAACATCATTGTTCTCCTTTCCAATATCAACCGGAGACAAGTAATGTGCCATTTTTCCTCAGTGCAATCTAATGTATAGGATCCCTACAAATCTCATGAGTCATCACACATTTGGTTTTAAATATTTCGTCACTTTTATTGATGTTCATTGTATATTGGCCTAATTATATTTTATACATGATCATTTGTAGATTCCTCCCTTTTTTGTTTCTTTTATTATTGACATTTGCACTTCTCAACGCTGTTAAAATTCTTCATACTGTTAATGTCCCGGAGTACTACTTAAATCTTGATTTCAAGAGGGTTGATATTATTCACCAAATTTCTTATTCCTGTACGACACGACAAAATGATATGACTGAACACAAAAATGTCATCTGTGCATGTTCTCATTTCTTATTGACCATCAAGACAACATGCTATGTTATCAATTGATTGTCGTCCTATGTTCTCATTTTTGTCTCTCGTGTCAATATTTCCTCGGCCCCTCCCCCGTAATTCTTTCTTATACCCGTGTTTGGATGCATTTGATATCTCCACCATTTGGGTCCTCTATGAACAAACACGCACCTCGCACATGCAATTTAAAAAGTCTATGCTAGTTATTCTCCGAGTATAACTGATGGTCTTTACTATGCTACATTTCTGAAAGATCTGACATTCTTTACTATCATAGCCATATTTTCTCTGATTGCGTGTCCCTGTCCTATGCTACCCCTAAGTGAGTTTACCATCCCTAGTTTCCCAACTCCACATGTTTCTCTTCTACTAAACTTCACTACCATATCCTTCAATCTGACAGAGCCCTCCTTCCATATATGTTGTCTACCATTGATGCTTATGCGCCAAAAAATCTTCCAATTACTCTTTGTGATTGTAAGTTTTCATGCATTGCTACCCTTTGTCGAATTTTTGTTTCATTTCATCGCTTCACTTCTCCTCTCCACAGATTTCTTAGTTCTCTTTTTGTAGTGACCCCTCCCTCCTTTGTCCATGAGGCACTACAACCCCTTTGGTGTCTTGGGGATATGGATGAGGAGATGGCGCTCTCTAGACCAATCATACATAGGACCTATGTTTTTTTTTCTTTCCTTCGGGGTAGTCTCATATTGGTTGTCATTGGGTGTTTACAATGGAACTCAACCTTGATGGTTCAATTGAGTGATTCAGGGCACTACTCATGACACGAGGATTTACTCAACAACATAGTTTTGACTAGGATGATACCTTCTCCCTTATTGTAAAATTGAGCACTGTTTAGGTATTGATATGCCTTGTCGTTCAGTACCATCGAAAGTATCATTGACTTAGTATTAAAAATGTCTTTCTCGATAGTGATCTGACAGAGATGTTTGCATGCATAAGCTATCTAGCTCTGAGATTGTGGGAAGTCTCTTATTAGTTATATATGTAATCACGATATGTCTTTAAACGGTTTACTGGAGTCTAGTTTGATAAGTTTAAACAGGTTGTTTAGCATATTGGTTATCTTGACAAGTGTTCAGAATTCTCCCTTTTTATCCATTGATTTCATGAGGGAACAATGATTCTTGTTCATATTGATGCTGTTATTATCATAGACAATGATATAGTAGGGATTTCCATGGTTAAGCTCCATCTAGCTGAACACTTGCACTTGAAAAATCTTCGTTTTCTTCGCTACTTGATTTTTGAGGTACCTTCTAATGGTACTTCCCTAACACTACTTCAAAGAAAGTATTTCATTGACTTTATTAGTCTATTTCCTCTTCTTCAGATCCATTATTGATCAATCCCGAATATTGCCGTGTAGGTGATCTTTTTGATGGTTACACATAGAATATCTCATTTCTTGCGAGTGTGTGAGTCAGTTCATGCACACTATGAGGGTCTCATGTATGCTGCCAATTGAATGCATTCTTCTATTTACAGAGCACACTCCTGACATGAGACATATCTATCAATCGTTATGCACGTTTTCTCATCTTATATTTCGATGCTGATTATGTGGGTGTATGGATGACTGTCAATCTAACAACTATATGTATTTTGATAGTAATATTATCACAAGGAAGTGTAAGTAGCAATTGGTCATTGCTTGCTCTACGCTCGAGGCCAATTGCTGCTCAATGGATGCTGCGGTTTCCAATCTCACTTAGCTCAAGAGCTTCTCGGTCAACTTTGTTGCATTGTCTTCTTCTCCCGCGTCATTTTCCTGTAATATCCAAGTTACTATTTACAATGTCGAGAATCCAAATGTTCATGAGTGTACAAAGCACATCGATGTTGATTGTCGCTTCATCAAATACAAGGTCATGCTTCTTGAAATCCACCATCAACATGTTTCTAGACTTACTTCATACATGTATGCTCTAGTTTGCAGGAGAGTATATAAAATTATTGTATATAATTTTCTTTTCTTTTACCTTATTTGTCTTGTATGTGTATAATATTGATTGAGATCCTAAATAGGGTCATTGACATGGACAAATTGTCAATTTAATTATTCTCAATTTTCTCTAAAGATACTAATGGAAAGTTGATGAATGATGAGGGGTAACTAATCTTTGATATTAGGTAGACGTCAAAATTTGTTGGCTATACGGGATTATCTCACAATCCCTTGTCCATGCGCCTTTCATTGAGTGTAGTGAGTTTGTGATGGGGATTGCCACCTCACATCAATAATTTTCCACATTCTAGAACTCTAGAGAGTCTATTCATGCTATAGACGCATGTAGGATCGTCATTCAGACGATTTGATTCCGCAATCACATTCAAAGCCTCGTTTTTATATTTCCATGTATTTTTATATATATTTTTAGTCCAATCGGTAACCTATTTTGTTCATTTGGAATCAGTTAATCTAGACTGTTTATGATGATGGCTGCCCTAACTTTTATAAGCTCATATATCTCATAGGTGAATGTACACCCCCGTGTTCATCAAGTGAGTCCCTCAGAAGAAAACCAAGACATAGAGAGCAGTTTTAGGCTAAGGCGAGTTAGACTGGCAAGTGGGGAAGGAATTCCCCAGCTCGCATGGGATTAAGCCATCAGTAGCATGGGGGCGAGTGGGGCGCACAGGCCCATATTCGCCCCAGGATCAAGCCAAGGGAAAGGCGAGTGGGGTAACCAGGCCCGCACTCACTCACATCCCCGGGGTGGTAGCGAGTGCCAGCCTCATCAAGCACTCGCCACCCCAGGCGAGTGGCATCCGCGTGAACCACTCGTCCAACTGTGTTTTTACCATAATGTCTCCGTTGGTCTGCTAATAGCCCTTCCAAATAGCAGAGTTGCGCTGTTGGTAGACCAACTTTGGATTGCGTATAGTAAAACCAAAAGTCAGGATTGCACTATTGGCAGACCAAGTCAGAAAAATTATAAATAGACCCTTAAGGACACCTTTGGAGATGATCAGTTTTTTGGCTTTCTCCCTCCTCAAGTCTGCTTTGGCTGGTTTATAGAGCATTCCAAGGTTCGCAGCTCAGCTTTGGCTTGGGAGGGGAAGTTTCTTTGGATCTTCTGGGTGTGTGGAGGGACCTCCGTGTTGTAGCTCAGGGTTCATTGCGTTGTTCAAAGTCTTTGGCCAGAAGTTCAACTCAGGATAAGTAAGTGCAGGCTACCCCCTTTGGGCCCGAACTCTCTTTGAGACCGGGTATCGGTTTCAACAGTGAAGGCATCAAAGATTTGGATCCCTCCATTCCTCGATCACAGAGTGAAGCCTCCCGCTTTCTGCGAAGCATGGTACTCGTTCTTCCCCCCTCCTGCGACGAGAGTCTTAGTCCCCCCCATTGACGTCTCTTACTTAGCATCCCTCTTCCCCTCCATGCCCCCTTGCTGTCTAGCCATAGCTGGCATGCCTCCGAACTTTTCGCAGTTCAGCGGCTGCTTCAAACCTAGCCCTCCACAGCTCTTCAACCCGATTCTCCTTCTCCTTCCTGTTCTTCCAACACCCATACCAGCCCCCTCTCTTCTTCCAACAACCATAGCTGCCCCCCCTCTTCTTCCAGCACCCATATCAAACCTTTTTTTCCTTCTTGCACCGCAACAAACCCCTCCTCACCATTCTAGTCAATTTCCCCATCTCAATCACACTCAACTGTCCCTTCCCACCTCCGACATGGACAATTTTTGATTTACGGGAGTGGTTTGACATTTCAACTTCATCCTACTGTTTCTTTTCCATCACCTCCTTTGAGCGCGTCATCATTCTAATCCGACGTCCATACTTATCCATGTTTAGGTGAGTTTTTGCGTGTTTTGTGCTCACATTGCTTGTGTTTGGATTATCCTTATTATTAGTGAATTATGTGTTTTGCTTTAGTTTTGATTGCTAATTGATATTGCGACGACAGATTCACCTTACATTTTTGTTATCACCCTCTTAATAGTATTTGACCAAAACCTCATTGCTCACAGAAGAATTTCTAACTAAATTGTGCCTTAATTTATATGATTAATAACACAACTTATTTAATCAATTTAGACCCTAAAGTTACTAGTAGTTCATATTGTCTTTCTAAATAGAAGTTAGTGTTTCATCCCTTTAGTTAGCGCACCTCGTGTCTCCTCCTAGAAACCCAGCACTACCCTCACATTAGCTTGCACCCTACCTTGCCTCAATTTGTTTATGATCAGATTGAATGCTTCTCACATAGAAGTTGTCATACAAATATAAGATATCTTGATGAAATTTCATTATTAAGGTTGATGTACAAGAATTTTGTCCATGTCCAGTTTGTTGGAGGGAACCTAGTCATGGAGGAGCAAGAAGACATCATATGTCGGTCTACACATACACTTGTGGATTAGTTTGACTTAAACAATTTTTGAAACAGCTGGAATATCAGGATTGAACACATACAACTTGTGAATTAGTTTGACTTGAACATTTTTTTGAAAGAGATTAACTAGAAGATTGATTCACCAGTGCAACTAATTTGTGACAACCAGACAACAATGCATACAACATCTACCACAATCTTTCTATGTAAGGTTGTAGATGTCATATGCCTGATTCATGTTGATTTGACTTTGAAATGTCGAATGTCGGATTCAGGAGATATATGAGAGATATTTTAGAACGTCTGATTTTAATATTCAAATAAATTAATTTATATATATACATATATTTTGTGAATATGTATAATTATATACATAATGTATATTTATAAATTATACAATAAACATGTAATAATATGTATAATGAAATAATGAATATAGTAAACACAATTATATATATATATATAAATAATTTAATATTGATGCAAATGACTTGCCTATACTTTTATGATCCTATGAGGATCAATGACATTCGTCCAATAGTTCCATTACACAAAACATAAGATAAAAACCCAATTGTAAGCATAAAAAACAAAAAGATAGGAATCTAGCCATAACAAGCACAAACCAGAAGCCCAATATGGATCAAGCAACAAACAACAAACAACACGCATGTAGCATGATTATCATAAAATAAGAAACCCAACAATCCGTGAAGAAGATAGAAGTCAGAAACAAAGAAGCAATATTTTAAAAAATAAACTCACATTACTATTGGAGGAAGAGTTGGGAAAAAGATTTTACCAGAACCTAGGTATCAGAGCCCCAGAGGCACACAATCATAGCAAATGCCAAATACTGGGGCGTCAAAGCTAAGGCACAAGAAAGCGACCTCAAAAAGCTAGGGCACAAAAATAGATGTCAAAAGCTAGTGCACAAGAAAAGGCGTTGATGACAGTAAATGACATAATGAGCACCGAATGAGAGCAAGACAAAAAAGTTATCGAAGCTAGGCTCAGAGACATGCACAAAATGAAGCACGAAGCAAAATAATACTGCTTAGTCGCTTAAATGTAAACAAAATATTTGTTATAGTCACGCCGATATATCAACCGCGAGTTATCTCCCGATATATTAGGTAAAACTAATATTTCAAGCAACATTTTCAAAAATGAAATTTTTGCTCAAAATGTTGATGTCATGATATTTTCTCCCAAAAATCTTTATGTCAGATATGTCGGTTGACATCTACAACAATGCTTCTGTGAATGTACTAAATGCATTAAAGTGAATTATCATTTTTTTCTCAAAAGGATAGTCAATGACACTATTTCAACTCTATTTGATAAGATATACCAAACTAGTTGATATATTTACAAAGACTCCAACAATAAGTCAAGGAAAATAAAATTTTCAGTAAGTTGATTTCGTTAGATATCTTAGTTTTTCGAGCTTCAGATGTTGAACCATTTATCACTACAGGGGAAGGACGCAAGGAGATTGAAAGTGCCATTTTTATATTTTTGCTTCATACTTGATATATTTGGAATACTCGCAATTTGAGTCACATTATCTAGGTCTAGTGAGGGGCGTTTTTGTTATTTCGTCACCTTTAATTTCATTGTCCTACTTATGCTACATAAGAAGTGTAATTCATTATGCAAGAAGTAAATATCTCTCCTTTGCCTTTCTGCCCCCTTTCTCTACCGACGCTCGACTAGGTTTTGAGCATTCTGGGTTGAGATCAACTCCCCGTCCAGTCCCTCTTCTCATTTGGCTGAGCTCCTCGAGATCTTTTCCCCTAAAACAATCTTCCTTCCCTCTCCCCTCCACCATAGGGTCCTCTCGGTCCAAGAAGGGCAAACCAATCTTCTTTTCGGTATCTCTCTCTTGAGACCGCTCGCGTGGTCTCAGATTTGGAAATCATAACAACTCGATATTAGCGGAACCTCCGCAAGATGCCACTGGTTACCCATCCTTTGCTTGATTAGGCCCTCCCTCACGCTCGTCGCCACACCTGCGTGAGGCCGACAACTTGCATTGTAGTTATTCCCTTTGAGCTGGCATGATCGACGTTCTATGGCCCTTCTGCACGCATTACGATCTTCGATTGAGCTCAAACAGATAGGGGCTCCCTCACCCCAGTGCATTAGGGCCCTCAAACACCTCTAGAGCCCACATAGTGTAGGTTGTCAGGCTACAAGTCCGCTCCTGACACCATTGAGGCCTCTTTTCCCTTCCTAGCCCTGAGTCTAGCCGTCCTCCGACATTTGATTCCAATGGAAAATGGTGATCTCACACTTGTGCAGGTCATGCGACTCATTTTGAAGATGATGGCCCACCAAACCGCTTAACAAAAAACTACCAATGCCTCACCTTTGAGGCCTTCAACACACAAATCAGCGCATGCACTTGTGAACTCGTACCGTGGCTAGTTCCACCTATGCTGGCCCTCCCTTCACCGATCGTTCAAATTTTTCAGTGTAACCGCTCGAAGGATGCAATATGTCATGCTATGTGAAATTGGAATCTTTTTTTCAACGGAAGGGAAGACCCATTGTCATGGCTCATTATATGTGTGCAATTCTTCGCCAATCAACACCTCCTGAGAGGAATGGATCAATTTGACATCACGTCACCTCATAGGATTCAACCAGTTATGGTATGTGCAGCTAGTGCTTGAGAAACCCCAATCTAAACTACAACAATTTTAAGCACCATTGCAACCTTTTGTTTGGATCGCCATTTCATAGCAATCCAGTGGGCGAACTTGTCTCTGTCAAACAGACAAGTTCCATCGACGACTATTTGGAGTTCCAAATTTGCTATTTCGAGCGTCCTCTATCTTACCTGAGCATTAAGTGCTTATCTTCATAGTGGCTTGCACAAGCGACTTTGCCTCGACTTGAAGTTAGAGGCCCCATTGGATCTTAACATTGTGATGAACCTGACTCATATTTGTAGAAAGCGACTTATGATGGATTGACCATACCATTGTCATTGCGATGCCAAAGGCCCCCCAGGGGGATTAGTGCACCCTCCCACCATTTGGGCGATTCCTTCTTCAAGGGCAAGGAAGGAGGGAGAATGTTGTTCTTCAATAGGCTCACGGGAGGAGATGAAAGTGCGTTGTGCCAAGAGCCTTTGTTTTGAATGTGATGAGCCATACATTGTCGGACACAAATGCAATCACCATTTCTTGGTTGAGGTGGATGCCCTCTACACACACTATGAGGGGGAAGAGGATGAAGACCCAATGGATCCATATATGTTACTACACATCATCTCGGGCCCCTGTCACGACCATACCATTCAGATGCTCATCATTATCACGGGCCACCCTATTATGTCCCTCGTGGATTTGAGAGCACACACAGCTTCATCGATGAGCACTCCATCAAATGTCTCCAGCTCCTTGCTACATGACATCTAGATCAATGTATTCGTGCCCAGTGATAGCAAGGTGGAGTGTTTGGGCATTTGCAGAGCAGTTACCATCATGGTTGAGGGGAACCACTTTTTTGGTCGAGAGTCAATTGGCTGTGCACTTTGGGCCAATTGGTATTAGATTTTGATTGATTGACTGTGTGGGTACAATTTGAGATCCAAGGCGAAGGCATTGTATAGTTGATAGCCTAAGTCACCGTCGGGAACCTTCTATTTAGAGGACGACTGCACAAAGGGGCTTGAGTTAGGCCACTTGTTTCAAGAGTGTGGCGAGACCATGCTTCCTCCCCAGGAGATCTCCCCTCTATGGTGTCAAGATCATTGCATTTGCCTTTTGCCGGGCATCGCTCTAGTGATCGTACTTCCTTATTACTATCCCTTTCTTCAGAAGGTGAAGATTGAGCATTAGTGCAGCGCCATGCTACAACAAGGGACCATTTGACATTGTGTTACCATTCTCTTCTCTGGTCTTTCCAGTGCTCATGAAGGACAAGACGCTGTGGTTTTGCATGGACTAGCACGAGCTGAACGCCCTGACAATCAAAGATAAGTACCCAATATATGTGTTCAAAGCACTCTTCTACGAGCTTTATGGAATACATTTCTTCTCCAAGCAGGACTTGTACTCAAGGTACCATCCGAGACACATGAACCCTCCTGATGTGGAGAAAACAAGTTTTAGGATACTCCCACCACTTAATCATGGGGTATAGTGTGATCATTGTGCTAGTGGTGGCACTCTTGAAGAAAAATGCATTCCAATGGGGAGTGGAGGCCAACACTGCCTTAAAGATCTCAAGTACAACAGGCTGGGCATCTTATTTCCTACTTCAGCAGGAAAATAACCCTTCACCATTGGAAACTTCCTGCTTACGAGCAAGAGCTTATCGACTTTCCAAAAGCCGTTCAACACTAGATGCCTTATTTATGTGGAGGACTTTTCTGATACAAACATATCACTTTAGCCTGAAGTTTCTACTTGAGCAGATGCTCAACACCACACCACAATAGTGATGGGTGACAAATCACTGGGGTTCGACTTCAGGGTGTATTACCAAAATTTGGAATCGCGCAGCTAACAACATATCATGCAGAGATTCTCAGGAGGAATCAATCTTTGCTATATCTCAACCTACCTATGAGTTGTTAGCTACCCTTTGCAAGGAGATACATGACTCCCCCGTGCTTAAAGAGCCACACAACTACACCATTGGGGGGGATGCGACTCCATTAAGATACTCTTTATGACCTCATTGCGTACAAGAACCAGCTATACCTACCACCCACATCATCTCTGATTCCTACACTACTGGGGATCATACATGGGCTGAGTGAAGCAGGCTGGCTCTAATGGGGATTCGGGAAAATACTAAGAATGTCAAAATGAACTTAATGATTATCTATCAATAAACTTGCGATTAATGAGAATTATAAATAACAGAACACAATAGCTGCATTCAAGTAATATTCTATCAAGGAAACATGTTTAGGTGTGTAGAAGAAAGAGTGCAAGAAGACTAACATATAAACAAATCAGACAAGCCACAATTTGCATTGATGCAAATATTACTAAGCAAGATCCCAAAATCAGTGAATTGCTACACTATTTCACAAAGAAATAAACAACCATGAAACATAACTCACAATATTTACAAGACTTTGGGATATAGAGCTTAGAATGCATGATGTTAAGCTCATTGGATGGATATATAGAGGCGGATTGGAGCCGGCTCACCGAGGAAGCTGGTGTCTATGTAGGGACTGGTGGGTTGCTGTATGGAGGGGAATGATGGCTGAATTGATTTATTGACAGTGTTGGGTGGGTTCAGCAACAATAAGGATTGACTGGATGAATTTCTGGTTACTGAGATTTGAGTCCAACGAGCTTTCTAGAAGGGGGTACAAGGGAGACAGGAGCAAACCGACTGTTTTTAAAGGAACTATGGGACTGTACAAGTGTTTGGTTCTGGAAATCAACGAGGAAATGGGCGGTTGATTCTAGAGTGGATGAATCGTCAATCATGGCAAGTAGATGTTGCATGTTGTGTATGAAAGGGATGAATTGTGAATTACCAGTGAGAAGGAGGCTGCTAATGGTCTTTGGAAGCCGGGAAACAATTATGAGGGATGAGAAGTGTGGTGCGGATTGTATTTGTGAGGTTTATAATAGTTATGAGTTAATCGAGGTGTCTATGGGTAGTGGGAGGGTGGTTAATGGGTTGTCATTGGTAGTTATGATTGGTTATAGGTAGTTACCGAGAGAGTGGGTAAGTGGTGTAGAGCGTTGGCCAGCCAAGGTTGATGGCGGCATCTTGGTGTGGTGGATGGAGGAGAGTTGGATATTGGAGGGAGGTGTCTGACCAAGGTAAGGGAGGAGAAATGTAGGTATTGCACCTACTTTTTGACTTCGACATTGGGTGAACAAATATTGAAACTGTTTTTCAACTATTGATCCCTCTAAGTGGAGTCCTTTATTCTATATATAGATTTAAGAGCCTCCATAGACGGCAATGATTCTCTCATCATGACGACCTACAATAACACACTTAAAACATACACAAAAATCACTAAAATTCCGAGATTGACGATCCACACATGAATTGCTCCGATCGCCGAGGAGACCCTTGTGTGACGCGATCCCCATCAACTCCCCTGCCTTTGAAGCATTCATCTCCACGAATGAAGATGCTTGCGCTATCGCCTGAAGGCAAGGTGAATCCTTCTCTAGCCTTGGTGTTGTCGTGATCTTGTGTGCTATTATTTCTGCAATAACATAAAGGGAATTTTAGGGTACTACTGCAACAGATCTTGGAGATGGCATTGCCGAAGATGATGCAAACATGTGTTTAGAGTGGTTTTGCTGAAGCTGGCAACAATTCTAAAGATGGTGTGACGCAGGACAGGCTCTAGCAAAACATATCTTCTATAAATGATTGACTAAATTTGATACGCATCCGACGACCACACTTGCAATAATGGAACTTATAAACAATATTACAATTAAACCACAATCAAGCGGAGGTCCACAAATATGGAAATACAAAATGCAGTATATAAGTGCAAGGGAAAATAGATACACAAGCAAAGAAATCCTAACAAGTCACAAGCGACTTGCAAGCAGTTATTGTAAACTAATAAACCCAAAATATGAAATAAACACACGATTCGATACCAAGCAAATGACAATCAAGCAATAAACTCACAAGAATCCTGAGATAGAAAGCTCGTGGAATGTCCGTACAACGGAGGGGGGAAGGGGCACTGCACAGGGGCAATTGGAGGAAGACTCGGGACTGTGCGATGCTGCTAGGCTGCATGAATCTCTGAGTCCAGCAGTTGTGAAGGGGTAATTGCCCTGGAAGAAAGCTCAATAAAGAGAGGCGTGGAGGATTCAAAACAAAATTGGGACTTGTGATAGGGAAATAAGCTCACTGTGGACTGGAAAGAGGCCGGGAGGGGTTATAGCTGCAAGCAAGGGTGGAGAAGTCTATGAGGTCTGAGGTTGGGCTTTGATGGTTCTCGGGTAGTGGATTAAGGGTGCAGATGGTTGGACTTAAGGCTGGTCAGCAGGGGGGGGGGGGGGGGGTCGATTGAGGGAGTGCTATGGTGGCTGATAGTTAGGAGCTATGGGGAATTACTTGATTTCTGCAGTCTGTATGAGGGAGTCTTGATGGAGAGTTGGGTGGCGTGTTTTTGGGTGGGGAATAAGGAGATAATGGAAGAGGGGGGAGTTGGAGGTTTGGGGGTTAATGAGGAGGGATCCTGTTGGGGTGAAACGAGGGGGTTTTGGTGAGTGGAGGAGAAAATTAAGTGGTGGTGAGAGATAGGGAGTTATTAGAGATTTTAGGAGGGGTGGGCCTATTTTCTTAGTAGGTGGTTATGAGTGGGGATGTGGAGTTGTGGGAAGGGGGCTTGGCAATTATGGGGTAGTAGGGAAGAGGGTGGCCGACCAAGATCCATCGGAGGTGGTCGCCGGATGTGGGCACCAGAGGTGGTCGCTGGAGGTGATGGTGGCGTTCGCCAGAAAATTGAAATTGAGGGGATTGAAGTGGAGGATGTGGTGGTGGAATGTTGGGGAGGTGGGGGATAGCCGACTAGTGGAGGTAAGGAGGGAAGGGGGTGGCCGACTTTGGAGGGTAAGGGAGATGATGGGTGGCCGACTAGACGAAGAGGGGAGGGAATGTGTAACTTCCAAGCTTCGCACTGGGATTCTGACTTCGACATCAGGTGATCAAAAGGAGAACTTTTTACTCAACTTTCAATGCTTTCTAAATGAACATTTTATCCTTATTTATAGTCTAAAGGCACACTGTGGACGGTTGTTACAGACTTGTACACCGACGAGACGACTATGTTATTTCATATTATGTTGTGTACGCATTTATTTTTCTCGCACTTGCTTTTCACACCCCGCGCCTATAAGGGGTGAAGTTGTACTCCTTTTTGATTATTCTTAGATGAATGAAAATTAGGGCTGCACACTAAGCTTTTCCTCTCAACACTAATCCACCTCTTCTTCCACACCTCCGTCGGCCCTTCCCCTCGTCGGGTTCCTCTTCGAGATCGTATCAATTTGGCCCGACCTGCCTCACCGCCTGCCATCTCGCTTGCAGGTGCTCGCAATCGCCCGCGCGAACTACGCCACACCCGATTCCTCCAGTTTCCGATCCGCTATAGTGCACCGTCCGCCTACGCCGTTCGTGCATCACGACTGTGTCGCGTCCAATTCGGCCTGCTGGGCTAGTTCATGTCCGGATTTCCAATCCGCTCAACACTAGCAGCCGACCTCCGTGTCTGCTTCCTTCCACGCCGCAACCGACGTGCCACGACTCTTGTGCGACTGTCGATCTGTAGTTTTAGCCGATCTACCGCTGGAAGCTGCATCCGCCGATTTCAGCCAACTCCGCCCTTTTCCGACCACCGTCTGACGTCGCCGACCTAATGGATCCCACCACTCTCTCATCCGGCGACCCCGCTCCAGATTCCTCCTCCGAATCTCTTAGCCATCACGTTGAGGCTCAAGAACAACTTGTCGCCTCCATGCATGCCTCCCTCCTCGCCCTCTACTCCAAGATTGACTCCCTCCAGGCGTTCGCCACTGTCGTGTCTGACAACGGCTCGCCAGCGGACGACGACTCTCTCCTCGACACTGGGCCACCGACCGTTTCCTTCGGACACCCTCCTCCGGCCATTCAGGGCCGACCCGCCCTCTCCCTCGTTATTCCCTCGTTTGCCGACGTAGACCCAATGGGGTGGATCGCTAAGGCATAGCAATATTTCGACCTCCACCGGAGCATGAGAAGGTGTCTATGGCTGTGGTTGGCCTGGACGGCTCGACCCTCCCCTGGGCTCGGTGGCTCCTCCAATCCAACACGTGCCTCTCCCGGCCCGAGTTCAAACAGGAGATGATTCGGTAGTACGACACCCGCTACTCTTGCTCTTCCGCCGTTGGGCGGCTTTGCGGCGTCCGCCAGACAGCCGACCGAGACTACATTGACGAGTTTGTATCCTTGGTCACTTATGTCCCCGGTTTGCCACCCGACCATTACCCGGACTTCTTCATGCAGGGGCTACTGCCCCATATCCGCTCCCGGATCTCCATTCACCATCCCCACACAGTCTCGGATGTCCTTGACATGGCACGTCTGATGGAGGTTTATCTCGCCCCCATGGCACCTGCAGCCATCCACCACCCGCCTCAGCCGCCCTGGCGCTTCCCTCCTTCGATAGCCCCACAACGGCCGCCCCCTGGGGGAGACCGACCCGGCCGACCGGTGGTTCCCCAGTGCATCTCCAACAGTACTTACAATGAATACCACAACAAGGGCCTATGTTTCTGGTGCCGTCGGCCCTACTCTCCTACGCATGTGTGCTCCATCAAGGAGTTCCACACCATCATCAACGACTTCGACCCGGAGGTCACTTTGGAGGACTTCGAGGCCATAGAGCTATCCAAGGGTGATGGCGCATTGGACCACCTCTCATACTTTTCACCGCTTAGAGCTGCCTTGTTTCTCGGTGCGCGCCATTTCGGGCCCGCAGACCATGAAGCTGGCAGACACGTTGCGTGATCGTTATAGTGTGGTCATGGTGGACAGTGGCGCAAGCCACAACTTCCTCTCAGCCCAATTGGCGCACCAGCTTCACCTTCCCTTGGTTCCCTCCTTGGAATTTACAAGCTGTCTGGGCGATGGGCGCCGTCGGCCAACCCGCTGGTGTTGCACCGCTCTCTCCCTGACGGTGGGGTACTGTTCGGTGACTTCTACGCCTTCACGCTCGACGGTATTGACGCCATTTTGGGAATGGCTTGGCTTCGCATGTTGGGCGAAGTGCGGGCCAATTGAGAGAGTATGACTATGCAGATCCTACAGGAGGGCCAAACGTGCTACCTGGTGGGCGACTTCGCTCTGCTTTGCTCCCCGGTCTCGGCCCGTACGATTCAACGTACCCCTGACGTCGATTTTTCCTCATGGCTTTGGACTCTTGGCCCTGATCGGCCTTCCGCCGGCTCGCCTGAACAATCACGCCATTCCCCTTCGGCCCGGTGCTGCGGCGGTGTCGGCCCGTCCTTACCGCAATGACCATGTGTAGAAGGACGAGATCGAGGGGCTGGTCCGTGAGATGTTGATGGGCGGCCTCATTCGCTCCAGGGCGAGCCCTTTCTCCAGCCCAGTCCTTCTGGTCCGGAAGAAGGACGATAGCTGGCATTTCTGCTTGGACTGCCGGGAGCTCAACAAGGTCACCATTCCGGATAGATACCCATCCCAGTTATTCAGGAGCTTCTGGACGAGCTCCACAACACCATATTCTTCACCAAGCTGGACCTTCGAGAAGGCTATTACCCGATCTGGGTATGACCCGAGGTCATCCCCAAGACTTCGACGATCATTACGATTTTTTGGTCATGCCCTTCTTCCTGACAAACGCACCGACAACCTTCTAGTCCACGATGAACGACATTTTCTGGGCTGTACTTCGTCGATACGTTCTCATTTTTTGATGACATTTTGGTATACAGTTCTTGCTTACAGGATCACCTTCAGCACGTACGCCTCACTCTGACTATCATCCAACGCCATCACCTCAAGCTCCATCCGAAGAAGTGCTCTTTTGGGGCGTCCGAAGTGAGCTACCTCGACTACACCATCTCAGCCCGGGGGATCGCCATGGACGTGGAGAAGATCGTGACGGTCCTTCATTGGCCGACTCCTACATCCCTTCAGGAAGTTCGAGGATTCCTCGACTTGACAGGATACTATCTCCACTTCATCCAGGGGTACATGGCTCTAGCTCGACACTTACGCAGCTCCTAAAGAAGTTGGAGGGTCGCTTTTAGTGGACTGTCGCCGCCACCGCCTTTGCCGCCCTTCAGCAGGTCCTAGTCCGTGGACCTGTGCTGGCCATACCATATTTCTCTCTGCCATTCCTAGTGGAGTGTGACGCATCAGGATCCAGGGTGGGAGTCGTACTCATGCAAGCCGGACGGCCGATAGCTTACTTCAGCCGCGCTTTCTCCAACACTGTCCGCAGCCCCTCTGCTTACGAGAATAAGCTCATGGGCTTCGTTCTAGCGGTTCAACATTGGCACCCAGCAACCCATATCTGCTGGGCCGTCCTTTCGTGGTCCGCACCGACCACCACAGCCTCCGCCACCACTTCCAACAAAAGATCGCAACGCCTGCCCAATAGGCGTGGGTGGACAAACTCCTGGGCTATGACTTCATCATCGAGTTTCACCTGGGGAGGGCAAACCAGGTGGCCGATGCCCTTTCTCGGCAGAGCTAGTCATCAGAGCTCATAACTATCTCTCGGCCATTGTGGACCCTGTTTTATTCGGGATCCAGATGACGCTCATCGCGGACGCCTCCGCCCACCCACCATACTCACTCGTAGTGGGCAGTCTTGCTCTAGCACCCTCTTCTCCGAGCATCCCCCTCCTTGTCGAGTTTCATGCTTCTCCCTCCGAAGGGCACGCCAGGGCTTTCCGTACCTACCGCCGTTTAGCGGCCTCTCTCTACTGGTCCCACATGTTCCGACAGGTCAAGAATTTCATGGCTTTTTGTTTGGTTTGCCAGAAGGTCAAGTACGAAGCGACGTTTCCAGCCGACCTCCTTCAGCCTTTTCCCATTCCGGACCACGTTTGGGAGGACGTGACCACATACTTCATTACTCGGCTACCGCATTCTCAGGGATTTGATTGTATCTTGGTTGTAGTGGACAGACTGTCCAAATACAATTATTTCATTCCCCTTCGTCAACCCTACACCGCCACCACAGTCGCAGACAACTTCATCAACGACGGCGTACTCCTTCATGAGTTTCCTCGGTCGATCGTGAGCGATCATGTTCTGCTTTTCTTGATCACCTTCTGGATCACACTTTTCCGGCTACAGGGGACTCGCCTCCGCATGAGCACTGCTTATCACCCGCAGATGGATGACCAGTCCAAGGTTTTCAACCACTGTTTGGAGACGTACCTCCGCTGCTTTGTGGGGGAGCAACCCCGCAGATGGGCCAAGTGGCGCTGTTGGGCTGAGTACTCCTACAACACTACCCACCACAACGCGGCAGGTTCCGCCCCATTTGAGGTTGTATATGGCCGGCCTCCACCCTCCATTCTATGTCATCTGCCGGGAGAGTGCCAAGTTGAGAGTTTGGCCACCGCCCTGCAGGACCGCGACACCATCCCAGATCACCTAAAACATCACCTCCTACGAGCCCAACAAAAGATGTCCTTTGCAAACAAGAGGCGTCATGACCTTTCCTCTCAGGTGGGGGAGAAGGTGTTCATCAAATTGCACCCATACCGCTAGCTGTCTGTGCCCCGAAGGCCCTCCTCGAAGCTAGCCCCTTGGTTCTTCGGCCCATTTGAGGTACTGGCACGTATCGACGCGGTTGCCTATCGTCCACGCTTTCCCGCCGAGAGTCGCATACATCTGGTCTTCCACGTTTCTTAGTTTTGCCGAGTGGTGGGCAACCACGCCACCACAGACCACATTCCGGCCGACATCGATCTCGTCGGCGACACACCGTACTACCCGGCCAAGATACTCGACCGCTGGTGCCTTAAGCCAGGAGACCACACTTCAGAGGAAATTTTGGTCTCCTGGGCAAATCACCCAAATTTTGATGCTACATGGCTCCTTCGGGATGACTTCTGCCGCCAGTTCGCTGACTATTGCCTTGAGGACAATGCACATTTTCCAGACAGTGATATTGTTGCGGACTTGCACGATGACGAGACGCCGTGGCGGGTCTACACGAGGAGGAAGACGACGACAGGTCCGTTTGGTGGAGGAGAGACCGAAGACGCCACGCCGACGTGACTATTTTATTTATTTCTTTCTATGTTATTTTATATTATGTTGTGTAAGCATTTATTTTACTCGCACATGTTTTTGCACCCCGCGCCTATAAGAGGTGGAGTTGTACTCCTTTTTGATTATTCTTGGATGAATGAAAATTAGGGTTGCTACCTAAGGTTTTTCTCTCAACCATAATCCCCCTCTTCTTCCTCACCTCCACCGGCCCTTCCTCTCGCCGGTTCCTCTCTAAGATCGTATCAACGGTCATGATTCTCCGATCATGAAATTTCTTAAAATAGATTAAAATAAAATCAGAAAAATATAAACAATAACTAAAAATCATGGATCGTCGATCCACACAAAATGGACGGCTCTGATCATCGTATAGAGCCATGCATGTCGTAATCCACATCAATTTACCCCCGTCTTGTAAGCATTAATCTACAGGAATGAAGTTGAACATGCTCTCGTCTCAAGGCAAGGTGAATTTCGCTAGCTTTGATGTTGCTGTGATCTCGTAGGCTACGATCCTTGTAAGAACATCAAATGGATTCAAGGGTACTACTATTGCGGAGGCTGGAGACTGTATTGTTGAAGTCGATGTTGGCGATGACATCGAGGATGGTGCAACTGAAGCTGGAGATGGTGCTGAAGATGGTGTTACTGATGTATGAGATGGTGCTGAAGATGGTGTTACTGATGTATGAGATGGTGCTGAAGATGTCAGAGTCAGAGTAGAGGAAATCAATGCTAAAGACGGTGCTAATGATGGTACCATTGCTATCGTCAATGTTGAGAACGATGCTGGTACTGATTCTAGAAATGTGGTACTGATTCTAGAAATGACACTACTATAGATGTCAATGAAAATGATGCTAACAATGGTATGGATGCCAAAGGTTTTGAGAGTGGCGCCGATGGTATTGTTGGTGGTTGTGTAGTGAGAGGCGACTGATGTTGGAGATGGTAGGGTATGTAGGGCTCAGGCTTTGGGGTGGTGGAAGGTAATGAGCTCATGTAATCATGTGGCTCATTAAATGAGTTCATATCTTCAATATTGAATACGGGTGAAATTTTTAAGTTCTTAGAAATATTAAGTCCATAAGCATTTGTTTCAATTCTCCAGATGATTGTATAAGGTCTCATTCGCCTTGCATTTAATTTTCCAGTAGTTCCTTGTAGGAAATTCTCAACATGTATTTATAAATCATAATTTGTTCACTTTTTGTTATCCTATTATGACAATAATCATAAGATTTATAAATTTCATTTTTGCAAGTGATCCTACACCGAAAAGACTTGTGCATGCCATGCAATAACGATAAATGATGGTCGACAGACTCAATGAATCTTTTAGTCAGAGGTTTTACTAGCTTCCAAATATCTTTCTAGAGGGGTTCATGGTCAGGGGGTTTAGTGGGCGGTGTGTAAAAACATTCATCGCGAGTGCGATGATCATTTAAATAATCACCCGAGGTATCAACACTAATGATGATGGAATTGATTCCCAGGTCATTGGGAGCACTCTCACTCTCGACTGACTCATAGATAGTGGAGGCATCCCTAATAAGTGGTTGTTTATCTGGAGGCTCTTTAGGAAGTGTGTAGGAAAATTTGTCGTGAATAGGACAGTCACCTAAATAATTTCCTAAGATATTGACATTATAAGTCAATGGTCGAATGTGTCCAATGTATTTAAGGTTGAAAAATGCACACGATGGCTCACTATGTGCAATGGGTAATAGGATAGGTTCCTGAAAAATAAGGAGTGTTCTCCAGAATGTGAAAGGCGGCCCTACATGCATAATAGTAGACTCAGCCTCATGATGAGTAGGCTCCTAGGTATAATTGGAAGAAATTTCAATGATTCTATACTTGCAGAAGAGTCTCTTATTTGAGTTCATCTTCATTATGGCTAGGCATAGATGCCAAACGCTCTATGCTAATGTCGTTCTCAGGAACATTGGTGAGAATCACATTGTTACATTCCTCAGTTTGCACTATTGGGCTGGGGGTAGATTCATTTTCACCATCCAAATGTGGATTCTTTTCAACACACTAGGCCGTGGAAGGAGGGGCATGACCCAGCCTCTTAGATAATATTATGTAGAACCTAGCATTTATGTGTTTTATGTAATTTCCTATGTGATTAAATTGAGAGTCCATGTGGTTAAAATTAACTAACACAAATTTTGGAAGTTAGCGGTCGACATCTCAATGTTAGGCAGTTAGCGACACTTTCATGATGATGACCTATATAGAACTCTTGACAAACCAATCGTGTTGGTGAATTAACTTAAGTCTTAGCTGTATAACCCGTAATTCGTCGAGATAAGATGCGATCGATGATGACCTAGAGGATCTCGCCCAGCTAGGATGAGAGCAGAAGAAGTCACCTCCCACAGGAGATATCCGGGCTCCTTGGGGTGAGTGCAACCCCCTAGGGGCGAGTTCTAGGCTTTCTGGGGCGAGTGCAACCCCCCAGGGGCGAGATCCAGGCTCCCTGAGGCGAGTGCCCGGGGGGGGGGGGGGGGGCGAGTTCTAGGCTCCCTGGGGCGAGTGCCAGGCTCCTTGGGCGAGTGCAGCCCCCCAGGGGCGAGTTCCAGGCTCCCTGGGGCGAGTGCCTGGGGGGGGGGGGAGTTCTATTCTCCCTGGGGCGAGTTCTAGGCTCCTTGGGCGAGTGCAGCCCCCCAGGGGCGAGTTCCAGGCTCCCTGGGGCGTGTGCAGCCCCCCCCCCCCCCCCCCCCCCCCCCCCAGGGCGAGTTCAACCCTCCCGAGGCGAGTTCCAGATTCGGGGCGAGAGTGGCGAATCCCAGCTTCACCGGGCACTTGCCAACCCCAGGATACCTCTTTGGGTCTGCTAAGAGCCCCTCCAAATAGCGGAGCTACGCCGTTGGCAGACCGTTTTGGGCTGCGTATATTAAAACCAAGAGGCGGGATTCCGCTATTTGCAGGGCAAACTTGAAAAACTATAAATAGACCCTCATTGACACCCTAGGGGGGGACTTCTTCTGGCTTTCCCCCTTCCCCATGGCTGGCTCTGGTCGGTGAGTGCTCTCAAAGCTCTCCAAGGTGCCCAACTCAACATTGATGAGGGCGGTGGAGATCTCATTGATCTTCTGGGTGTGGTGGGACCTCCTCGCTGCAACCCGGGGTCTGTCTCTTAGTTCCAAGCAGCTGGCCAGGTGTTCTCGCTTGAGAGAAGTAGGCGCAAGCTACCCCCCTTGGGTCCGAACTCCTCGAGAAACTGACTTCCAATTTCAGCATGATGGATGGCGCCATAATGTAGAATTGCAGACGCCTCCCTTGATTAGTTACTTCGGGTCGATCATAAATGGGGGATGAGGGCGATAATGAACATCATAAAATAATACAAAGATCTCTTCGGAAGAACTCATGAGATCGAGTATAGACGGACTTTGGTTCCTAAAATAGAGGAGAAAAGTAGCAACGACTACTATGATATGACATGGAGCATAGGAGGACTTTGGTTCCAAACTGACGCAGGGCGGTTCTAACAAAACATATGTCGACTCCATGAATGATTGATTGAATTAGACAATAGACACGTATCCGGCGAAAACATATATATATATATATATATATATCTTTATTATATAATACAATAGACATATCTCAAAGTACACCATAAAACTCATCTGGACCGTCCGATCATCATGAAATCTCATCTAGCCATTGGATTCATAAATATATACCTGCAATTTAAAAAAAACTCACAGAATTTTACTGTTCATCCCAGTCGATTTCCCGATACCCGCCCCGTTCGCATGCCCGTCCAGCGTCCCTCCTCTGTCGCCGGCGGAGGAGCCGCAGGCGGCTTGCCCGGCGCCCACCGGCGGGTTCGCCGGCCTCCGGCAAACCCGCTAGGGGGTTGTCCGGCGGCGAGCGGGCAGGGCCACCGCCTCTGTCGCCGGCGGCGGAGCCGCAGGCAGCCTGCCCGGCGCCCACCGGCGGGTTCTCCGGCCTCTGGCGAACCCGCTGGGGGTTGTTCGGCGGCGAGCGGGCAGGGCCACCGCCGGCGGTGGCCCTGCCCGCTCGCGGCGGGTTCGCCAGAGGCCGGCGAACCCGTTGGTGGGCGCCGGGCATGCCGCCGGCGGCTCCGCCGCCGGCGACAGAGGAGGCCGGCTGCGTGAGCAGGCCGAAGCCGTGGGGGGGGGGGTATTTTTTGTTTTTTTTTTCATTTTTTATTTTAAAAAATAATAAATAATTATATAAACAGGCCGAAGCCGTTGGGGGGGGGGGTATTTTTTTTTTTTTCATTTTTTATTTTAAAAAATAATAAATAATTATATAATTATTTATTAAATTATAATTTGATTTAAAAATAATAATTAATTTGTTTAATATTAATTTGTTTATATAATTTTGCGGGGCTGCACCGGGGAATTGGAGGAAGACTCGGAACTGTGTGAAGCTGCTGGGCTGCAAGAATCTCTGATTGCAGCAGCTGTAAAGGGGTAACAGTCCTCGAAGAAGGCTTGACTGCAGGAATCTGTTGGATGTTGAACAATTCTACTTGAACTCAGTAAAGCGAGGCGTGGAGGCTTTGAAACCAAAGCGGGGCTTGTGGGAGGGAAATAGGCTCAGCATGATCTGGGAGGAGGCTGGGAGGGGTTATGGATGCAGACTGGGGTGGGGGAGAAGGCTGATAGTTCTCAGGTAGAGAAATAAGGATGGAGATGGTTTGGGGTTAAGGCTGGTCGGTCAGTAAAGGGGATGGGGTGGGGGGTCTGATTTCTTGAAAGGGGGAGTTTTCAAGAAATTCCGAGCAACTCACCTCATCCCAGGTGGAAGCATTCATACTTGTGTTCTTCCTCTTGAATTTCTGTTTGCCATTCTTTCTTAATTTTGGGAACTCAGAACATGGGTGTCCAAGAATGCGACAATTGTAGCAACTTATTGTCGAAGAGCTCCTCTTCTTCCTAGTGTTTTGAAGGTGCATGTTTCTTGTTTCTTTTCTTCCCAAACTACTTATTACGTGTTTGTGGGTATAATGTTTTTATTCCATTAACAAATAAGTCCATGTAGATTTCTTGATGGAACTCTATTTCTTTAACTGGCTTTAGTATCCAATGAGTTCTTACTCTGATTTGCAAATTCTTGAGAGTCTGGATCTTCAGCTCGAGCTCACGCATCTTAAAGTTTCCAATTATATTTTTGCAAACTCAATCTACCTAGGCCATGTGCTTTCTGGGCAGAAGTACTTACTAGGCTTGAAGCTCGGTGAGAGTGATAAGAAATTTTTTCTCACCAAATCTTTAGTCAGAAACTCTTTTCCACACACATTTGGACACATATTAAGTTTTACAGCCTGATGAACATTTCATTAAAAGTCTTGCGCCAACATCATAGTTGATTTCAAATACTACAATTTATGGGAAAAAATAATAATTGTAAACTAAATGAGGTAGATCGAGATTAAATTCAAGATGAATAAATTATACAAATTCATGAATTACATGAGCTAAAATAAACAGAGCAAAATTGCACTTGGAATAAAATAATATCCGTACACAATGTGAGAATTGAAACTGGAGGGAATGGAATAGGGGTGGGAGGCGGCAGTGGCGTTGGTCGAGGCTGCCGGAGGATGAATTGGGTTGTGGATAGGTAGCTCGATGCGGCTATGAGTTGAAACGCCACGGTCGAGCGGCGCATGTGCTAGCAGCGGCGGCAGTGCTTTTTCTGGGGAGGTCAAGTGTGAAGCTGATGACGCGTCGGGGTTTCTAGAGGCTGGTGGTGGCGGTCGAATGTCGGGAAATGGGGAGGTCGCACGTCCCTTGGGCGACGACACCCACAATGACCGAGCGGCTCTCGATAGAAGCCATGCTCTCGTTCGAAATAAACCCTAGGCCATCACGTGTAATATAATATAGGGGGGGGGGTGAGGGTTGGTTAATCTTTCACATCATGTGATCTAACCTAACTTCCAAACCATGTCTCAAACAAATATTACAAAATACCTACAAATATGAAATTGCGATGAATGTGATCATGGTATTTGATTGTCAATCCGATGATCCAAAAATGGCCGATCCCGTAAATCACTAAGATGATGCATGAACGATGGATATGTTTCATTTAAAAGATGAGAGTTTTTGCCAAGTATTTGAACCCTCATTATTTTGATTAAATTCAACTTTGAAACACGCTAATAATTCGTGGACACACTACTTTATTTTAATTTTTATAATACTTTATTTCGATATACTAGAACGGATATACTGAAAAAGGATTATAATAGAGGAATGATGCTAGTGTCATTTAGTGAAGATGAATGTGGTATAAACAAATTGGGCACCTTGGTTTTGTACAATGAAGGGCAGAAGATGCATGAATAGACAAATAAAATGTAGACTGCATATAGCATAGTAGTCGTGTAAAAATATGCGAAAATTAAGTTTAACACCTCATGTAGGGGTGATGGAGAATGAAAATTCATGTCAATCCAAGGATACTTGGATTCTAATTCAAGTACTCCACTCCAAAGGAGGAGAATCAAGGGGAGAAGCTTAAGCTGTCCAATAAGGTATTTTTTCATTCACTTGCCAAGCACTACAACAAAACTAGAATAGTTACAATTGTTTTAACTATTAGCATAAATACAATAAGATCAATAAATTTCACGACATGGTTATCTATACTAAGGGTCCGTTTGGTATGGCGGTGACGGTCATGAATGTGGTGGTTATGAACCATCGTTCGTGAACGTCCGACCTCACCTCAGGAACTTCATCCCCTTTATGTTCAAAGTTAGTTCTTTTTTTGGTGGCGGTCATAGCGGTTATCATGTCAAACACATATTTTAAGACAATGGCGTTTTTGTCCATACTCACCGGAGCAAAAACGTTGTGCCAAATGAATCCTAGGGCAAACAACTTTAAATGGTGTAATTGTGTAATATTTTATATTTAGCATGTTGGGACTAACCCATGAAAGGTGGCGGCCGCGTAGAGAACCTTCCTTATCCTGAAGCGAAAGAAGAGGGCGAGGAGACATCGGCGATGGGGATTGGCAGCTTCCATATTGCTTTGCCAGTAAATCTTAGTGGGACTTTAGGGAAACAAAGAGTTTGGTCAACACATGGGTCACTATTCCAGACGGCTGGTAGCTATAAGTGTCAAATTACCTAATGTTAGAAGAGACAAGCATTCAAACCCTTAAATTGACTGTTTTTATAAATGTTTTTCTTTAGGGTTTGTCTTTGCAATTCATCGCACAAATGTCTACATCGTAAATTTCATGTGCTGAGAATTGTTTTTCCTCGTAAAAATATAATCCATGAATCTTGTATCAACTTTATCTACGAAAAAACATACTATTTTTGTTATTTGTGTACATTTTATTGCAGAAATATGTAAAACCAATCAAATATGATGCTAATAAACTTTGCATGACACCAATGTTTGCCCTAAATCTGGTAGAGTTTAGTGCTCAAATTCAATAAATTTCTCTCAACCAAAACCACTTTATATCTCCAGATTCTTTCTTTCTTTTTTACCTTGTAGTAATAACCGATGTGCCTGGTTCAGGGTGTTCGAGGAGAGGTTGGCTACCACGCCAAGGTTATCAACGAGTTACTGAAAGCTCGAGATCTGGAAACTAAATCAGAAGCATCTTTGAAACCCGGGAAAGTCGTTTCTGTTCTCTCCGGCACGGATAAGGGCAATGCCTTCGTCGGAAAAAAAACAGAAATGCATTCCTTAGTGAACGCAAAAGAAGAATCAGAGAAATTTCCGCTCGGCGAAATCCATTTGAACGAATCAGTCGGCCACACGGAGATTCAGGTCTTGGCCGGCGCATTTTTGGGCTTCATTGTAAGTTTAATGGTCAATGCCGCCATCACTTAGCTTGCAAATTGTATTTCAAGCTTTAACATTGTAACGTTATTCATTTCTCCTTTTACTATCTTTCAAGCATCATTAAACGTTTCAAGCCTTTCAGAAATTGTGTTAGTGTGTTGCATTGTTGGGCAGCTGTTGCATCCTCACCTAGTGTCTACAAAATGATACTGAGAAACATAGATGGGTGTTTTTCTCCCAACTTAGCAGAGCAAAAAAAGTTATGTCAAACCGATGATGGTTTCTAGCCACCGCTTTCACTAGCCCCACCGCCACGCCAAACGGACCCATGGTGGCTACAAATTTTAGATTTTTGGCAAATAATGGTTTGACTTGACATGCAATTCTGCTGGTGCAAATTCTTGAGCATTCCATTGGGCTAGCTGCAACATAGACCTGCATGATTTAATCTTTGATTGATTGGACACCCCTTAGTCGACCGATTGTTCCTTTGCACTTGCGGTGCATCCACAATGGAATGAAAAGGAAATTAAGTAGCTCATAAAATGTAATTTTGGAAGCTAGCGGTGATTGTTACGGTAACGAGATTAAAATAGAAAACAAAAACACCGAAGACAAATTTACGTTGTTCACCTCAAGAAGAGCTACACTCATGAGCGGCAGCAGTTTATTTTTTGATAGATCAAGAACATTGATAGTTACAGAAAGTGGGTGGATTGGTTCATACTATTTGTGGCTTCTGTGTGAACTGGTGTCTTTTATGATTTATCACGGTTTAGCCAGGTTCAGATGAAGAGTAGTTCACAATTGGCCATAAAATGGGAACTCGTAAGTGCACGAATGTATTTTACGGTTAAGTGCACTGATTCAATGATCCGTGCGGATCAATGCAATGTACTTTGAGATGTGTGTATTAATTCACGTGGATGTTGAATCAGTGCGCACTTTATCCCCCGATTCTCGTGTTAACATTCAATCTCCATTAATAGCTTTGGGCGCACTATAATCATTTTGTAGTGTATAATTTGATAAATTCATGACCACTTCTATCAAATGATAATCAACCATGATCCTCCTCGTCACACAAAAATATACATAGAAAACCGCGTACCGAAGCAACATGAATTAATCATCAATTGAGGAGTAATCCAGAAGACGGAGATGATGGCTCTATCAATCCCACATCCTTCTGCCGCCGGAGCCGGCCTGCCTCTGGCAATTGAAGTAAACGGCGGCGACCGGCGAGCCGAGGTTGTAGAGCTCGGCAAAGCGTCTGGTGTTGAAGTTCTGGCGCCATCGCGGGGCGTACACGGTTTTCCGGCCAAGCTGTTGGAAGAGCACGAAGATGTACCGGTGGATCCCGAGATTTGGGCGGGGGCTCTCGTAGCACACCACCTCATTGCCTGGATTCATATAGACTGTATTATGTCCCCGAGTTCCTATTTGGAGGCTTTCAAGTATGTCAATGCTAGCTCTATTATGCAATATATTATACTCACCGAATGATGTTCCCGTCGTCGCTGGGATGTCTGTGACCATCCTGTACATGTCCAGAAGAATGAGTGTTATGAAATCAAGCAAAAATGAGACAGAAAAACACATACACACAAGATTTACATTGTTCAATTCATCCTATGATGGGCTACGTCCACCTACAACTCTACAAGAGTAGCAGCCCGCTTCACTACTACAAGATGATGAAGAAGAAGAGGAGGAGAAATGGATGGATGAATTCTATTATGTCGATTGTTTCTGTCCGACGAATGGAAACCTTTATGCATGGAAGAACTTTAGGGCGATCAATGGGCGAAGTTATAACCGGATCAAAATACAAAACTTAAGAAAATTTTCTACCATAGCAACATGATCAAAAATTGAGGATTGAGTTTTATAAAGAGATTGCGATCGAGCTTCAAGACCTTCATGAAAAAACTCTCTTTGAAGCACAAGTTTTATGGATTGAAGATGTAGTAGGATAGAGACATGCGGACGCGCTTGAATATGTCCAATGAACTCTTGAATCAACTACACATTGTTGGTGCAAAGATTGAAGGAATGTTTCTACTTTCCCTTTTCATATCTAGATTTTATCTTTTTATATATGTTGAAAGTATGTGATGAATTTACATTAAATAACTACGTCACATCTATCAATGACGGTGATCGGAGGAAGAGCGAGTTCAAATATTGGATCGAAAGTTGTATGACCTCAATTGTGTCAAAGAAGAAGGGTGAAATTTGTTATTACCGCAAGAAAATTAGCCTATTTATTAGAAGAAACTGTCCAAACATGCATGTAAATTTACTAGAAAGAGAAAGCTGCACAAATTTGGTTTTTGAATGTTAGCTCACAAATACATTTTTTTATTTTCCTTAGGGTCCGTTTGGCATGTTGATGACGGCTATGAACACAATGGTTACCAACGGTCGTTTGTGAATGCATGCCGGACCAAACCAGAGTAAAAATGCTGCACCAAACGGATGTCGTAACTATCACATTCATGATCGTCACCACCGTGCCTAACAGACCATAAGAGAAGGAAAAAACATTGGACAAGGTGTGATCTATGAGATCATTGGATGTTGAAATACATAACATGTTGTGTGGAGTTGGAGGATTACCTAGAGTCATAAGGGTGGAGCAAACTAAAATTAAATTACAGTTAAAACGAAAAATATGTAGGGAAACTATACAATGTATTGAATAAATAAAAAAATATAGATAGTTAAAGTTAAGATAGAACAAAATTGCTGAAAATACAAGGGGGAAAAAAACCTCACTGAAATAAACATGCAACTATTTGTTGGTGGTGTGTAACTCTATGCCAATACATAGAAAATAAGAGCATCACCTAAGTTAAAAACTATTCACTACAAATAATTAAGATCCCGTTTGGCACTATTTTTTTTTACACGAGAGAGTTCAGACAAAAACTTCACTGTCATAGAATATTTGTTATGCTTGACAGTGGTCGCCAAGAAAATAAAACTAGTTTCGAAGATAAAAGTGGATGAAGTTACTTAGGTGAGGTCGGGCATTCACGAACGATAGTTCATAATCACCATGTTCACGACTGCCACTACATCGCCAAACAAAGCCTAAGTTACTTCACTCGAAATATTAGTACAATAATACGAGAAAAATAAAGTTGATTCATTCTAAATTAACATTTTAGCTCTTAGTTAATTCACTCAGAATGGGAGTGGTGGGAATGGAGGGACTAGGGAGGGGGCAGCTTAGTAGTTGAAGAGAAAAATGACATTTTAGAGTGTTGAGAATGGAGAAATGTGTTTTACCGGCAAACAAATTTTTCTTAGAATTGACGTTCTTTTCCCACCGCTAATGGAGTACAAAAAAACCGAAACAAACGGAGCCTACAAATGCTCCGTTTGGCGCGGCGGTGGTGGCCACAAATGCGGTGGTTATGAACCGTCCTTCATGAATACCCAACCCGACCTATGGAATTTCTTTCATTTTCATGTTCAAAACAAGATCTTTTTAGATTATCCCAAGCGAAACTCATGAGAGCAAAAAATTTGCGCGAAATAGAACCTAAATATTTGAATCTACCTGATTTAATATACTAATTAATGAGCCACTTCTACCACCAAGTAAACCTTACATGAGAAGTGTAATTATTCAACTTAGGTGAAGCTATGGAAAATTCGGACATTCAAAACATAGATATGTGTCATGGTATCCACGATCAACCGTACCTTAGGTGTCGGGCATTCACGAATGATGGTTCCTAACCACCGTGTTTATGACTGCTAAGCCGTGCCAAACGGAGCCTTAGGCTACGTTTGGCATGGTGGTGGCGGTCGTAAACACATGGGTTAAACCGTCATTCATTAAGGTTCACCTAACAAACATCTTCCGTTTGAACATAAAAGTGGATATAGTTCTTTAAGTGGACGTTAACGAATGAATTTAGATTCATGACCATCACCACCTGATGAACTCATGCAAGTAGTAATCAACAAAACTCTCACCCCGTGCCAAACGGAGCCTAAGTCTAATAATACATAGGAATGTATAGTAATCTCTCTCCATCTCTTATTCTAAATAGTTTTTTTAATTTTTTTAATGATTTTCCCGTATTTTATTTATTTGTTCCTTCTTTCATTATATTTTGTTTTTACAAGTATATTTTACCTAATTATTACCTATTATTTTGAAACTAAATAAAAAATATATACATTTGAACTCGGCAAAAGCACCATTTCTTTTAAAATAGTACAGGCAGATATAATCCGCTTAAATTATTGCAAGCATTTATTTTTAATGTTACAACTAACATTGACTTATGTGATTTATCATGCCCTTCTTTAGTTAAAATTTATAAAATCATAAAAGTTTTCCTCTCAATAAATATAATAACTTTATTCTAATTTGACTTAGTTTTAGCGTAGCGGCGGCGGTCATGAATGCGGTGGTTATGAAATGTCATTCGTGAACATACACCCGACCTCACCTAAGGAATTTCATCTATCCATGCATTTATGTTCAAAACTAGTTTTCATTTTTAATGAGGTTCATAACCACCATTATGCCAAAATTATAACATTATTTAGAAGGGAGTCTCAAATCAAAAACTATATTATAATTAAATATTATAAATATTAGGTCACTCAACCTATAAGAAATTATAAATATGGCCAATATTATAAATATTGGGCAACTCAACCAATAACAAAGTAATTTTGGAGTTGACTTCTTAGGTTTTAGCATGATATATTAAGAAATGTAATAAATCAACATTAAATTTGTACGACATCAAATGGTATAATGGTTGCAAGAAGAAATACATTATATTTGGGACAAAGAGAAGATGACCATAATCAATTAAGAAATATATATTGTTTTTTGTTCATGTAATAATCCTTTGATTTATGTATATTGTTTAAGAAAATTAACAACAAAAAGTAAATATATTTGAACAATGAATTTGTCAATAATTAATTAATTTTAATATGCTTGTTATAGATGAACTTGCATGATATTATTTTAATAAATAATCATAAAACATAATTCTTTGAGTAGTGGTTTGTTGATTTGTGCATTACTTAATTAAAGATCGTCATTTTCTAGAGATCTAGAATAAACATAGTTGTTCATCTATGATATGTTAGAGCAATGTTATAATAAGTTCGAAATGCGATATTCACATTCCGAAAAAACCCTAAAATCTCTCATTTAACTAATTATAAACGCACCCCAAACTAAAACCCCCCGTATTCCCGTGCCCTAACCCTTGCGCGAAATGAACCCACACCTCTCCCGATGAACGACCTTTTCGAAGTAGCTCCGGTCAGCGGTAAAAGGCGTTGGCAAAGCTCGCTAGAGTAGAGGGACCGAGGCTTAGTAAGATGACAGATAAACAGTTAAGAGGGATGCTAGATTTGGTGCAGACGACTAAATCGTTGCTGGAAGCGGTGTTGAAGCACTTGAGGGTTCAATGGAGCAATGGAGCAAGGCCGCCAAAGCGGCGTTTGCAGTTCTTACTGCCGATGGGGCTGGATGAATGATGCGGGCTTGAACGAAAGAGCGAGAGTTGCAGATCAATGGAGAAGCATCTTCCGGTATATGACTCGATCCACCATGGGCGACGACGGATGGCCGCCCGTGGTAGCCGGAGGAGAGGATGATGATGGGAATTGGGGTGCAAAGAGGCGGGATGCTAGCGGACGAAATAAATTGCTTGGCGATTTGTGGAAGAAGGAAGGGGCATATGAAGTGAGCACCTTCATGACTTCTTCGATTGTTCTTCTTGTAGACCAGAATGATTCCATGTTCTTCTCCTTTCCTGTTTTTTAATATAATAACTCTGTTCTCTTTTGTTGATTCTTCTACTCAGAGTATTTTGGGGTGCAAATAAACAAATTGAACTGTCAATAATATTTCCTAACCGCTAATAACATTGCTGAAAAATATGGATATTTTAGCAAATATCACTCATAAAAATAAGCAAATTAATTTGAAGATAATAGTCTGTGGGTGATTGGATTCATGATTAGAGGTAACACGGTCACCAAGGCTTCGTTTGGCCCAATTTATTTGTTAATGTATATTTGAGTACATAACAAGTTCGAAGGCTTAAAGAGTCTGGTTCGGATACCGAGATATCTGATACCCGTATTAAACATAGGATTTGCCTATAAAACTCAAGCTGGGGGCAACGAGAAGATAGTTCCACTTTGACCACCACCCGAAATGCTTCTAACGACATAACATTATTTGCTTCCGTGGATTTCATCAAAAATGTAATTGCCATAGAATGTATGTTTGACAAGACAAAAATTATGCCCACTACCCCCAAAATAAACTAGTTATGAGCATAAATTAAATGAATGATTTTTTCAGGCGAGATAAGCGTTCACGAACGACAGTTCATGACCACCACATTCACGACCATCACCACCGCGCCAAACGAATGCCAGCGCGAACATCAGAGCAGCCAAGGTCTGAAGATTGACTCCTAGAACAGGGGAATGTTGGAATATATATATATATATATATATATATATACTTCCAAACCTTAAAATCCACACAGGTTAATGATGACAAGAAAGAGAGAGAGAGAGGGTAAGTGGAGGAGAGAGAGAGAGAGAGAGGTAGTGTTGGTGGTCATTAATTACCAGTGCAGGTACTCTCTAAGGCAAGGACTGCTTGGAGTTGGCGCATCAGGATCTACCATGATCTGCACCGCAAAATAAAAATCGTGTGGTTGAGATCGATCAATGTATAAAAAAAGAAAAGAATTTGAATAAAAAAAAATTTACGAGAGTGTAGGAAATCCTGAGATCATCGCCGCCAACTTCAACGGCGGGCTGGTCGACGATGGCGGTGGGCTTGAGCTCGGCGCCATTAGAGACCTCCCTAGCAGTGTAGGAAACTCTGAGAGAAACGCTTCTTATGAAGGGATCCAAAACATCGCCTATCACTCTTCCCACAATCAGCGGCTCTCTCTCTCTATCCATCGCCAGATCGATATCTCGTCGATCTGCTGCGCTCATCTGTTATCGCAATCCCAAGGCCATGCTGCTCCTCTATAAATACCCCTTCTTTCTTTTAACCCTAATAAACTACCTCACACATCCACACACACTCACACTCACAGAAAGAGAGAGAAGGATTTAGATTCTTTTTTTGAAGTCACAAATTCTTAAAAAGGTGTGTTTTTTTTCCCTTTCTTTCTTAAAATCAGTTGACCCCAATACTTCAATTTGGTTAATATTAGACCCAAAATAATCCCTCGCCATAATCCGTTATACGGAATTATTAAATTCTCCGTTATATAACGTAGGGTTTTTTTGATACTTTGCACGTCTCAAATATAAGATTCTGACATTTTGCATACTTGGCAGAAATTGTAGAGGTATTTTTTTTGTACGGGTAAAATTGAAAATCTGAACGAGGAAGGTTTTAATTGCGCCAAGCTTCATCATAGACCTGCACCTCCTTCACATAGTTGCCGCTGTCGCAACTCGTCTGGGATTCACGATCTGAACGAGAACGACTTTGTCTCGCCATCTCAAGTGCAAGACGAGCTAGGTGCTGTTAATTTCATGGCGAAAAGCTTGAGGCTGATTGTCTTAAATGTCTACATCATCCACATCGAGAAGCAATATTTTTTGTTGGCAAATTAACCACTCCATAAATCGTGATCGAAGGATGCTGCAGGGGGACAAAAATGCCCTATAGGGAGCTGTAATGCCAATGGAGGCAAGCTAGTGGTTTTGCATTACTAATGTTGACACCCCAAATGCTTTAACGTTAAGATTCTAGTTTTGTTTGAATGAGTGAATGTAGAATATTAACTGTAAACATTGACGGTAATTAACATTGCTAACCTCATTGTTGTTTTGAAACTTTAATTATAATTTTCATGATTTTTCATATTTAAAATTATGTAATCGTGTAGAAAATATTACATATAAGTAGACTACTTGATCGCTACAAAGGTAATCAAATATTTTATTAAAAAATTAAAGAATTTTCATAATTTTTATGATAGTTTTCTTATTTTTATGGCAATTCTCATAGTTTCATGGTAATTAAATAAGATTAATTTTTATGTTAATTTTCATATAACTGATTTTATAAATTTTCTTTTTTAAAATGCACTTACTTTCTAGAAATTAAATAAGAATAATTGATATTAAATCCCAATATTATAAGTGGGAGGAATTAACTATTGACCCGACTGATTAGAATTTAGGGCAGTAGGGTCTCGGTTACTTCCCGCTCTGGTCCTGGATGAGGCATTTGCTGGGTTTTCAGCCGCCGATGCCCTACCAAACAGAGCCTTAGAGATTTAACATGGTGTCCCCAGACATAATGTAAATAAAATATTAAAGCAAAAAAAGTTATGCAAATTGATCCCCACACTAATCAAAATGTGACATATTTCTTGTATATCTTGCTGATGCTTCGTGTTGCGAATTATATACAACAATAATCATGCATGATATTTTTGTCACAACATTGAATGAAAAACCTCCATCATATATTCGCACATAAATAACTTTGTACTTGGTAAATGCTGTAACACCCTCTATCCGTCGCATAGCATATAGCAGTAGGTCCGGCCGGGGCCCGACGCCATATACCACAGACAGATCGGGTGGTTACTCAATGGAAACCATCCAACTAATCCAACGCCCTACACAGAGCATTCTAGCGGAAGCAATTTATAAGTTGGAATTAAGAACCCAGCACAAAGAGCACGAATGTCCATTAATATACCAAATAAGAATGTAGTACATACACAAGTACTGGCCTTAGGGCCTTACAAAATTGTTTACTTAATATTACATGATTTACAAACCACGACACGCAGGCCGGTCATACATGAATAAAAGCAGTAAGCACTTCAATTAGGCCTTCGAGGGCCGGCTTCGCAATTTGGGCTTTAGCCCGCTATTGACCGCTTGGTCCAGCAGCACCTGCAAGAAACAAAACCATCGCACGGTGGCAAACAAAAGCAACGGTCAGCAATGCTGACCAAATTATAACGATCCCGCCCCACTTAGGGGCGACGATGTTCCTTCCCTGCATTTTATTAGCACAACCAAGCAGTATATAAATGCATTGCATCACAGGCGTTGGCACGCATGGCCACACGCCCCATGCTCTCAGGGCACATTCTCGGTGATCACAGTCTAAGCCTGTTAACTCACCACCATCTCCAGGACGACAATCTCTCGTGAGCAATATGGTCTTTTAGGCAGATGTTACGACACCTTAATGTCATCAACAGCCTATGTCACGACACTTTAATATCATCGACAGCAAGACCCGGCCTCTATGGCCTCGGCATAAAGCAGGAACGGTTCCACTCAACCCGTTGCTCACTTGCCACGACATTTTAATATCATCGGCACGAGTTAAGTTTCCCCGAAGCCCGTGAATCGAACGTACAATATTACATAACCCAGTTATGTACAAGTTGGCTCCCAGGCCCACAAGATGGCAAGATCACGCATCCGTCCAGTTTTCCGAGTGCACCTTTGGGTTAATCCCCAAGACTCCCTGTTGCAATCTACCACGTAGAAAACCCAAAAAACAAACAATCACACGGAGTCTTCTCCGGCATATATGCAATGCAACATCACCGATCCAGACCAACATGTCCGGGTAGGCTTCACACATCATGCATATGTCCGTTCTCGAATACGGACTCTAAACAACAAGGACTTTACATATCTACCCGAAGGAACGCCTGCAACTTATCGCAAACTCGTGAGAGCGGGCTTCCTATGCAAAGAAGGAGAGCTTCACATGCTCAAGAAGAGAATCGTTACCCTAGCGTTCTTCCTTGGCGCAATGGAAAAGTAAGCAGATGAAAAGCACCGCACTCTCTTTGCCTCCGTAGATTCGAAGTCGGCTCGCGATTTGGAGCTTCGAAGCTCCTCCAATGGACGGATCTAGCTTCTTCTTCTTCCTTTGCTCTCACCTCTCTCTTGACTTAGAAAAAGAACCACTCAAGTAAGAATGAGGGTTTCAAAGGCCCAATCCCAGGTATATCCCAGTAGGAACAACCCCCAACCGTCGGATCCCAAAATAACTAAACGAATGGCTACGATTCGTAGCTGAAAAGTAAAACCTGGGCCGAGCACGGCCTGACACACGCCAGTGTCCAGGGCCGTGTCCCTCATTCACTGTCAAAATCGACGCGCCTGGAACAACACACGGGCATCGTACACGCCCGTGTTCGACCTGACACGCCCTTGTTCCAAATGACACGGCCGTGTGGTCGGCCGTGTGCCCCCATCGACACAGCCCCGAAAACAACCCGAGACTCACACGGGTATTGGACACGCCCGTGTCCTAGCCCGTATCTACTCGAACACGCCTGGGCTCCTGGCCGTGTTCACGGTCTCGACACTTCGTCGAGCGAAGTTCGTCGACTTGCTGACATGGCCTTGGACACGCCCGTGTCCTAGGCCGTGTGCCTTGTCTCGACACTTCGTCGAGCGAAATTCGTCGACTACCTAACACGGCTTTGGACACGCCCGTGTCCTAGGCCGTGTGCCTTGTCTCGACACATCGTCGAGCGAAATTCATCGACTCCCCGGGCCGATCATCGACACGGGCTCGACACGCCCTGCGACACGCCCGTGTCTCAGGCCGTGTTCTCTGCTCGACGATCGTCGACTCCAAAATCGTCGACCTCTCGACCAAATCGTCGACTCTAGCCTGACACGCCCTGGGACACGCCCGTGTCCCAGGCCGTGTGCCTCCTGCCAGATTCCAAATCTGGCCCAAAACGTCTCCCGTCGCTCTTTTGAGTTTCGGGGCGTTACAAATGCAATAAAGTTTGACACGATATTTTAGTCTATGCTTCATCATGTTGCTAAGGCCGCGTTTGGCATGGTGGTGGCGGTCATGAACATGGGGGTTAAATTGTCATTCGTTAACGCTCACCTAACAAACTTTATCCACTTTTATGTTCAAACAGATGATGTTTGTTAGGTGATCCTTAATGAATGACGGTTTAACCCCTGCGTTTATGACCGCCACCACCATGCCAAACAGAGCCAAAATCATCGCTTTTAAATGCATAATCTCCATGAGTAGATTTTAGATCATCGATCCTAACATCAGTGAGCATCAGTATATATGATCTTGATCTTCAAGTAACATTATGTGAGGATAGCATTGACATTTGGATGGATGTTGGATAATTAAATTTGTCTAATGAGTAATCTCCCATTATTGGAGCTTTCAACTATATCTCCTCTGTACGAACATTTTTTGCGTACGTGTTCCGAACGCCAGCTAGTCTTCGGACCAATATTTTAAATGATCGAAAACTTGGATTAATTATAGGAGTCAAATATGAATTATGTATATACTCGCATGAAGGAATTTGATGATAGTGATTATGACAATTATAAAGCTTAAAATTAATAATTCTTAAGAGGTCATGATTTGAAGGACTTGCTCATTTACAACTTATTAATGTTAAGTGAAATGGGAATGGATAACACACATTTGAATTAATAAGTATTATAAAGATTATTGATGTTATTAATGATGATGAATTTAAGTGTTATGAACATATGGATAGGTTTTCACCCACTCCAGATTTAGGATCTGTTAGGGGGGGACTTATTTTCACCGGTCAAGCGGTTACGACCGCATGAACCAGACCTTAATTATGGTCCGATTCATGCGATCGTAACCGTTTGACCGGTGAAAATAAGTTCCCCTAAACAGAGCCTTAATCTAGGTGACCGTACCTTAACATCTCTAGTAGTTAAACTACTAAGGCATAATAACATAACACTATAATATCTAATATGGTAACTCATATCAATGAATAAACACGACCTTTTGAGTTGTAGAGACTGAGGTTGACTTGTGGATACTCATGTGCAACCTTTTGAATTGTAGATGTTGGATCATGGGTTCAATATTATCCTTTGGTTTAAGAATAATAAATCATAATCTATATTTGATATACTTGTGTTTATAGTGTGCATGTCCTACATGTAGAATAGAGAGAATTACATGTGGAATATGGACTGAATTGGCCACTGTTGCATGGTGATAGGTACTACCACCGCCAGCCGGCGATAACTATCTTTCCAGAAGGATAGCTGTCACAGAACATTTCAAAAGGGACTTGACGAGAGAACAAAGTTTATTATGCCAAGCATTACCAATCAACGATAGCCTTATCACATGAAGGTAACATTAAGGCAACCCAGGGCAATCATAGCTTGATTGGGGAGCTAAATAAAGCAGTAGATCTCATTTTGATGCACTACATTATTACTCTATAACACGACAAATTTATTGCGTCACAACAAAAAAAGCCTAAGATTGCAGCTTTGCTTCCAAATGAAGATGGCTAGAGCATGAAATTCAATTATTGAGCTGCCACCATCGATAGGTACTACAACAAGCGTTAATAGACAATTTTAATTTTAAAGAACATTTTGCTCCATCTCTTTAAGACGAACATAATTATTCTAAACAGAGCTTTCATCCCTAAGCTCCAGAGGAGAACCAAGACTCCCCTACAACAATTGGAAGAGACTTCGAAGGAAGAGAACATCAACGCATAATCCAAACAAAGAACGATTTCATCAATGCTGACAATCTCAAGCATCCCTTCGTGCCCACATTAAGAAATTCATTAGGGAGTCTTCATTCCAAAATTATTTTCCCTCTCTATCTCTTGTATTTCAAATTATCTTAATTTTTTTATTATTCGTAGAGGAATTCTCCCTTGTGTTGGCAAATAGGTCTTTGTACGACTTAGGGGAAAATTTGCTTCGCATGGTAGGCGCCTATACTAAGGTTTAGGTCTGGGGAGCAGCTTGAGGCCTGTCTAGAGAGAGATGAACTATGGCCAACTGGTTTGAGGTGTGAGTCGGTATAAAAAATAAAAAGTGATTTTCTATTTTCATCATCTTGATCTTTAGCGTTATGAAAATCAAGTTTTGTAATCAATTTTGAATGTAATAAAATCGATTCTCTCCTTTTGTTTTCAAAGATGTTTCATTGCCAAATTTAAAGTCATAATATTAAAAATTTAATTATTTCAAAATAATCATTAATAAATATAAATCTTTAATCAAAAACTAATAATCGCTTATTCAACCCCCTCTAAGGGCGCCTCATGAACCAACAGTAAAGACTGGAGTTGGCTTATTAGGAGGAGATGTATGAAATGATACACGAGTGAATACTATGTGATGATTGTATGATAGGTCGTGTCGGCTCTGCCATATTAACATTGATGGAGAGCTTGAAAGTCGACTCTAATGACTAGGCGACTAAGGTGTAGGTCTGGGGAGCAGCTTGAGGCATGTCTAGAGAGAGATGAACTATGGCCAACTAGTTTGAGGTGTGAGTCGGTATAAAAAATAAAAAAGTGATTTTCTATTTTCATCGTCTTGATCTTTAGTGTTATGAAAATCAAGTTTTGTAATCAATTTTGAATGTAATAAAATCGGGTCTCTCCTTTTGTTTTCAAAGATGTTTCATTGCCAAGTTTAAAGTCAAAATATTAAAAATTTAGTTATTTCAAAATAATCATTAATAAACATAAATCTTTAATCAAAAACTAATAATCGCTTATTCAACCCCCTCTAAGGGCGCCTCATGAACCAACAGTAAAGACTGGAGTTGGATTATTAGGAGGAGATGTATGAAATGATACACGAGTGAATACTATGTGATGATTGTATGATAGGTCATGTCGGCTCTGCCATATTAACATTGATGGAGAGCTTGAAAGTCGACTCTAATGACTAGGCATATAGGCCTCGACTAGTGAACCCATATAGCTTACAATCATGTTTCTTATGTGTTAGCTATCGTAATTCCCCTCTGTAATGACCATATAATATGTATCCGGTCGGGACTCCACGACATAGAGTCAACATAGCTTTAGTATTATAAAATGATAAAAGACCATTTCTCATTGCAAAGAACAAGTATACACAACAAAACCATTAAACTAAACACCCAGAAGTTGTCTTCATATACATAGGAGAGATTCAACCTTATGCACTTACAAAATAAGAATCCAAATCAACAATTACAATATGACAAAATAAGAACAGCATAACTCCTTAGCTACCTTGGCATGAAAGCCAGAACAATGCTTAAGAAACACAGTAAAATAGGAGGAGGAACAATTCTTGAGGCTTACGCCTTTTTGACCAACGAGCTAGCTTCAACATGTGATCCTTGCCCTAAAATCAACACAAAAGAAGTAGTACAACAAGGGTCAGCTAGGGATGACCATAACTATATAACAACACCCATCCTCTGGCCACTATAGCGGACCCGAGGAATTACATCACCCTGCAAGTCAGCAATTCACATGCAAATGAAATAAAACATACAAACAGACATAAAAAGCTAACAGTCTAAATGTCACAAGCATTAAACACGTTCCTAAGTTGAGCAAGAAGTAAAAGAAGCCTATCAATGCGACATATATGCAACCTGAGTTTCACCCAAGACACCTTATTATGTGTATCAGACTAGCACAACATCACATCATATCAACACTAGGTTATTCACAACCCTGACGAAATACCAACCAATTTTAAGAACTCTAGCTAGGACTCTGCCTGCATATGGATACTCACACTATCAGGCTTGTCCATCAGCTTAGTCATTCTCGTCATTTCACCAAGCCATCACAGTTGCTTTTAAGAACTCTAGCTTAGACTCCACCTGCACATGAATACTCACACCATCAGGTTTATCTATAAGCATAACCATTCTCATCAGTTTCACCAAACCAACACAACATATTCTAAGAACTCTAGTTTAAACCTCACTCGCACATGGATACTCACACCATCAGGTTTGTCCATAAACATAACCCTCCTCATCAGTTTCATATAAGAAGACTTGTCTTGCCAGATCGCCCTCCACGTGTGAATTTCCATATCACGGGGCTAGTCAACTGATCACAAAGATGAAGCCACACCTTAGAATACAAATGAACATCACAATCCATCCAAACAATTGCCACGTGCATTCCTCTTCCTAAATTCAACATTCATCATCCTCGCAAAATTTGGGCATTTTACCGACATCTTTGCCACAATCGCATGTCTAGCAAAAGCACTAAATGCATGTCATACAAATATCACTTAATTGGGCTACCAACCACAGGTTTGGTTTCACCCACCATGCCTAATTCGCTAATGAAACAGATATCTAATACAATCATGTTGGGGATGAGCTCAATCAACCCAGTGGTTCTCCTAGAACTAAGGCAACCCAAATTCCACTTATTTGAGGAATTCAGTGCAAAAAATGCAGAAAAAAGAAGGTATGAAAAATACAAGATGACATGCATGCATCCTAGCTAAGACTGAGAGGAGAAATGTTATTAACTTATGGAATTTCACCTTGCCATAGAAATCTTGAAGTGCACAGATGAACACGAGTGCCTTCGAGCCCTCTCCGCACTGCCGGTCTTGAATCGCTGATTAGTGCTCCGAAGCTCCTCTAATGGTGGAATGCTCACCTTCTTCCTCCTCTGCTCTGTCTCGCTCACCCTAGCCGCAAACTCATGATTGAGTTGCAAATAATGAAGTAGGAGGCTCTCTGCCATTTTAGGGTTCAAGGAAGAATTCAATTGGGCCCTTAGATCAAGATCCAAAGGGATCCAATGGCCAAAATCATGGATTAAAGAGTCTTGGTCTGACAGCTACCACGCGACAGTAGAGGGTACCACGCCACAATATCTCTAGTCGACTTATCCCATCGACAAACCTCTCTTATCAATATAGCCCATATCCGCTCGACTAGGAAAACAAGATGCCTCACGACAATAGAGGTTACCCATATCCGGTCGACACATCTCTCAACGATACTACCCATGTCGTCTTGACCAGGAAAAAGGGTACTGTCGACAATAACTCCTACCTCGCCATGCTAGCTTTTTGCTATCACTCGCTTTGGTATTTCGATTTCTCAACCATGAAAAATGGGGTGTTATAGCTACCATGAAATCTAGCTTAGAACCGAGACCCCTTTGGTTTCGATGATATAGTCTTTGTTGGGGATGAAGACTATAGTGAATGCCTCTTACTGTGCAGTGAGGCCTAGCTAGGACCAATGTCTGATACTATTCTAAAAGGGGAGATACACCGTCCACTACCACCTTTTGTCCTTGGTATGTGGGGGCCTGTGTGGTTAGCTACTCACTAAAAGTGGCGTCGTCCTTTATCAACATTTACATGTGATGTTTGATTGATTGATATGGTTAGACATGTGCTTATGATAATGATAGATAGATGAAACTTGATGATATTTTAATGCAAATATTTCATATATGAAAGTACTTACATTGCACATTTTACTTGATAATGCATTTACTTTATGTATAAATGCAAGGAGAGTAATATATATTAGACTGATAATACATCGCTAAGGTAGTGCATGTAGGAACTTTGAATATATATTGGTCTCGAGTGAGGGAGTAAAGTGATCACTCAGTCATTTTTATTAATTAATTATAGTGTAAAATCCCTCATCATGGGAATTGGGCACAACCGATGAGAGATTTTATGCTTAGGATCATCGCCTTACAATGACACAAACTACAAGTTAGTTGGCACCACAAGACAGCGACCCTGCCGACAAACACGATCATTCACAACAAACGAAGGAAGAAGTAAAACAAACTCACATATCACAATAAAGATATATAAATATCTAAGTAAATGTGCACATGAGATAATAAAAAAGTAGAAGAAAAGGGACTTATGCCCAATTCATAAACATCATCAAATATCACTCTCTCTCAACTAACAACACATAAGCTAAGCCATATGATCATCAACCTGACGACGGGTAGTAGTAGCGGTAGTGCGTATTCTATGTCATGTTATGCAATGCAATAATTAACTCACGCACATGACTCTGCACACAGACCTTTCATGTATTCCCACTTTTTGGAGGTGGCCAACCACTCAGGTACCGACCGTCATGGCTAACGGTGGTAGTGGAGTGGGCGTCTCCACTACTAGGCGGGCAAGCACACTACCAGGCCTAGACCTCTCATACGCTTCAATGCTAAGAATATAACAGTGGACCCCCTGCGTACTCTTGCTGACAACTACTATTCTTCTGTGGTCGAGTGTGCTCTTAGGGGACATAGTCTTCCGACCTCGGTATAAACATCCTACCAGTATCCCTAAAGGTTTACACTCCACACCAGTCATCGTACTTCAGTCGGTGTGCCGACTGGACCAGTACCGAGTGACCCACCACATAAACACAATTCAGGTATAATAATACCCTCACGAGCCTCCAGCTCGCAAGACCAACACGTCCTGATATCGACCAACAACCCGAGCTACCATCTCGTAGGACCAACAAGCCCTATTTCACTTTAACCCACACATGGGTGAGATTGATATAACATCACTTAATCATATCAGACTACTATGGTGTAACTTCGGGATTATTTAGCGATTTATGGTTAACCTTGGACTTCCTGAGATCAACCCTGTGAAGGGATCGCAGCGATACTTGGAACTATGATGGGCTGAAGCTTATCGTTCCCTTTCTCAAGCACTTAGTAATGTTATGCTACCATTAACTAAACACACTCCTAGGGTTACTAAGTGTGTGAATTCTCCAACACATCAACTGCTGAAACACTCATTTTTCAAAATTGTTAAATGCAGACCATATGATTTTGTATGTGTGTATGAATAGGAATCATCCAAAGACTTGACCTAAGACCCTAAGACTATTTCCTGAGACCTATCATGACATCGTAGATCTAATTCCAGTGATTTATAATTTTTCCAAAATAATCAGTAATTATTATAATTTTCCCAAATTATTGATACATGTGATTTTGAACATAAAGTGTCACTTTCTGATATCAAACCAGCAAGTTAAAATTATCCTAACATTATATTGAGAAATAATGGCTCTGGAACAAATTTCATACCATTCCAATAATATTTGATATTTAATTTCTAATTACAAATATATGATCCACTAGGTCATGTTACACATGAACTACTATAAATAATCATCAAATAATTTCAGAAAAATTACTGGAGGTTACAATAAGTAAATAATTATTTATTCCAAAAATATATAATTTTATGACTCAATTGGAGCACAATTATCTGAATAATATAGAAGGGGCAAATTAATAATTCCAATTAATTTATCCAATGTTTATCATACTAAATCATTGCTATTGGACATGTTTCATAATTTTTACAACTATTTTAGTCACCCTAATTTCACTAATACGCTTGCATAATAAAAATACTAATTAATTCATTTACTAAGTAAATCAACTCCAAATATTTTAAAATTTCATAAGGAGGTGTACTTTCACTAAATAATTGCATGTATAAATTTTCACAGGATTTGACCAAGCCAATTTTGTTAAATTCACAAGATACACCTTCTTAGCTAAATGCACACAACATCACATACAATATGACAACTTGCAAGTGAGATTCACCAACCTACAAGAGTTTAAAGGACTTGAAAGTTTTACCAAGGCCTGATACCTCCCTAACGAACCTCTCACCAAAATTTGTGTTTAAAATAATTATTATTCTTCAAACTATTCCATTAATATGAAAAATAACATTTTTACTAAAATCATAGGAAAATTTTATCCAAAAATTCCCATTTTGGACTACAGGTTTATCAATGCTATATTCTTACATGCCCTAAATTTCAAGTCAATCCCCTTTTCTAATTAAAAGTTATTAAGAAAATAGTGGTGGTCCTAGCTTAAGAATCAATCCCACAAAAATCGCCCTATAGGGAGCTGCAATGCTCCAAATGATCTGATTTCAATTTCAATTTAAAGTAGACTCACATGGATACCTTTTTCATGTTGGGCACTTTTCATGGTTTAGTAAATAAGTGCCTCATTTTTCTAGTTCAAAATGTGTATATTAAAAGAATAAATACACTAATTAAATTAGATATAATCATTAACATTACAAAAAGATCAACGATTGTGATTTTGTCTTCTCCAAACAGCCAATGACCGAGATCCAGCCGACCTGGAGCAGCTTTCAGAGCCAATTACTGGCGATCTAGCCGCCTCTACGACCGGCCACCACCACCAACACCTCCGTTGAGGTCGGAGCTATCGCCGGGTGGCGGCTCGACCGCCAGAGGGGCGGTTTCCGGTGAACCTGAGAGGAAGAACATTTCAAGCTTTTCCATGGATTTCAAAATTGGAATCTGTTCAATTGAGCTCGACCTCAAGCCCTATTGATCTAGGAAGCTAGCATAATGGGAGTGGGGGAGAAACATGCCCGATTTCGGGCTTGGATGCGGCTACTCCGGCGGGTGGCCATGATTTTAGGTGTTTTTTTGGCGAACCTCTCCCGATCTCGATTCTCCACCGAAAGCTTTGATCCAAGAGTCAATTTTGACTGCTTGAGGGCTTCTGAAGTTGATGAAAGGGTCGAATTGAGTTTTTTGGGCCTCTATATAGGAGATCTATGAATAAGAGGTGGTAGGCCATGACCATTAATGACCCTCCTTAATGGTTCCCCACCTATAACTACTGGAAACTTCTCCTCTTCATCAGGGTAGATGAAAGGAGGGGTTGGGGAAAAAGAAGAGAGTGCCGCTTGGCCTCCCTCCATTATTTCCCCATCCAAATGAAACTTTCTTCCTAATTACGCACATTAAATACTAATTAAATCACCTAATTCAGATTAAATAAATTTGATAAACTTAGTGGGTTTTAGGATGGGCCTTAGGCATGGCCTTAGCCCACTTGAATTGGCTTGGACTCTCATTTAGCCTTTAGGGGTTAATTTGACCATGGTTGACCTTGGGGTTGACTTTAGTCAACTTGATGGGCTGACTGGTCGAAGGGGTGTGTCTTGAGTCCCTTGACACCACCCAATGATGATTGGATCATGATGATGTCCCAATTGGGCCCACTTCGCCAAATAGTGTGATTTTGACCTAAATATGGTCAAGTTTGACTTTGGTCAAATTGGTCAACTTGGTGACCCCATGATGGGGCTTTTGGGTCCACTTGATCCCTAATGACATTACAAGGCTAGGGGTGGGATCAATTTTTAGGTTTTGAGTCCAATAGGATCTCTTAGGTGAAGGTTTGACCTATATTGACCTAAAGTTCACTTTGGTCGATTCAGCCCACTTAATTGACCTAGCCGTGAGTTCATTGTTCAATTGTCTCTCTTACGGTTAGAGAAGTGTTAGTGAGCTTACCTTGAGGTGGTGAGTTCATATGAGTGTGAATTGGCCTAGGTTGGTTTGTGCACATTGGGGGTGCACATAGTAGTTTTCCTAAGTTCAAAGTGAGCTAGGGTCACACTAGGGCATCCATGCACCACTAAAGCCCAAACCCTAACTTTAGAGGGCTTAGAGGTGTGGAGGATGTTACATATAGAATGACTAAGTGACTTCACTCACTCACTTAAGCACCTTCATTTATATATGTTTTACTTGAGCTATTTGTCCTTCAGTTTAGGTTCCGTGTGGGGAGACTTATTTTCACCGGTCAAGCGATTACGGCCGTATGAACCTGACCTTAATTATGGTACAGTTCATGCGATCGTAACTTTGACCGGTGAAAATAAGTCCTCCCAAACAGATCCTTAGTCTCCATATGCATCATATGTTGTTTGTCTGAATCCTCATTGCTTATTCTATAATCGATGCTATTGTGTAGATACTTAAACTTCCGCCATGTAGACTTCCAATATTCCATTTGATACATAAGTTTATTGTAGGTAATGTGATGGTCGTTCACTGAAAACCACAGTTGATTCACTTCACTGGGAGTGGATGGGTGGAGAGATATACATACCTCCGCTTCTCCGTTAGAAGCTAGCTTCGTCGTTGTTGGTTGGTGGTAGTGTGTGATAAGATCCCACGCCGGTGTATGTTAAGTTCCTTCCAGGAATGGGGGGCCGTCTTACGCAGTGACCTCTACACTTGGAAAATGTAGCGTGTATGGGTTCCCACGCGATCCCAAACCCCAACCATATACAAGACTTAAAGTGTAGCAAATACTTGGCACCACAGGTCAACACCAAAACCGAGCCCGCCAAGTCAAGCAGCGCGCGACCTCCCCTATTAAGCGAGTACCAACTTGGTGAGACGAGAGCGGCGACATCCGCAATCAGGAGAGCGAAATCACAGCGCGGTACATAATGTAAAAAAAAAGTAAGATCACCCGTACAATAAAGAAAATAAACATTGAGATAATTACTAAGAAATTAAGTTGTAAGACGCAACAAATTGTATCGCGCGGCCTCCTTCTCTCTATAGGCGAGTACCGCCCACCTAAAGAATACTCACTTTTAGCGAGCGAGCTCCCGCGATCACCAAATGACTCACTTGCACCACAGAACACCAAAACCGCCCGCCAAGTCAAGCGCGCGACCTCCCATTAAGCGAGACCAACTCTCCGCGGTTCACCCGGCGACCAACAAACCGCGCGGGCTCCTTCTATCTATAGCGCCTCTCGCGAGCGAGCTCCCGCACACCGCGAGCTCAATCCAGCGAGCCTTCACCACCTCGCGCCTAAAACCCCTCACCCCACTCGCACCTTGACCGCCCAACTTGCGACCTGTACCCGCGCGAGCTCCACCTGCGAGAGCTCCACCCGCTCTGCGAGCTCCCCCTGCCGAGATCACCTGACACGCGAGTCACACAAAGCTCGCGGGCTCTCACTCGCTGCGCGCTCGCCAGACCGCGCGGCCTCTACTTCTAGTCGCCCGGTTAGAAACAACTCGCCCGGCTTGCCCCTCTACCCGCTCGGCAAACCAACTTCCAAAACTCCCTTTGCGCTGCAGCGCTCTCACTCACAAACTCAAACAAGATGGGAGGATTTTTCTTCTCTACTTTCAGCAGCAAGCTTCAAATGAACTACACAAGGCCTATTTATAGGCAAAACCAAAACCCAAAAAACTCTCTCCTAATAAATACAACTCTCCACCTACCCATTTATTACATTCTCTCTCTCCCATTCATAAATGCATGAAAACTTAATGATAATAATAAAAAACTTAAACAAAAAAGACTTTGACAATTTGACCAAGTCAAATTGTCAACCCAACAAACTCCCCCTCAAACTTGGCAGCACATGCCGAGTTTGCCTTTGAGCTTCAGGAACGTGTCCACCTTCAATGCCTTGGTGAAGATGTCCGCGACTTGCTCTCCGGTCGGGCAATACTTCACTTCCACTGTCTTCAACTCCACCTGTTCACGGAGGAAATGATACCTCGTCTCGATGTGCTTGCTCCTTCCATGTAGTACCAGGTTCTTCGCGAGCTGGATGGCCGACATGTTGTCCACCAACATAGTCGTTGGCCCATCCACTTCATGCTGCAAGCTCTCCAACAGATTCCTTAGCCAGATGGCTTGGCAGGTACCAGCTGCTGCTGCAATATACTCAGCCTCGCAGGACGATAGAGCTATCGTAGCCTGCTTCTTCGAGCTCCAAGAGAACACCCCTGTTCCCATGTTGAATGCATATCCGGAAGTGCTCTTCCGATCGTTCACATCGCCTCCATAGTCACTATCGGAGTACCCAACCAGCTTCAGCTCCTCTCCGGTGGAGTACTTCAGCCCGTGACCTCTCGTTCCGTTGATGTACCTCAGGATCCTCTTCGCTGCCGTGAAGTGGTCTTCCTTTGGCTCCTCCATATGCCTGCTCACCACCCCGACCGCATACATGATGTCTGGTCGGGTGAAGGTCAGGTAGCGTAGACTACCCACCAAACTTTTGAACAAGGTGGACTCCACCGCCCTTCCTTTGATTCTTTACTCAGCCTCATCCCTGGATCTGCAGGAGTAGAGATAGGCTTGCTATCCTCCATCCTGAACTTCTTCAGAATCTCTTCAGCATACTTTTTCTGGGATATGAAGATCCCGTCTTCTCTCTGCTGCACCTCTACTCCCAGAAAGTAGCTCAGCTCACCCAAGTCCGTCATTTCGAACTCTCTCTTCATCATACCCCGGAACTCTTCATACATCCCAGCATTGTTCCCTGTGAAGATTATGTCATCCACGTATAGGCAGATAATCATCATGCCTCCATCCTTGTCTACCTTGGTGTAGAGTGCGTGCTCATGCGGGCTCTTCTGATAGCCATGCTTCTGTAAGTAAGCATCTATCCTGCCGTTCCAAGCTCTAGCTCCCTGCTTCAGCCCATAGAGTGCCTTGTCAAGCTTGCAGACCTTTCTCTCCTGCCCTTTCACCACGTACCCTGGAGGCTGCTCGATGTACACATCCTCCTCCAGGTAGCCATTCAAATAAGCAGAGACCACGTCCATCTGCATTATCTTCCACCCGTGATGTGCGGCTAGCGCGATGATCAGCCGGATGGTATCTATCCGCGCTACCGGTGCGAAGACTTCATCATAGTTCACTCCCTGAACTTGGCGGTAGCCCTTCACGACTAGCCTCGCCTTGTGCTTTTCCACGCCCCCATCTTTATTTTTCTTCACCTTATACACCCACTTCACCCCGAGGGGTTTGTGGCCTGCAGGTGCATCTACCAGCTTCCAGGTATCGTTCTTCTTGATGGAGGCGATCTCCGCATCCATCGCCTTCCTCCAGCTTTTCTCCTTCGCAGCTTCATCGTAGGAGCACGGCTCAACATCTGCAAGCAAACAATATAATGAAAAGTTGTTATGGGTTGCAGCCGTCTCTTCATAGATCTCCTCCAAACTCCTAGTCCGAGGGTGAGGACGGTCATCCTTAGTTCCACTGGTACTTGCTCCACCGGATCCTCCTCTGCTCGAACTTGCTCCACTTGAGTAAGGGGTGAGAGCTCCCCCTGAACCTCCGCTAGGTGGTGATGGTGGCTCAGCTCCACCCATCTCCGCTTCAGCTTCTCCTCCACCTTCTTCCTCATCATCCTCGTAGAACATCCCCTTGGTGTTCTTCACCTCCTCATTCCAGCTCCAGCAGCTTCCCTCTTCAAACACCACATCTCGTGAGATAATGGCTTTCTCCGTCTCCGGGTTGTACAACTTGTAAGCCTTGCTCGCAGGAGCGTAGCCTACAAAAATGCACTTCTCACTTCTATCGTCCAGCTTCCTCCTCCTCTGGTCCGGGATGTGAGCATATGCTACACACCCGAAGACCCTCAGGTGCTTCACACTGGGCTTCCTCCCACACCAAGCTTCAAACGGTGTCTTGAACTTCACACTCTTGGTTGGGCACGTTCAGCACGTACACCGCTACCTGTACTGCTTCCGCCCAGAACTTCTTTGGCAACCCCTTGCCCTTCACCATGCTCCTCGCCATGTTCATAATGGTTAGGTTCTTCCTTTCCGCCACTCCGTTTTGTTGAGGCGAGTACGCCGCCGTCAGCTGGTGTGAGATCCCCCATTCTCTGCAGTAGTCATCAAACAGCCTAGAGGTGTACTCCCCTCCTCTATCTGTCCGGAGCGTCTTCAGTGGTTGCCCAACTTCCTTCTCAGCCATCGCCTTGAACTCTTGGAACTTGTCCAGAGCCTCTGTCTTCTCCTTCAGAAAGTATACCCAACACTTCCTACTGAAGTCGTCGGTGAACGTGATGTAGTATCTGCTTCCACCTATTGAAGTAGTCTCAAACGGACCAGCAATGTCCGAATGGACTAGCTCCAGTTGCCTTGTAGCTCTCCGAGACTTGCCACCTTCAAATGTCTCTCTTCTTTGCTTCCCCTTCGTGCATGCCTCACAGACCCTTTGAGGAGGTGTGATCATAGGCAGCCCTTCCACCATCTTGGATCCAGACAACAGCTTCAGGCCTGTGAACCCCAGATGCCCCATCCGGTGATGCCACAGCCAAGCTTCCTCCTCTTCTCCTGTCTTCGCAAGACATGCCGTCTCCTTGGCATCCAAACTTAGAGGGAAGAGGCGGTTCGTCGCCATCTTCACTCTTACCACCTCTCTTCCTTGGCTATCCTTCATCGCTAAGGTGCTATCCCTCAACAGGACGCGATAGCCCTTCTCCACCAGTTGTCCAAGACTTAGGATGTTACTCCTCAAGCCCGGTACATAGAAGACGTCGTTGATGAGCACCTCCTTCCCATTCATCGTCACCGCGATCACTCCTCTTCCTTCCACAGAGATCTTCGAGGCGTCGCCAAAACTGACATCTCCCCATTCGGCTCAAGGCTGGTGAATAGCTCCTTATCACCACACATGTGGTTACTAGCTCCAGTGTCTAGGTACCACACTCCATTCCTCCCTCCTGCAGCGCCTTGGATAGTAAGGAACATCATCGGGTCTCCACCCGTGTTGTTAGCCTCCGCATAGTGGTTGGCTTCACCACCTTTCCTGGGAGCCCAGCAGTCGTAACTCATATGTCCAAACTTGTTACAGTTGTAACATTGAGTTTGAGACATATCTCTTCCTCCTCTTTGACTTCTTCCCTGGTCTCTTCCCTGTCCTCTGCCTTGACCTCTGCCTTGGCCTCTTCCTCTACCTCCTGCATCTTGCCTCCAACCATGATGTTGCTCTACCGCTCCCTGGTTGAACTGATTTCTTCCAAAGTCTCTTCCACCTCTTCCTCCTCTACCTCTGCCTTGGTAGCCTCGACCACGCTGGCCTCCTCCTCTTCCTGAACTTTCTCCAAAATTGAGTTGAGTCTGAAGTGCTTTCCCAAGCCACTCGACTCCTCCTCATCTTGCACCATCCGATACTCATGTGCTTGTAGCGAGCCTATCAGTTCATCCGCCGTCATCACTGTGAGGTCCTTCGATTCTTCGATGGCCACCACCACGTGTCGGAACTTCTTAGACATAGAACGCAGGAGCTTCTCCATGAAGCTGACCTCGTCTATCGTCTCCCCGTTTCTCTTCATCTCATTTGTGAGCGTCCGCAGACGGGTCACGTAGTCGCCAACCTTCTCTGAGCCTTGCATCCTTATCATCTCATACTGGCCTCGGAGGGATTGCAACTTAACCTTCTTGGCCTTGTCTACTCCCTGCATGGAGCGCTGCAAGATCTCCCATGCCTCCTTCGAGGTCTCGGCGTCCGAGATCTTCTCAAACGTAGCTTCATCCACCCCTTGGTACAGAATGAACAAAGCCTTCTTATCCCTCTTCTTAGCTTCTCTCAATGCGGTCCTCTGTGCATTTGTTAGCGCAGCTTCTGCTTCGGCAGTCAGCACCTCCACACCATCCTCTACTACCTCCCACAACTCCTTGGAGGCTAGTAGTACCCTCATCTGGATGCTCCAGTTCCCATAGTTGGTCTTCGTCAACTTGGGGACTTGCCCCGGCACTGCACCTCCAAACTCCATCTCTCTCCTCTACTTCAAACCTCCCGAGGGTCCGAACCTCGCTCTGATACCACTTGTTGGAAACGTGTATGGGTTCCCACGCGATCCCAAACCCCAAATGACTTCACTTGGCACCACAGGTCAACACCAAAACCGAGCCCGCCAAGTCAAGCCGCCGACCTCCCCTATTAAGCGAGTACCAACTTGGCGAGTCCGCCAGGTCGCGCGGTTACACCCCGGCGAGACCGCAACAAATCGCGCGGCCTCCTTCTCTCTATAGGCGAGTACCGCCTCTCGCGAGCGAGCTCCCGCCACCACTCGCGAGCTCAATCCCTGCGAGATCTCCTTCACCACCTCGCGCCTAAAACACCAGGCGAGCCTGCACCCCACTCGCAGCTTGACCGCCCAACTTGCGACCTGTACCCGCGCGAGCTCCACCTGCGAGAGCTCCACCCGCTCTGCGAGCTCCCCCTGCCGAGATCACCTGACACGCGAGTCACACAAAGCTCGCGAGCTCTCACTCGCTGCGTGCTCGCCAGACCGCGCGGCCTCTACTTCTAGTCGCCCGGTTAGAAGCAACTCGCCCGGCTTGCCCTCTACCCGCTCGGCAAACCAACTTCCAAAACTCCCTTTGCGCTGCAGCGCTCTCACTCACAAACTCAAACAAGATGGGAGGATTTTTCTTCTCTACTTTCAGCAGCAAGCTTCAAATGAACTACACAAGGCCTATTTATAGGCAAAACCAAAACCCAAAAAACTCTCTCCTAATAAATACAACTCTCCACCTACCCATTTATTACATTCTCTCTCTCTCATTCATAAATGCATGAAAACTTAATGATAATAATAAAAACTTAAACAAAAAGACTTTGACAATTTGACCAAGTCAAATTGTCAACCAACACGCAGTGACCTCTACACCTGGAAATGTAGCGGTCACACGCTCTCCGATGAGAAATGATGCTCAAAAATCGATCTTTTGACTATTCTTGTCATAGAGGAGGTCCAAAGTATAGTAGAAGTTACTCGGGCAGTACTTGCATGTCTCTCCCACCACCAGGGCCAACGTTATACAAGCAAGCATATATTATAAAGTGTAGCAAATACTTGCAGGTGGTAACATCAGAGCGGGTCCCGGAGGCACAAAATTTCGCCGGCAATAAATAGTGGTAGCCAAACCCAGAAGCTGTATCCCATCTTTTTGGCTGGCCGATCTCTGTACGCTGATATCCGCATGCACGAGTGAGGAGTCGACAGCAGCGCAAGCCGACAAATAATGTCAAGGACAGCAATCATTTCACACGGGGCCCACTTCGTTTCACAAACCCCCGCCACCCAAAAGCGCACCAACCAGCATTTTTCAATATCACACATTTCCCTTCCAACCCTATTACTATTTAATATGACAACACACGCACCAATGAAGGTACACTGGGGTACATTTGGTGAGGGTGGGGGTGACGACATTCAGCAAGAGCGGCGACATTCGGCGAGAGTGGCGACACTCCGCATGCAGAGACAGCGAAATCACAGAGTCTACTGTACCTCAAGCACACATAGAGTACATGAATGTAAAAAAAAAGTAAAGATCATGTAAATAATAAAATTATTTTTCTAAATGTTGAAAACACTTAGTACAATAAAGAAAATAAACATTGCAATAATAAAATGATAATTACTAAGAAATTAAGTTTTGGTAAGACATGATCACAATCCTAAAGAAGTTGTATCACGTGCAGTCTCCTCGGATATAGCTTTCCACCACCAATGCTTCTCTAAGATACAACATCCGACTAGAATCTAAGGCTCCTCTGTTTGGCACGGTGGTGACGGTCACGAACACGGGGGGTTAAAATGTCACTTTTGTTAACGCCCACCTAAAGAACTACATTCACTTTTACGTTCAAACTTAACGGATGATGTTTGTTAAGGGATCCTTAACAAATGACGTTTTAACCCATGCGTTTTCACGGGGGATAATCACAGTGCTCGTAGATTGACTACCATGGTGGATGTTGACCACTAGCCAACAAAGATCACGAAAGACAAGTGATAAGTTACAAAATCAAGGAAAAAAAAATAAAGTGAGAACACTTGAACAGAATAAATACATCAATATTATTCGCTAAATATCATTCTCAGATCAGATCAAAATAGATTCATCCTTTCTTGAATCTTTTGGAAAAGATTAAATCATTAGCTCTAATGTTATAAAAAACATCTTATCTTGTTTGTGGAGTTGAGGGTTAATAGATTTTTTTCTTTTCTTTTGAAAGTGTCTAAGACTCTGTTTGAGGGGATTTAGGCTCCGTTTCTTATTTTCACGGTCAAGCGGTCATGACCGCATGAACCAGGACTTAAAATAAGTGATTCATGCGGTCATGACCGGTGAAAATAAATCCTCCCAAACGGCATTATTTTCACCGGTAAGCGGTTACGACCGCATGTGACCTTAAGGTCAGGTAAGGTTCGGTTCATGCGTTCGTAACCGCTTGACCGGTGAAAATAAGTCTCTTCCAAACTGAGCCCAAGTATCAGGCCATACGGCTAGACAGTAGGAGACCAATTTTATTGAGGAAGAAAGTACAGATACAAAGTTATCGAAGGAACCTCGGAACAACAAAAATACCAAAAAAATACAATCAACGGAAGTCCAAACAAGCGGTACTCCGGGCAAGAGCCGGGACTCTAAAATGAACCAGGCCGTTAACATCCAAAAGAATAGCACTACAAACAAATTCCGGAAAAAAATCCCTGCTGAAATCACAACCGGCGTTCCGCGTCACGACGTATTTGGCCATCGCATCCTCCACCACATTGTTAGTGTATATTTGGACAATTAACGGGTTCGGAGGCAAAACGGGTCGTGTCGGATACACGGATATCCAATACCCGTAGAAACTTCTTGGGTTTGTCTATTTATACTCACCTATGGGCAACGAGTAGATGATTCCACGTTGATCACCATTCGGATGATTCGAGCGACTTTATCATTCTCGAAGCCGGCCCCCCGCCGCTCACGTTTTGCATCATGTAACCGTTTATCTTTTCGATTTTCCTTCTCGATTTTGGCCGCCGGAGTTCACGCCGCCGTTCTAGAGATCGGAACAGGATAGGTTTCGTTCTCGGTTTTCGTTCTCTTTTGGCCATCGCAGCTCGTTCGCTGACTGCAGGAAACGCCGCTCCCGTTTCAGCTGTGTGATTTCTCTCCCGTAATGTCGCTCACATCCGTCTCTCCTGTAATCGCTCCATCTGTCTGGTTTCGGGAAGGGGGAACGAATCCCGCGTGTGATTGGTCGGCGGTGATCGGTTCAGGAAGGAGGAGAAGTCCGCCGATTTTGATCAGGAATAGAGAAAACAGGCCGCGAACGCTGAAGTTTCGCAGATCCGCCGTCAGGAGATCGCCGCTTCCGCAATTTTCTCCCGTGCGCTATTCTCCCGTTCCGCCGCCGCCTGGAACTGAAAAGGACCTTTTTTCTTTTTTGGTTTTCGTCCTGATGCTCAGGCCGACAGGATCGTGAAGAGGAAGTTTTCATCGCCGTTGCCTTCGATCGGAACAGGGACGATCGATTGCCGCCACCGCTTGTTGAAACCGAGAAATCGATCTCTGTGGAGCTCGGGGTCCCTAAAAAGGGGTGACCTCGCACTTACTGCACTCAGCGAACGTCACAGACCAAAGGATCAGGAAACTAGGAACAGACCCTCGACTCAAGCGTGGAGGTCCCACCACACACCCGGAAGACCTTGGTGATCTCCCACTCCCTAGCCAATGCTGAGCTAGGTGCCTTGGAGGATGAAGAAAGATGATGAAGAAGTGATGCCCTCCAAGGCACCCCTAAGGGTCTATTTATAGTTTTTTGGGAACGACCTGCAAATAGCCAACCTCCACTACTCTTGAAATTACTATCATACCCTGGGTTGGGCGGGAACTTGGCCGGCGAGCTGGACGAGCTGGCTGGGCTAGCTGGATGAGCTTGTCGGGCGAGCTGAGCGGGCTGGACGAGATGGGCGACCTGGCCGGGCGACCTGGCCTGTCTAGGCTGGACGAGCCGGCCAGGCGAGCTGGACAAGCTGGCCGAGCGAGCCGGCCATGCGAGCTGGACAAGCTGGCCGGGCGAGCTAGACGAGCTGGACGGGCGAGCTAAGTGGGCTGGACGAGTTGGGCGAGCTGGCCGGGCGAGCTAGGTGAGTTGGCCGGGCGAGCTGGACTGTTTGGGCTGGACGAGCTGGCCCGACGAGCTTGGCGGGCTGGACGAGCTGGGAGAGCTGGATGAGCTGGGCAAGCCGGCCGGGCGAGCTGGGCGAGCCGGCCGGGCAAGCTGGGCGAGCCGGCCGGGCGAGCTGGCCTGTCTGGGCTGGACGAGCGGGCCGGGCGAGCTGGACGAGCTGGGCGTGCTGGCCGGGACCTTTGAGTCGGCCTCCCGCCACTCCCGCCACCTGAAAATAGGTCGGGGGAGGCAAATACTGCATCCCCTACTAGTATATTATGAAGATCGGCCACAAATTTTCCTCCAAGAGTGCAAAACCCTTAAATAACTTAAAACTGTGTAGCAAGCCTTGCGCCTTCCTGGGAACCCCAATCCGCGAATACAGGGTTGTACGCCTCTGCTCTCAATTGTCGCTGCTGCATGGTCGACGATCGAGAGGAAGAAGCCCGATGCCGCTGTTATTGATCGGGAAGGAGAAAGAGTCTGCTGTCATTTTTCTGGATTGTTGATGACCGAGAAAGAGAAAATTTCTCCAATAGCTCTTGGGCTCTCTTTCACAGTTATCTCTGTGTTGTTGGGAGAAGAACAAAATAAAAAGGAGAGGGTTTGCTCACCTTTGGATTCCGAATTTTCGCAAAGTGACGCATAATGATGAAGGAAAGCAACTTCTCCTCTCTGGTGCCGATGACCAAACTAGAGAAATTCACGGCGACCGAGTTCAACGACTGGAAGTTGAATACACAGTTTGGGATGAAATACCTGAACGTGTTCTACACAGTTCAGTCTGACCGTTCTGAAGTTTCTGGGACTGATGACGAAACTCAGTGGGTCCACGATGAGGACTTCTGCCACGACTACCTGTTGAACTACTTTTCCTCCAGCCTAGCGAAGACGTACATCAGGATAAAGACTACTAAGGAAATTTTGGAGGCACTGGAGGAGCACTTCAGGCAAGAGTAGTATTTATCCAAGGCGCACCTGGTGGACAAATTCCATTCCTTCATGTTTGACGAGGAGAAGACGATTCTGCCTCAAGTATCGGTTTTTGAAGTTTTAGTAGATTTTTTATTTAGTGAGACTATCTGCCTGCCAAACAGCTTTGTTGCTGGCACGATAATTTATAAGCTGCTCTCTATGTGGTACAATTTTAAAACTGAAATGTACTGCAAGAAGATGCAAGTTGGTTTTAATGACCTCAAACGATTTATTCGCATTGAGGATGAAAATAGGACTCGACACGCTTCAAAAACTGTTAGCAAGCAGAAAGCTGCGACTAACATGGTTCTTAGTTCTAATCGCGTGCCAAACACTAAAAGAACCAAACCCTCCCATGGTAGCTCCCAAGTTGCAGGTCCTAACAAACGTACTAAAAAGTTGAAGGGCAAGTGTTTTAACTGCAATAAGTGGGGGCATAACGCATCTGATTATAGACTCCCTAAACGAGAAGGAACCAAAGCACCACAAGATAGAAACCAAGCCAATATGGTTCGCCTAGCTGAGCCTTTAGATTTTATTACGATGGTCGAAAATGCTAAGGCAGCACGGAGTGGTACTTGGATTTGGAGGCGACGTGCCACGTTTGCAACAATGCTAGTCTTATAACAGGGCTCACTGCTGTGAAAGAGTCTATCACAGTTACGAATGGTGAGACAACTGACATCTTGAAGGTGGGGAATACAACGCTACTGCTATCCTCAGGTAAGACTTTAACTTTAAAAAAATATTAAATTTATTCCTTCATTAGCTGCTAACATAGTGTCTATAAGTTTATTATGTGATGTTGATATGTCTTTTACCTTTTGTAGTGGTAGAGTAACACTGTCAGTTAACTCACACTATTTTGGATGTTCATACGTCCAAAATAGGATATACCGACTAAGTCTAGCAAACGAGTTATTTCAACAAGTTCAAACAAACTTAGTTAGTCATAAGACTCTATATAAGAGATTAGGACACGTGAACTATAGGAAAATATTCCAAATAGCTAGAACTCACCAGATCACATTAGGCACTACATCACTGCCTGAGAAATGTGACGTGTGTGCTCAAACTAAGATCGCTAGGAAACCTTTTAGTACGGTTACTAGGAGCACAATACTCATAGAGCTTATACATTCTGATATATGTGACTTTAAATGTTTTGTCACCAAAGGAGGAAGGAAGTATATGATCATATTTATAGATGACTGTTCTAGGTTCTGTCACATCTATCTTCTGAAAACTAAAGATGAAGCATTTGAAAAGTTTTGTCTGTTTGAAATCAGGGTAGAGAATCAACTAGACATGAAGGTTAAGAGGTTCAGAAGTGATAGAGGAGGGGAATACATGTCTAGTGAGTTCTATGGTTTCCTTGCCTCTCAAGGGATCATTGCAGAAACCACTGCTCTGTACTCATCCCTATCAAATGGTATAGCCGAGAGAAAGAATAGAACGTTAACAGAGATGTTGAATTCTAAGCTCCTCACTGCTGGCATGCCTACTGCATATTGGGGAGAAGAAGTTTTAACTGCAAACAACATTCTAAACAAAGTTTCTCATGTTAAGTTGGACGTCATGCCCTATGAGTTTTGGTTTAAGAGACTCTCATCTATAACTAAACTTAAGACTTGGGGCTGCATATCCTATGTCAGGGTCTCTGGCCCCAGACGGTCTAAACTTAGACCTAGGACCAACACATGTGTCTACTTAGGTTGTGCTGAAGATAGTGTTGCAGATAGATTCTTAGACCTATCTATTAATATAATTATTGAATCTAGGGATGCCGTGTTCTTTGAGAATAAGTTCCTTAAAGATAAAAACCTAACAATCCTAGGTATGCAAGCAACTATTACTAAGAAAGAACCTGAATCAGTACTGAGCACCTCCTATTCAGTCCCAGTAGACAATAGTGTCCTAGAGTCTAGAAGGACTTCGATGAGAGTGCGAATTCCTAGAACCTTTGGTAGTGACTTTATCACTTACCACATTGAGGCCGATCCATCCACCTATAAGGACGTGATGAGATCAAGAGATTCACTACTCTAGAAAGAAGCCATTGATGAAGAGATGAACTCTTTTCTTCAGAACAACACCTGAACATTGGTTGATAAACCAAAAGGGGCTAAAACTGTAGGGTGTAAGTGGGTTCTGAAAAAGAAGCTCAATCATGATGGTTGCGTAGCTACATATAAAGCACGCCTAGTGGTTAAATGTTTCACATAAGTTAGCGGGGTGGATTACTTTGATGTATATTCACTAGTGTGTCACTTAACAATCATTAGGATACTCCTTGCTATTGCATCTATTGTGAACTTTATTGTTCATCAAATGAATGTTAAGACTGCGTTCTTGAACAGAGATCTGAACGAAGAAATATACATGAGCCAACCTGAAGGTTTCATAGTAGACAGTCACGGAAGTAAGATCTATAAGTTAATCAAGTCGCTATAAAGACTAAAACAAGAACCAAAATTATGGCTTGAGAAGTTTGACTATAGTGTAAAGAATATGAGATTTATGTCGAGTCACTCGGACAAATGTCTTTACATATGTAATAGATCGAACAAAGTTGCTATAATATGTTTATGAAAGTCCACCTAGTGTCGGCTATGTGCACCTATGGGGGGGGATAGGTGACGTGTGGTTCTTTTGCAGAATTTACAGATGTACCTGCACAATAAAAACAACAGACACAGCACACAGAATACACATCAAATTTATAGTGGTTCCCCGACTTGGGTACATCCACTTTCCCCCTTCGACCTATCTCCCCAACAAGGGACGACTCGGTCACTTCACCAACGGGATTGAAATCCAATCCCTGCACTAACGGAAGGAGCCCTTCCACACGTGAGAGTCAACACTCCCACAAATCGGGTTGCACCCAACCCTTACAACACGGAACAAAAGTTCCTTTACAATAAAATAAAAGTAGAATGTACACGTGATACAAACTTCTCTTGGAGACTCCGGTGTTCCTCTTTGTTCGACGACGAGTTCTTGAAGTCGATGAAGAGTCTACGATCTTGGTCTCTCTTGGAGAAGATCTCCCCGGAACCGGCGGCGGCACACGAGCGGCAGCAAGCTTCGGGATCGGCGGCTACGATGAAAAGCGGCTGCAGAACTTGGAGATCTAAACTTCGTAGCAAAGCAAGCTAGGTCTACCAACGGTCACTCTAGGATCAGTCGTCTCGATCGATTAGGACGGGGGAGTTTTCCCGGTCAACAAATCGAGAGACAAGAGATCTCCGGATAGACGCGTGAGACACAAGCCTTGCTAAGCTTCTGTCACCGGAGATCGGGAAGAAGAGCGATCAGCAGCGGCGACCACTTCACGCGAGCGGCGGCGGCGGAGCGGAGCGATTTCGCGAAGTTAGGGTTACGTCGCCGCCGGATTTTCTTTCTTTCTTATCCGTGGATTTACTGTTCAAAATACCTGTGTATAAATACTGTAGGATTCTCAAATATGACCGTTTGTGGGACCCACAAATGAAATCCCCAAAATCCGGTTCAAACAAATCCAGAAGCAGAATCCGGTTCAGCAGCATTCTGAGAAAACGCCAAGTAAAAATCGGTGAGAATCGCAGACGATTCTCGACGAATCGGCGAGAATCACCAAGTGATTCTCGACGATTCGTCGAGAATCGTTTGTGATTCTCGTCGAATCACTTGTCGATTCTCAACGAATTGGACTTTGTATTCATGGGCTGCTAGACCACTGGATCGGCGGGAATCACAAGTGATTCTCGCCGAATCTTACTTGGCCCCATTTTGAGATGGCCAGAAGGAGTCGGCGAGAATCACTGATGATTCTCGCCGATTCGGCGAGAATCACTTGGTGATTCTCGTCGAATTTGCCTTAGACGATTTTTCGTCTTCCACCTAGGAGCTGCTCCTTGAACCTCAATGCTCCTTGTCTTCTCTTGCATATGAGCGGCCCTGTACTTGAAAGTAAGTGCACTCCAATAGAGAGAGTACACATAGGCCAACACACTGATCTGCTCAACGAGGGATTACGTCGTGCAGACCCGTGTATATTGACCTACTGCACCCTGACATTGGTGTGCACTTAGCGTGGAGAGACTGCAAGTACAACTTAAAATGTTTCGTCAAATACATTGTGAATTCATCTTAGCTTGACAGGGGGCTTCCTCAAATCTAGGTAATCGTGGATACAATACCCAACAATCTCCCCCTATTTGACGAAGCCAAAACCCTACTAGCTAAGATGAATAACACCTATCAAATAATAATTATAGCATTTAAAAATTAATTATGCAACACAAGGTAATAAATGCAATCAGAACAGGACTTGAGTCATTCACACATTCAAGAATATATATATATATACCAAGAGAAATATATTCATATATAAGTCAGAATTGTTCACACGATAGTAATAATTGTTAAATGTTCTTAATACACCATGACCAGCTATAAAATAATGACTATTTGTCCTTAGCTACGTCACCCTTAAGAGTTTGCGCCAAGTACTTTTTGCTCTGCCTTTCCATGTATTCCTTGGGCTTCGGATAGTACCTAGGAGGAGCAACTTTGTCTGGATCCTTGTTGTTTCTGAAGAAAATGTTGCGCTTCGCTTCAAATGCTTTGTGCGTCTCCCATTCATACTGGCTATATGCTTCATTTCGATTTATCTCTCCTCTTTCTTGCAGCCGGAAGGTGTCTAAGATGATGTTTCTTGAAACTGGGCTCCACCTTTCGTTTCTTACATCCTCCTCACTTAGTCTGATCCTCTTTTGAGTTGGTGTCTCCTTTGATGTCCCTTCCTGAACTTTCCTCTTTCCCCTTGCTTTAGCTAAGGCCTCCTGGTCAAACATACTTCTCAGCTTAGATTTGGAGATGGCCCTAGCGTCAGCTTCATCAGTGAAAATATCAGCAGCACTTGTACTTACATCCTCAGCAATATGTACTTCCTCAGCAGCCTTAGAAGTCTCAGGAACCTGAACACCGGCAGGTTGGTCAGGTAGGACGACGCCTAACGTGCCCAGTGCCTGTTGTAGCATCCACCAGCAACTCTCATAAACGTATTTGCTTGATTGGGCAAAGTTTGCATCCATGCTTTCTTGGAGCTCGGCCAGCTTAGCGATATACTCCTTCTCCCCCTTTTTGGCTTCGTCAGCTATGCAATTGGCATATGAGTGCAAGGAGTCATCAATATGCTTAGTTGTCTTGCTGAATTCAGTGATTAGGGCCTGCTGATTTGCATTTAAAGTGACCATGTTACCATCAAATTTCTGAATATTGTTGGCCACAACGTGTGCGTTCTGATTGACAACAGCCAGAGTATCAGTAGCCTTTTTCAAGCCGGCCATTAACAGTGTGACAGCTTCGCCGGCCGCGTTATATTTTTCTTCGAATTTCTTCTCTATTACGTCTAGCTTATGGTTGATTGCCACCATATTCTTCAGCATGAGATCTTCAGAAGTCTTAATCTCTTGCAGCATTGTTTTCTGAGCTTTATCAAAAGAGGTTTTAAGCTCATTCACGATGCCCTGAATTATATGGACAGTGTGAATGGCTAGGTCATCTCGTAATGGGATACCTGGAGGCACTTCTTGGCCTTGCTCTGGCTCGGCAGCAGACGCATCAGTAGAGCTGGATACCATCACAGTCTCTATGGGAGGGATGTTGGTGGCCTTATTTACCTCCCCCTCCACTGGTGCAGACTTATCAGTAGGAGGTTCATCAGTATCCGGAGACTCAAACACTTCATGGCCCTCATTCACAGCGTCCTCTCCGTCCGCATCCAAAAATTCATCCACATCAGCAGCTTCTTCCTCTTCTTGATCAGCAGAGTCCAGTGTTTCAGCTTCAGTTCCTTGAGTGTGTCTGTTCAGGACCTCCTCATCCTCCAACCCAGGTTCACTTTCTTCATTAACTTCGGCCACCGCATCCCTGGCCACCTGGGCGATGTCAGATATTATATCCATATGAGAGGGTAGAGTCTCCCCTCGATTCCTGCAGTCAGGGTATCAGGAATTTCACGGGGGGAGGCTGCGGGAGATACTTCCTCATGCTCTTCTACAGCAGGCTGTCCGATGCGCCGCTCCCATCGATCAAACACAGTAGCATCCATCTTTTTCAAGTAATGGAGAGGGACTCCTTTGCTCATGTCGAATTTGTCTCCGTTGAGCTGGTTGAGATATAGACTGATGATGCGGCCGAAGCTTGGAGTGCCCAGAGTGTCCTTGATCTTTTGAAACAGCAACTCTCCCCAGTTGAACCTCTTTCTGCAGACCACAGCTATGAGAATTTTGAACATATCTCCGGAGATATGATCATGGGAGCCTGGCTTGCAGATGAGTACTTTTCCTATGATGTCAGATAGTAGCTTCCCTTCTTCATTCATCTCTTTTCGCTTTACTGATCGAGTGCCTCTGGGTAGACCGCAGAACAGGAGGGTTCTGGCTTTGTCCTCGTCCTCCAAATAGTCTTCCTGCTCCGCACTTGAAAGCTGCAGGTAGCGTGTTAGCTTACTGGCAGACATCTTTACCTTAGTCCCAGCCACCTTGCTCTTGATGATGGAGTCTCTGTCTCGAAGCCTTGCGGTAGAGAAGAACTCCAGCACTTCTTTATCTAAAACTTTGCAAGGATGCTCCAATACGAAGGTTAGTCCGGCTTCTTCCAGCATGAGAATGATGTTCCGGAACTCGTCCGAGGCATGAGCAAAACCAGTGCGAACCAGCTCGCAACCAGAAATCAAGCCTGCAGTCGTCCTTGGGGCCATTGAGGATCTAGAAAGAAGCCCGACTCTAAACATTAGTGAACATTCAAAAGGAGAACATCACTTGGGGTTCGGCCTTGGAGCCATTGAGGAGGAGGTTACCTAAGGGCTTACTCGCAGGTGAGTTAACGAGCTTCGGGAAGATCCTCGGTGGAGAGAAGAGTATCCCGTGGGGTGCGGCCTTGCTAGTACCTTGCGGAGAGAAGATGGTCACACACAGCAGCGATTCGATGGCGTCGACAAGAGCGTCGGAGGGCTGCGGGTGTCGGCGAGTTCGCGGAAGTGCCCGTGCGCGAGTCTTGGGGAGTTCTCTTGCGCGAGGGTCGTCAGGTGTGCTCTTGCGCGAGTCGTGAGGAAGGCGAACGGGCGACGGCTGTGAGAGGGATTCGGTTTCGGCGGGATTTATATCAGTCGTCGGGATTCTTAAGGAAGCCGAGCGGTCGGCAAGCTCCTTCGGCGGGATTCGACGGTATTTGTCTAATTTGGCGAGATATAAAATGGGTCGGCGGGATTTGGAGTATATATTGATGTTTGTCTTGAAACTTTGGGAAGCATTGCACAATTTTCAAATTCTTCGAGTGTCAAGTTAACACAAGATTAATAAATACATGTTTATTATAACGACAATCTATTTGGATTTGAGCGAGGCTTCTCCAGACACTTTTTGATGTCAATTATGATTTGTCGAAATTCGCAATGACATATCTTGGTTAACCTTTTATTGATGTGTAATGATTTGCATGCCTCGAGGTAATCTCTCCTTGAAGGAGCACACATATATGATGAGCATAAGTATACTTATACACAAGGATAACAATATATATATATATATATATTTAATTTGAATGAGGATGCATCATGACACAAGTCCTTGAACTGATCAAAGTTACCTGGGATTTGGAGAGTTATCGTTTTAGTCCCACAGATGGAACATATTAGTAGCTTGAAGTGAGTAAGCTCAACAGGTAGCACATCTGTTATTGCAGACGCTTGTTCCAAATAAGCCTTGAGCCACCTACTGTCCAGATCCCATCGTATTTAAGGGGACCTAGACTACCCTGCAAAACAGAATTACTTTACCTTAGGAACCCAAATCATATTGGGTCCTAGGTTTCTATTAGCATGAGCACGGAACTGCCTTCCTTCAGAAAACCTGTCCGGAAGACTACCCCTGTCCCTAGAACATGGATAACCCCTCGCTGTGGGCACAGAGGGATTGTGCCAACAGTCAATCGCAAAGTGTCCCACTTTGCCGCAGCACCAACAAGAGTGAATGTTGTATCGCCGTTTTCGACCTGAACTAGTGACTGATGCAGTCACGGTCCTAGGTCTAAAAGGGATAGGGCATGTTCTTGTCGCACAAATTCCTCTTCCATCGAGGCATGAGGAAGGGTGAAATGAATGCATGATGTGGGCGTTATGAGGCCGAGAAGGTGGTGCCATTCTTTCAGACATCTTCCTTGCTGGAGCTCCATGAAGCCTGACATCCTGACTTCTATTCTCCCTATCCCGTGTCCTCGAATGGAGAGAATTCCTCTGTGGACTAGGACATGCAGATCCACACTTAGTTGTGGCAGTGGCCGTGAATACAAAGGGCTCAGAATGAGCCTTAGGTATTTCCTCATGGGTTGCCATGACGCCTCTTGCACTATGGACGATTCCACATGGGGACAATTCACCCTTGCAGTGACCACGATTATTCCTGTGGTCATACCTGAAGGCATGATGAGTTGCCTTCCCGCTTGGAGTGGGAGGTCGGAATACCGTTTCCCCATTTCTCCATCCCTGGATAATCCGGGAGATCCACCCGGTTTCTTGTTTTCTCTTTATAGCATCAACTTTGGAAAAGTTAGATACTATACGTTTCTCATTTTCTAGACTATTCTCTAGAGCTGAGATCTTAGAGTCCTTGACCTTGTTGGACGCCAATTGGAGAACCAACAAGATCTTCAGTCGAGCAATCTCTCGAGCTTGCTCCTCAGCAAGTAGATTGCTTTCCTGAAGGGCTCTCTTCAGGGAATCAGTATTTTCTGGAGGGGAGCAGTTTCTGTCTTCAAAAAAGTCAAAAGATGTGGGACAGGATGAAGATGATACCTGCTCATCTGGGTTATTGTCATTAGAATCAGTGACCAATGTTTCGTCCTCGTCGGAGTTGCTTTCCTCACTATCTTCTTCAGTCTCTGACAAGGATACTGGAGCTCTGATGCAATCCGAAGGATCCTTGCATTCATCTTCAGAGGTGAGGACTCCCACATACGCTTCATCCTCTGATTGGCAGCATATTTCAGCATTCTCTGACCCCCCCATCAGCTCTGAGATCGTCATCCACAGAGATTTAGCCGTTTTACATTTTTCCAACCTGGAGTGAGAGGCTCCAGACCAGACATCCATAATAATTTGTCGAATCCTCTGGTCCAGTTGGAAAAGTGAGAGTTCCATCTCTGTCATCTCAGCAATGCACATGGGCACTTGGATCCCCGAGTCGGAGGTCTTCATGGGGATAAACAGACCCTCTTCCAGGATGAGGGATGCTCGTGGATCGATGGCATCCAGGTGAAATAATACTCTCATCCTCCAGATGGGATAATAATCCTTTGAGCATGCAGGGAGTTTGAGTGGCAATACGTCATAATCCAGATCCATGCTTTTGACACTGGTGGCAGGATTTTGCTCAAGGTGTTAACCTTTTTGAAGAGCAACCTCCCTCTGATACCACTTGAAAGTCCACCTAGTGTCGGCTATGTGCACCTATGGGGGGGGATAGGTGACGTGTGGTTCTTTTGCAGAATTTACAGATGTACCTGCACAATAAAAACAACAGACACAACACACAGAATACACAGCAAATTTATAGTGGTTCCCCGACTTGGGTACATCCACTTTCCCCCTTCGACCTATCTCCCCAACAAGGGACGACTCGGTCACTTCACCAACGGGATTGAAATCCAATCCCTGCACTAACGGAAGGAGCCCTTCCACACGTGAGAGTCAACACTCCCACAAATCGGGTTGCACCCAACCCTTACAACACGGAACAAAAGTTCCTTTACAATAAAATAAAAGTAGAATGTACACGTGATACAAACTTCTCTTGGAGACTCCGGTGTTCCTCTTTGTTCGACGACGAGTTCTTGAAGTCGATGAAGAGTCTACGACCTTGGTCTCTCTTGGAGAAGATCTCCCCGGAACCGGCGGCGGCACACGAGCGGCAGCAAGCTTCGGGATCGGCGGCTACGATGAAAAGCGGCTGCAGAACTTGGAGATCTAAACTTCGTAGCGAAGCATGCTAGGTCTACCAACGGTCACTCTAGGATCAGTCGTCTCGATCGATTAGGACGGGGGAGTTTTCCCGGTCAACAAATCGAGAGACAAGAGATCTCCGGATAGACGCGTGAGACACAAGCCTTGCTAAGCTTCTGTCACCGGAGATCGGGAAGAAGAGCGATCAGCAGCGGCGACCACTTCACGCGAGCGGCGGCGGCGGAGCGGAGCGATTTCGCGAAGTTAGGGTTACGTTGCCGCCGGATTTTCTTTCTTTCTTATCCGTGGATTTACTGTTCAAAATACCTGTGTATAAATACTGTAGGATTCTCAAATATGACCGTTTGTGGGACCCACAAATGAAATCCCCAAAATCCGGTTCAAACAAATCCAGGAGCAGAATTCGGTTCAGCAGCATTCTGAGAAAACGCCAAGTAAAAATCGGTGAGAATCGCAGACGATTCTCGACGAATCGGCGAGAATCACCAAGTGATTCTCGACGATTCGTCGAGAATCGTTTGTGATTCTCGTCGAATCACTTGTCGATTCTCAACGAATTGGACTTTGTATTCATGGGCTGCTAGACCACTGGATCGGCGGGAATCACAAGTGATTCTCGCCGAATCTTACTTGGCCCCATTTTGAGATGGCCAGAAGGAGTCGGCGAGAATCACTGATGATTCTCGTCGATTCGGCGAGAATCACTTGGTGATTCTCGTCGAATTTGCCTTAGACGATTTTTCGTCTTCCACCTAGGAGCTGCTCCTTGAACCTCAATGCTCCTTGTCTTCTCTTGCATATGAGCGGCCCTGTACTTGAAAGTAAGTGCACTCCAATAGAGAGAGTACACATAGGCCAACACACTGATCTGCTCAACGAGGGATTACGTCGTGCAGACCCGTGTATATTGACCTACTGCACCCTGACATTGGTGTGCACTTAGCGTGGAGAGACTGCAAGTACAACTTAAAATGTTTCGTCAAATACATTGTGAATTCATCTTAGCTTGACAGGGGGCTTCCTCAAATCTAGGTAATCGTGGATACAATACCCAACAGTTTATATGTGGATGATATGCTGATTTTTGGTTCTAATCAATCCGTAGTGGATGTCGTTAAGTTAAAACTAATGAAAGAGTTTAGCATTAAAGACCTAGCTGTAGTTGAGATTATAATAGGCATGCAAGCGATCTTTGAGAAAAAATACATTTCACAAAGTCAAAACCACTACATAAAGTCCATGTTGGATACGTGGGGATACAATGAACGTAGAGAAGTGGAGACATCTTACGATTACAATAATCGCTTGAAGCCCAATGATGGAGCTGCGATTAGACGGTTAGATTACACTAAACTGATTGATAGTCTCATGTTTGCTATGGTCTGCACAAGATATGACATAACCTTCATGGTCGACATGTTAAGCAGATTCACTAGTAATCCTAGCCAAGACCATTGGGATGCCCTTGATAGGCTTATGCGATATCTAAAGCACACCCAAACGTATGTTTTATGTTACCATGATCATCCTCCAGTTTTGGAAGGATATTCTGATGCATCATGGTGCTCAAAAATCAACGACAACAAGTACACTAGCGGATTTATATTCACACTAGGAGGAGCAGCTGTAGCATGGAAGTCTAAGAGGCAATCATGCATTTCACTATCTTTTATGGAATCCGAACTCTACGACCTAGCTTCAGTGGGAGAAGAAGCAGAGTGGATAAGAGATTTGGTGATGGACATTCCAATGTCAAGCCTGAAGTTGAGTTCTGTTGTAGTTTACTGCGACAATCAGACTACGAAAACAATTACTACAAACACTTTGTTCAATAGCAAAAGAAGGCAACTCATAATGAAACAAGCCTGGTTGACCTCTCTCACGAGTCAAAAGATTATGACCCTTTTGGATGTGAGATCGAAAGATTATATTACAGACGCCTTGACAAAGGGCTTAAATAGAGTTCTCATAATAAAATATCAGGGGAGATGAGATTAAAGTTCATAGAAATATGAAACTTCCTCCTATGTTTATGTTTTGATAGTAAGAACTTATAGTCGTAAATTTCAAGCATCTAATAACAGGCTGAAAACCCCAAATAATTTCTTGATGAAAGCTCAAGATGGTTGGATGTTAGTCATTCCACACCTGATGACTTAATATCTTTCTCATTGTAAGTTGATTTGAGAATTATTCAACTGAGAATAGAAAGTCATTGCACGAGTTAATCTAACAGTAGTGATCATAACACATTATTCCACATTTGACAATATTGCAAATGACATTGTACCAAATTATATGATGAGGTACATAATGATCACTAATGATTAAGATAACAACGTTTGGTTTTTAAAATCAAAACTTGACTGATTCTCACTAGACTGGATAGAGATGCTACAAGTACTAAGCTAATTTAGGTAGAACTAGTTTACTTTGATACGTCACTGCATATGCTTATGAATTCATAGAGTCTGACTCATGAAATTCCTTGCAGGCACTGGTGAAGATGAAGGAGAGAAAGTGAACTTTGACATGGATGATGATCCACTCTCTGCGTAGAATTGTTACATGTTTATCCATTGTCATTTTTAATTTTCCAGACTTATTTATTATTGAATAACATCTTTATTTTTGGATGTATTATGTTATTGTTTTAAAACTCATGTTTATGTTTTTCTTTAAAAACTGTGCTAACTCTTATGGAAATGTGTAAAATCGGAAACTTATTTTTATACGCTCCACTCTCTGCACTCCGAAACGTATACGTTATTTATCACAAATATATGAAGAGATTGTTAATGTATATTTGGACTATTAAAGGATTCAGAGGCATAACCGGTCGTGGCGGAAACACGAATTTCCAATACTCATAGAAACTCCTTGGGTTTGCCTATTTATACCCACTTAGGGGCAATGGGTAGGTGATTCCACTTTGATCACCAGTCGGATACTTCGAGCGACTTTATTACACATTACCTTCCCTGTGGACGTGAGAGCAAGCGAACCTTATGCTCTCCACCATCTTTAGAATCTCCTCACCGTAGCTCCAAATCCTCCGTTGATTAAAACTTCTATCCGCGAGGCAATTAATTAAGATTTTTGAGTCACACAGGATATGATCGAATCTCACTAATTATTAAATTAATACAGAGTAAAATCCCCTCTCGTAGAGCCCCTTCATTCAGCTTCCAATGGATTCATAATGTCCATTCACTTGTTTGGAAATCCCTATATTTTTGGCCGCAGCCGGTTCACTATGAGCCTTTTGTAGATAGGCTGCACTCCTACATTGTCGGATGGCCGCTCCGGCTCCTTGCTATGGAAGGGAGGCTTGCCTTGATTAAATTTACTCGATTGTCCTCTTGTTCTCACCTCATCGCGTGCTTCAACATACTTTTTTTCGTTCTTGGCACGTACCACGGATAAATACATATCTAAATTCCTTTAGAACGACCTTGACATTGGAAATAAGCACCACTGGGTCTCTTACAAAACATGTAGCTCTAGCATCACTATTGGTAGTCTTGGATTTCATAGCCTCAAATTCACGCACAAATGTTTCTGATTTAAGGAAATCTGGAAGATCTGCAATAGTAATTCTCTCTTTTCGAAGTATAAATATCAAATACAAGTACCTTATTATTAGGGACTGCCATATACTTCTTGCACCTACGTCTCGAGATCCCTGACATGGTAACCTTCGATACCTTACTGAGTTCTTAAATTGCATCTTCTTCTATGACGATTCCATGTTTTGGAAGCACATTTTAAATGGTAATTTCACTCTTTCCTCAATCAAAAGAGTCCTTTGCGGTTTCACCACCCCTGCTGACCCGAATATTATTCCACCGAAGATATGTTGTTTTGATGCTAAATCTCAACCGGACCGGTCCAGTTGGACCGGTTCTGTGTTTTGCCTTTACATATATATACGCTTTGACAAGAGATATCCCGAGATCAGATTCATTCTAACCTAACGGGCGAAAGAGAAAAGGCGGAGGCGGCGGCTTCGAGTCCCGATCGAGCAAGGCGACATCGGCGGCGTTTGGAGCTTTCTTCTCCGGCGATTTCATCGGGCAAAGGAGGAGCGGCGTGCGAAGCTTTCCAGCGATCTCTTCACCCCGATAGCGGGTGCGGCTTCTTGCGAAAGGAGGAGCGGCGACATCTTGGAGATCCGGAGCGGCGGCAAGGGCCCGATCTTGGGCAGCGAAGGATTCTTCTCCGGCGACAGCGGCGCAGCGGCAAGCCCGGTCTAGAGCTTCTTCTTCTTCGGCGACAGCGAGGAGATCGGCCTGATCTAGGGCTACATAGGTCCGGCCATCCTTGGGATCCGGCGGTGGCAAGATTGGGCAGAGGCGGTTTCTTCTCCGGCGACATCAGGGATCAAGATCCAGCGACGGCGAGCTTCTGCTCCGGCAGCGGCAAGATCGGCAGAGGCGTTCCCTTCTTCTCCGGCGACGTCAGGCTGCGGCAGTCTCTTGCCGGCAGCGTCTAGGGGAGATAAAGGGGGCTGCGACACCGATCAGAGGCGGAGGACAGCAGTGCCTAGGGGAGTTTTCTTCCCTCTCTTTTTCTTTGTTGTTCTTGTTTTTTCTTATACTAGGTTAGTGTCGATCCGTTGAGGATCGTTGAGTGGTTGTGTTGTAATCAGATATTTTTTCGTTTAGTGGATCCGGCGCGCTCTCCCCGTGGATGTAGGAGCTTAACTCCGAACCACGTAAATTTCTTGTGTTTGTGGTGTTTTGGAATTTCGTTCTATGATTGTTTGGTGCGCGCCATTATTTGCTCAAGTTTCTTCCGTTGCTATTGTCCGCGACGAGTTCCGTACTCGCGGGCCGGTGCCAATTGCACAACAATTGGTATCAGAGGCAGGTTCGTCCTTCGGACCAGTGAGCAAATTCAATGACGGCCAAATTCGAGATTCCAAAATACGATGACAAGATTGATTTCGGCCTTTGGCAAAAACGCATAAAGGCTGTACTCGTGCAGCAGGGACTTCACAAGACACTCCTTGGACAGGAGAAGGCCAAGGTGAAGGACGATGACGAGTGGGATGAGCTGGATCTCAAGGCCATCAACACCATACAGCTGTGCTTGGCAGATGAGGTCATGTACAATGTAGTCGAGGCGCATACTACAGCGGATCTAGGGAAAATACTCGAAGAACTTTATATGTCCAAATCGCTTACGAATAAGCTATATGTTAAGAAACAACTGTATAACTTGAGGATGTCCGAGGGAACGTAGTTGTTGGACCATATGAATGTGTTCAACAAACTGGTATCCCAGCTGCAGAGTATAGATGTGAAGGTCGAGGAGGAAGACCAGGCTCTTCTCCTCTTGTCCTCACTCCCGAGACCGTTCGATCATTTAGTCACCACCATTTTGTATGGAAAGGATACCCTTAAGATGGAGGAAGTAGTGACGACGCTTCTTTCAAATGAGAAGAGGAGTGGTTCTGGATCGAGGGCGAGCGAGGGTCTGCTCGTGAAGAGCAGAGACCCATCCCGAGGGAGATCGAAGGAGCGAGGCAAGAAGGACTCTCGACCCAGATCGAAGTCCAGAGGCAAGAACAATAAATGCCACTTCTGCAAGGAGGAGGGGCATTGGAAGGTGAACTGCCCTAAGAGAAAACTCAAGGGGAAATCACCTGAGCCTCAGCAGGCCGCTATAGAAGCCAGGTACGATAGCGATGCGGATGTTTTGCACGTGTCACAGAGTCATGAGATCACGGACGACAGGATCATGGACACTGGGTGTTCATACCACATGTGCCCACGTAGAGAGTGGTTTACCACTTTCAGGGAGTGAGATGGCGGTCGGGTCCTGATGGGAAATAACTCTGAGTGTAGGACTATGGGGATCGGGACTATCCGGATCAGAATGTTTGATGGAGCGATTCAGACACTCGCCGATGTGAGGTTTGTGCCTGACCTAAGGAAGAGCTTGATCTCCTTAGGTACCTTAGAGGCAGCCAGGTATTCCTATACCGGTGAGGGAGGATTTATCAGGGTGACGAGAGGCGCGCTAGTAGTCATGAAGTGGGAGCATACTGATACGCTTTATAGGTTGATAGGCACCACGATAGCTGGTGATACGGCCGTTGCCGCGATGTCTGATGAGGATACCTCTGCGCCGTGGCATGCTAGGCATGGCCACATGAGTGAGAGAGGTCTTGTAGAGCTGCATAGGAGAGGACTCCTGAATGGAGTTAAAACATGCATACTTGACTTTTGTGAGACCTGCGTTCTTAGAAAGCAGCACAAGGTCAAGTTTATGACATCGAGTCGGCGCAGTAAGGACGTCCTAGAGTATATTCACTCGGATGTATGGGGGCCAGCCCCGGTGCCGTCACTTGGAGGCGCGAGTTATTTCGTGACGTTCATCGATGATTACTCCAGGAAGGTTTGGATCTACTTCCTCAAACAAAAATCCGAAGTATTTGAGAAGTTCAAGATCTGGAAGACCCTGGTGGAGAATCAGACGGGGAAGAGGGTGAAGTATCTGAGATCCGACAACGGTGGCGAATACACATCGTCAGAGTTTCATGGGTATTGTGATCAGGAGGGTATCACTAGGCACTTCACCATCCCTGGCACGCCGCAGCAGAACGACGTCGTCGAAAGGATGAATAGGACGCTTCTAGAGAGGGCCAGGTGCATGCATCTATACGCAGACCTACCCAAACCCTTCTGGGCTGAGGCGGTGAGCACTGCACGGTATCTAGTGAATCTATCCCCATCGATGTCACTAGATTTAAAGTGCCCACAGGAAGTATGGTCAGGTACGCCAGTCACATATTCTGACATCTAAATCTTCGGTTGTCCTGTATACACCCTGATGCCGGACACAGAGCGGACGAAGCTTGATGCTAAGTCTAGGAAGTGCATTTACTTGGGTCGAAAGACCGACACCAAAGGATTCAAGTTGTGGAATCCCGAGACCAAAAAGGCTGAAGTGAGGCGCGATGTGGTGTTTGATGAGGCTTCTATATTGAAGAAGTCTCAGCCCCAAGCGAAGGAGGTGGAGGAGACTCCGAGTCCACCAATGGAGGTGGAGCTCGAGAGTAGCAGCAGAGATGCAGATCGGGGAGTGGAGCATGAGGGTACTAGCAGGACAGATCATCAGGATGATTCATCCGAATCTGATAGATCAGACACTGTACAACCCGCTCAGGAGGAGACGTATATGATTGCCAGGGGAAGGGCTAGGCGAAAGGTCAGAGTGCCTCTTAGGCTACAGGATTCTGTAGCATACGCTTTCCAGATTATCTCCTCCGACCCTAGATCCTACAAGGAAGCCATCGAGAGCAAGGAAAGCTCTCAGTGGATGGCGACCATGGAGGAAGAGATCGAGTCTCTCCACAAGAATAGAACTTGGAAGCTGGTGTATCTCCCAAAAGGAGCTAAGGAGATTAGCTCCAAATTGGTATTCCGGAAGAAGGAGTCTACTTCCGGGAAGGACCCCTGGAGATACAAGGCCAGGTTCGTTGCAAAAGGCTTTGCGCAAAAGAAAGGCATAGATTTCGATGAGATTTTTTCGCCTGTCGTAAAGCATTGCTCCATAAGGTTATTGCTCGCCTTAGTGGTACTTCACGATATGGAGTTAGAGCAATTGGATGTGAAGACTGCATTTCTTCACGGTGTCCTAGATGAGGTGATCTATATATTGCAGCCTGAGGGGTTTGTGAAACCCGACAATGAAAAGAAGGTGTGCAAGCTTAGAGCATCTCTCTACGGCTTGAAGCAATCACCGAGGATGTGGAACTAGAGGTTCGATTTCTTCATGGCTTCATTGGGGTTCACTAGGAGTCAGTACGATACTTGTGTGTATTTTAGATTCCTGGCGAATGGGGATACCTTAATTCTGATGTTGTACGTCGATGACATGTTAATCGCGTGCAAATCAGCCCAGGAGATCTCCTTATTGAAGGAGAAGCTGTGCTCGGAGTTCGAGATGACAGATCTCGGACATGCGCAGAAGATCCTTGGGATGGAGATTCGTCGAGACAGAGAGCGCGGCATGCTTTGGCTATCTCAAACTGGGTATATTAAGAAGGTATTGGAGAAATTCAGTATGAGTGACTCCAAGGCTGTCTCAACCCCCTTGGGACAACATTTTCGGTTATCGTCCATTCAGTGCCCTACCACTGAGAAGGGATGACATGAGATGCTGAGTGTACCATATGCGAATGCGGTGGGGTGTCTGATGTATGCGATGATCTGCACTAGACCAGACATCGCTCAGGCAGTGAGCGTCGTGAGCAGATATATGGCAAATCCAGGGCGACAGCATTGGGAAGCTGTCAAATGGATTTTGTGATATCTGAACGGGACACCCAATGTCGGATTACTCTTCAGGAAGAGTGACGTTGTGGGTGTGTTAGAGGGCTATGTAGATTCCGACTACGCGGGTGACCTAGATAGAAGGAGATCCACGACAGGATACATTTTCCTTTTAGGTGGAGGTCCCATAAGTTGGAAGGCTACTTTGCAGGATATAGTCGCCTTGTCCACTACAGAGGCGGAGTATATTGCTGCGGTGGAGGCCGCGAAGTAAGCCATTTGGCTCAAGGGTCTCACCGCAGAGCTGCAGGTTTCTCAGGAGGCTGTTAAGCTTCATTGTGATAGTCAGAGTGCTATCTGTCTTGCGAAAGACCCGGTCTACCACGCAAGGACCAAGCACATTGACGTTCGTTATCACAAGTTGAGGGAGTTTGTCGGTGGTGGGGACATTCAATTGCTGAAAGTCCCGACAGAGGAAAACATAGCGGATATGTTGACCAAGCCTCTGACCGGAATCAAGTTCAAGCATTGCTTGGACTTGGCTCATATCGGCTCATGCTGATCGTGCCGGCCCTAGGGAGAGGGGGCTTGTAGTCGCTAGTAGGGGTTTGTGTGTTATAGGCGGTATTAGTGTTTGTGTAGCATCAAGGTGGAGATTGTTGTTTTGATGCTAAATCTCAACCGGACCGGTCCAGTTGGACCGGTTCTGTGTTTTGCCTTTACATATATATACGCTTTGACAAGAGATATCCCGAGATCACATTCATTCTAACCTAACGGGCGAAAGAGAAAAGGCAGAGGCGGCGACTTCGAGTCCCGATCGAGCAAGGCGACATCGGCGGCGTTTGGAGCTTTCTTCTCCGGCGATTTCATCAGGCAAAGGAGGAGCGGCGTGCGAAGCTTTCCAGCGATCTCTTCACCCCGATAGCGGGTGCGGCTTCTTACGAAAGTAGGAGCGGCGACATCTTGGAGATCCGGAGCGGCGACAAAGGCCCGATCTTGGGCAGCGAAGGCTTCTTCTCCGGCGACAGCGGCGCAGCGGCAAGCCCGGTCTAGGGCTTCTTCTCCGGCGACAGCGAGGAGATCGGCCCGATCTAGGGCTACATAGGTCCGGCCATCCTTGGGATCTGGCGGTGGCAAGATTGGGCAGAGGCGGTTTCTTCTCCGGCGACATCATGGATCAAGATCCAGCGACGGCGACCTTCTGCTCCGGCAGCGGCAAGATCGGCAAAGGCGTTCCCTTCTTCTCCGGCGACGTCAGGCTGCGGCAGTCTCTTGCCGGCAGCGTCTAGGGGAGATAAAGGGGGCTGCGACACCGATCAGAGGCGGAGGACAGCAGTGCCTAGGGGAGTTTTCTTCCCTCTCTTTTTCTTTGTTGTTCTTGTTTTTTCTTATACTAGGTTAGTGTCGATCCGTTGAGGATCGTTGAGTGGCTGTGTTGTAATCGGATATTTTTTCGTTTAGTGGATCCGGTGCGCTCTCCCCGTGGATGTAGGAGCTTAACTCCGAACCACGTAAATCTCTTGTGTTTGTGGTGTTTTGGAATTTCGTTCTGTGATTGTTTGGTGCGCGCCATTATTTGCTCAAGTTGCTTCCGTTGCGATTGTCCGCGACGAATTCCGTACTCGCGGGCCGGTGCCAATTGCACAACAAAGATAAGCACCATTATGTGGCTTGCAGCCCGGACGCATATTGCGTGTGATATCAACGTCCAAAAAATTGGCATATCACTTAATTGCTCCAAGATGCTCATGTTGTCCGTCACCCAATATTGAATCTTGCGATCATCTTTTTTCTCTAGCTTACTAGCCAAGGCTGTTTGGGGCTATTTTGAAAAATTACTTCTACCATTTCCCACGATTTCCCTCACCATTCAACACAGATTGCATGTTTGGCTTTATCATTCAAACAAAGTTAGCAAAAATATTAGATCTCTAAATTCTTGGCCACCTTCACATTTTGTTTTTGGGGCATTTGGAAGGAGCAATGCTAGCTCCCTTCTTTACTCTGGTATATCCCACCATAAAAATTTAATTGTAACAAACCTCCTCAGTGAAATAAAAATTGCCCTTTAAAAGGACAATCTAAACATGGTTTATCACAGTAAAGAAGATTGGGCCTTTTGCAAGCTTTCAACATCAAGGGATCGGGTCCGGGTAGAGCTGTCACAGTTCTGGTTCGGGTCCGGTTTTACTAAAATCGTGAACCGAACTGCTAAGGTAATGATTCTTTTAATTAGAACAAAAACCTTAATTAATTTGACCGGTTCCGGTTCTGGTTCCGGTTCCACAATAATTTTTAGAACAGTCTTGTCAATAATTCCGGTTATGGTTCAACAAGAACCAAAACCAAATCTTTAATTGGCTTGACCGGTTCCGGTTCTGGTTCTGATTCCAGAATAATTTTTAGAACAGTCATGTCAATAATTCCAGTTATGGTTCAACAAGAACCAAAACCAAATCGGTCGCTAACGGTTCAATTCGGTTCTATACGGTTCGATCTGGTTCCAATCGGTTCCGATCGATTCCAAGTAAACCACAAACTAAATTTAGCGAAATGAATGAAAGAGGTCAAAAAAATTAGAGGAAAAATGTAAATCTGTTCAGTTTTTTTGCAAGTACATCTAAGTCTGGGGCCCGAGCATAAGAATTTTGCAACACTCCAAAGGGGACTACTTTTTATATAAAATAGTTAGTGGCCCTGTAAGTTAAAAACTGAAATTGCAAGACCACAAAATTGCACCAGACCGCACCGATTTTAAACCACTCTGATTTTAAACCGCCCTGAATACTTTGATTGCAGAGCGGCTTCGTTGGTTGCAAAATAATTTAGTTTGTAGTGTTGTTTTTGGCAATGCAAAATTGACAAAATAGCGCTGCACCATCTTCTTCAAGAGGGTCTGGTATTTTGATCATCGTCAATGGGTACAAGTTAATTTAATTATTTCAGAAAAATGTACGAGTAAAATTGAATATACATTTTATAAATAGTTTAAAAATCTAAACTGCACTGCAAAAACCGACTTCAAACCGCACCAATGTCAACACACACTGCACGGTTTTGGTGTTGTGCGATTTTGTTCGGTCCAAAACAGACCTCGTTTCGTGCAATTGTGGTTTAGGCCAAATCGTGTCGGTTTCACACATAATAGTAATTATAGATATTATAGATAAATTATAAATAATAATAATAAAAAAATAATATCATTAATAATAAATAAATAATAATAGTAAACAGGTTGAAGTTCAGTATTGTTTCGTTTCGATTCGTACCAGGTCAATCTTGGAACTGCATGCTTAAAACTTGTATGTTGTGGTTCCGATTCCGGTTCCGGTCCGGATAATGAAATGAAAGAATCACGCCCGGGCCAATGTTGTTCACGGTTCCAAAATTCAAACTGGAACCCGAATAATTCGTGAATGGATCAGTTCGATTCTTTGCGATTCCGGTTAGGTACCAGTTCGGTTTACGGTTTTAACTAATAGCTCTAGATCCCGACCTCTACCTCAGAGTAATACATTTGCGGCTAAACCTATCCGGAACTATGTTTTGCACTCTAAAGCCTCCTGGGATCCCACATTGGCCTGTGGAGCTTTCATCCTTCGTAATTGTTGAAACCGAGAAGTCGGTCTCTGTGGAGTTCAGGGTCCCTAAAAAAGGGTGACCTCACACTTACTGCACTCGGGCGAATGTCATGGACCAAAGACTAAGGAAACTAGGAAGATACCCTCGGCTCTAGCGTGGAGGTTCCACCTCACACCCGGAAGACCTTGAAGATCTCTCCCTCACTAGCACATGCTGAGCAAGGTGCCTTGGAGGTTGAAGAGAGAGGATGAAGTATTCCCACTCCAAGGCACCCCTAAGTGTCTATTTATAGTTTTTTTGAGAACGACATGCAAATAGCCAACCTCCACTACTCTTGAAATTACTATCATACCCTGGGCTTGGCGGGAACTTGGTCGGGCGAGCTGGACGAGCTGGTCGGGCGAGATAGGCGGCTTGCACAGCTAGGCGATCTGGGGCCTGCGCAGCTAGGCGAGATGGGGCCTGCACAGCTAGGCGAGCTGGGGCCTGCGCAGCTAGGCGAGCTGGGGCCTGCGCGTTAGGCGAGCTGGGAGGCCTGCGGGATGAGGTGGGCTGCGGGCTTAGCAGCTAGGTGAGCTGGGGCCTACGCAGCTGAGCGAGTTGGGTGGCCTGCGGGATGTGGCGGGCTGCTGGCTGAGCAGCTAGGCGAGCTGGGGCCTGCGCAGCTAGGCGAGCTGGGCGGCATGCGAGCTGAGTCAGGCTACAGCCTGAGCAACTAGGCGAGCTAGGGCCTGTGCAGCTAGGCGAGCTGGGCTGCCTGCGGGCTGAGGCGGGTTGCGGGCTGAGCAGCTAGGCGAGCTGCGGCCTACGCAGCTAGGCGAGCTCGGGGGCTACGGGCTGAGCAGCTAGGCGAGCTGCGACCTGCGCAACTAGGCGAGCTGCGGCCTGTGCAGCTAGGCAAGTTGGGCGGCCTGGCCGGGACCCTTGAGTCGGCCTCTCGCCTCACCTGCCCCCTGACAACAGGTTGGGGGGAGGAAAATATTGTATCCCCCTACTAGTATATTATGAAGGTCGATCCTAAATTGGCCCCCAAGAGTGCAAAACCCTCAAAAAGCTTAAAACCGTGAAGCAAGTCTTACGCCCTGCTTGGGGGCCCCTTTTCGCGAATACGTGGTTGTACACAATCCCCGCTCTTTTCGAGCGAGTTTCACGCTCGGAAAGAAACATCCAACCCAACGTATTCGCTGTGTAGCCTTCTTGGAGCCGAAAACACTTGGCCTCTCTGAGATGTCAACCTGCCATGCCAGCTAACAGGAGTCTGGGTGGAGAGATCCCCTCGGGGGTTGGAACTTTCTCTCCGCCGAGGCACATTCAACCCAAACAGCTAGTGAGAGCCTGGATGAGGAAATCCTCTCTGTGGGTGAGACTTGCTCTCCACCGAGGCAGATTCGACCCAACCAGCTTGTGAGAGACTGGATGAGGAGATCCTCTCGGGCGGTGGGACTTGCTCTCCCCGAGGCACATTCGACCCATCCAGCTAGTGAGCCTGTGTGAGGAAATCCTCTCAGGGGTTGTGGCTTGCTCTCCCCGAGGCACATTCAACCCAACCAGCTAGTGAGAGCCTGGATGAGAAGATCCTCTCGGGGGTGGGACTTACTCTCCACCGAGGCATATTCGATCCACCCAGCTGGTGAGAGTCTGGATGAGGAGATCCTCTCGGGGGGTGGGACTTGCTCTCCACTGAGGCACATTCGACACAACCAGCTAGTGAGAGCCTGGATGAGGAGATCCTCTCGAGGTGTGGGACTTGCTCTCCCTGAGGCACATTCGACCCATCCAGCTAGTGAGAGCCTAGGTGAGGAGATCCTCTCGGGGGTTGGTGCTTGCTCTCCCCGAGACACATTCGACCCAACCAGCTAGTGGGAGCCTGGATGAGGAGATCCTCTTGAGGGTGGGACTTTCTCTCCATCGAATCACATTCGACCTAACCAGCTGGTGAGAGTCTGGATGAGGAGATCCTTTCGGGGGGTGGGACTTGCTCTCAACCAAGGCACATTCGACCCAACCAGCTAGTGAAAGCATGGATGAGAAGATCCTCTCGGGGGGTGGGACTTGCTCTCCCCGCGGCACATTTGACCCATCCAGGTAGTGAGAGCCTGGGTGAGGAGATCCTCTCGGGGGTTGGGGCTTGCTCTCCCCGAGGCACATTCGACCCAACTAGCTGGTGGGAGCCTGGATGAGGAGATCTTCTCGAGGGTGGGACTTGCTCTCCACAAGGCACATTTGACCCAACCAGCTAGTGGGAGCCTGATTGAGGAGATCCTCTCGGGGGTGGGACTTTCTCTCCCCGAGGCACATTCGACCCAACCAGCTAGTGGGAGCCTAGATGAGGAGATCCTCTCGGGGGCGAGACTTACTCTCCCTGAGGCACATTCGACCCAACCAGCTAGTGGGAGCCTGGATGAGGAGATCCTCTTGGAGGTGAGACTAGGTGTGTCACTTGAACTTTACTATATTCAACATCCTCAAACGGGGAAAATTTTAAGATACATGACCCCCTGACTCAGCTGGTCAGGGGTAGATCTCATTACAAGAATAAGAAAGATAAAAGACCTCACCAAGGCAAGGCTCCCTTAGGCTGCTTAAGCACGATTTCCATTATTCACCTCCTCTGATACCTCTATCTTGCTCAGGCTCTCCATGATCTTCTCCATCTCTTCTGCCTTGGCTAGCCAGAAGATGGTGTTGACAGCCGTAACGTAGCACTGCCTTGCCATCCTGGGGTCTCCCCTGATCCTGGCGTGGACCCCTCCTGAGTTGAACTTGAGGTACTAGTGGAAAGACGATGACACACAACAGAAGGCGCTGATGAGGGGCCTTCCTAAGATGACGTTATAATTGATCGGGACATCAACAATGACGAACTGACAGTTCCTTGAGTCCCCCCCCCCCAAATTCACCTGGAGTCTGACTCCACCTACTACCTCCTTCCTTTCCCCTGAAAATCTGAATAGGGGTTCATCAGAGGCCAACACTCTCCTTGGTTCCACCTTCATCACGTCAAATGCCTACTTGAAAATGATGTTGACGGAGTTCCCATTGTCAACCAAGATCCGGGAGACGGTGTGGCCTTCGATGACTGCTTGGATGACCAGCGCATCGCAGAACGGATCCTCGTGATCCGGCATGTCCTTCATTATGAATGTGATCCTTTCCTCTGGGGGCGGGGTCTGGGATGTTGAAGCGACGCTCCGTCGGTACATGACATGGAGGCTTGCCTTCCGAATGGCCTCAATCCCCACTCCACCATGGATCATTCCTATACCTGCTCGGGTTCCTACGTCGACCCGGTCCTCACACACGTCTTCCCCTTCTTTGGGTAGGACTTCTTCAATCCGCACCGGCTGCTGCTGCTGGGCTGGGGCTCTCGCCTCTCTCACTTCCAGGAAATCGGGGCAGGTAGTTGTGGCGTGACCCTCTACCAGGTGGAAGTCACAGTACGACAACACTATTCCTTCCCTCCTTCTACGGGTTGGGTGATTTCTCCTGTTACCTCTTCCCCTTCTTCCTATCTCCATGGCTTGCTGCGGTGGGGTAGGAGCTGTCTAGGGGCTTGTATCTGGAAGTTGAACCTCCTTTGGCCTCCATGGAAGTTCCCCCCACCCTGAATGGGACCTCTTCCTGGACCCTGAACGGGCCCTCCCTGTTGCCTCCAACCTGACTCCGGACCTTCCTGAGGTCCTTGGAACCCCTGAGCTCTCTGTTCTTCTCTCCTTCTTCCCTCCTGATGCCTCGAGCCACCTTGCTCCTTTGACTCTACCTTTGTTAACTTTGCTAACTTCTTGACAAACGCAGGGTTGGCCGCCTGAGTTGCTATCTCCTCAACCGCCCTTTCCATCAACTCTTCGAAGGATAGGGGGGCCTTTCGGGTCAGACTCATCTTGAAGAACCCTTCACACAACCCCACCATAAATGTCATTTGGAGGGCATACCCCAGCATCTCCTAGATATCCAGGATCTTTTCTTGGAACCTGTCCACATATTGGGCCAACGACTCCTCCGCCCTCTGACTTATCAGGAAGATGGACTCAGGACTCTTCTTCCTACTTTTTAGAAGTGGAGAAGCGAAGCAGAAAGCTCCGGCTCAAGTCCTCAAACCTATAGATCGATCTCGGTGGGAGTTGTTGGAACCAGTCCCTTGCCTTGTCCTTCAACGTGATCGCAAAGAGGCGACGCTTGAAGGCATCCATCATCGGCCTGATGGAGACGACATCCTCAAACCACTACAGATGCTGGACGGGGTCATCCTTCACTGTATAGTAAGTCATGTCAGGTTCTCTGAACCCCTCGGGAATGGGAGCTGAGACAATCAACTCGCTGAAGGGTGACCCCCAACTTGGTGGTCTCGCAACCTCTACTCACGCGACCTGCTCGCCTGGAAGGTTAGCACTCGTCGGGCTGGGGAACAACTCCCAGCGGGTAAGGTCTCGCTTGACCCCCTCTCCCATCATCTCCTTCCCGGGCCTTCTTCCCAGTGCACTTCCTTCTCTCCCTGCTGGTGTCACCTCGCTTAGATCCCTGGGAGGCAGCTCGCCGAGAACCCTAGGAGCAGTCTCGTCAAGACCCCTAAGAGCTAAGTCCTGAGGGGTGGGAGTTGAGCAGCTATCCCGAGGAGCAATACTTCGCAGCATCTTCATGATGCCTTTGATGGATGTCATGAATTCCTCCCTTCCCACGAAGGGTGATGGGTTGTGGAGCTCGCCGAGATCATCACTACCTCCCTGATCTCGATCCATGACACTGTCCCGAGATTTTCTATGCTGGACACTCTCCATGCTCACCGCACCAAGATGCTGAAACCGAGAAATCGGTCTCTGTGGAATTCAGGGTCGCTAAAAAGGGGTGACCTCACACTTACTGCACTCGTGCGAATGTCACGGACTAAAGGCTCAGGAAACTAGGAACAGACCATCTGCTCTAACATGGAGGTCCCACCTCACACCCGGAAGAGCTTGGAGATCTCCCCCTCCATAGCCAATGCTGAACTAGGTGCCTTGGAGGATGAAGAGAGAGGATGAATTAGTCCCCCTCCAAGGCACCCCTAAGGGTCTATTTATATTTTTTTTGGGAACGACCTGCAAATAGCCAACCTCCACTATTCTTGAAATTACTATCATACCCTGGGCTTGGCGGGAACTTGGCCGGGCAAGCTGGACGAGCTGGTCGGGCGAGATGGGCGGCCTGCGCAGCTATGCGAGCTGGGGCCTGCGCAGTTAGATGAGCTGGGGCCTGCGCAGCTAGGCGAGCTGGGGCCTGCGCAGCTAGGCCAGCTGGGCGGCCTGCGAGCTGAGGCAGGCTGCGGGTTGAGCAGCTAGGCGAGCTGGGGCCTGCACAGCTAGCCGAGCTGGGCGGCCTACGGGCTGAGGCGGGCTGCGTGCTGAACACCTAGACTAGCTGGGGTCTGTGCAGCTAGGCGAGCTGGGCAGCCTGCGGGCTGAGGCGGGCTGCGGGCTGAGCAGCTAGACGAGCTAGGGCCTGCGCAGCTTGTCGAGATGGGTGGCCTGCGGGCTGAGAAACTAGGCGAACTGCGTCCTGTGCAGCTAGGCGAGTTGCGGCCTGCGCAGATAGGAGAGCTGGGCGGCCTGCGGGCTGAGCAGCTAGTCGAGCTGCGGCCTGCGTCCTATGCAGCTAGGCGAGCTGGGCGGCCTGGCCGGGACCCTTGAGTCGGCCTCTTGGAGCACCTGCGCCCTGACAATAGGTCGGGGGGGGGGGGAGGCAAATATTGCATCCCCCTACTAGTATATTATGAAGGTCGACCCTAAATTGGCCCCCAAGAGTGCAAAACCCTCAAAAAGCTTAAAACTGTGAAGCAAATCTTACGCCCTGCTTGGGGCCCCCTTTTCCAGAAGACAGGGTTGTACAATAATTTTTGCGGGGAACTGGATTATGCCGCCTCTTTTCCTTGCCATGCCATCTCCGCTTTGCAGGCTGAATTTCAAGAATTAAAGGCAGGTATTAGATTTTGTAACGCCATGAATTGGTTTACAGTGTGTCTCTACACTGACAAGAATGACTTGGAATAAGATCTCAATACAACAAAAGGAGGTTTTTTTTTTCTCGAGTATCTTGATCGACTTTTTCTCGATCCCGCACAAGTATATGTTGGTCTATTTTTCGCGGTCTTTGTTGTTATAAAATTGGATCGAATCCACGACATTGAAAAACCACGAACAGCACAATGGAAACAAGCAATAGCAGTAGCGCAAAATAAAATAGCGAAATTCCAAGCACATAAATGCGACACAAAATATACGTGGTTCATAGAGAAGCTTCTACATCCATGAGGAGAGCACCGAAGAACGATCCACTATAATCAGAGAGTTCAAATACATGGATAAATATAAGTGCAATAGAACCTGGAGCACCAAGGATTCCAGAAACAACGTTTAACCCGTCGGCGTTCACAACACCACCTACCTCCAGTTCACAACACCACCAGCCTCCCCTATCTCTCCTGGACTGGAACGGGCAAGAGTGAGCCGTCGTCGCCGTTCTTATGTCGCCGACTCCCTGGTAGTGTTCTTCCCCTAGAGTCGTCTGTTCTGGACGGGAAGAACGAAACCACTGCTGCAGGCGTCAGCCTCTCTGAATTGGAAGAATAGAAGCACTGCTGCAGGCGTTGGCCAAACTGGCCGGGAAGAACGGGATTGCAAGCAACATGTGTTGGCCTCTCTGGACAGGAAGAACGAATTCGCTGGAGACGGCTCTGGATGTCAGAAGAATGAATTCCTCGTGCCAGCACTCTCTCTGATTTAACCCTAATCACCCGACTTTTTTGCCCATCATAGGATATATATTTATTTATTATATAAAACAATACTCATATTTGAAGCACACCAAAACTCTAATCTGGACCGTCCTATGAAACAGCTGAAACAAAGATTTATTTTGGGCCATTGGATCTATAAAACAAGGCTTGCTATTAGATGTATCTCCCAAATTTCACATCTTCCATCTCAGGAAATCCCGATATCTCCCCCGCCCGCCAAAGCTTCTACCACGCTTTTCTTTGCACTCGGCGACCTGCCCGACGCCCACCGGCGGGTTCGCCGGCCTCCGGCGAACATGCCGGGGGTTGTCCGGCGGTGAGCGGCCATGGCCACCGCCGGTGGTGGCCCTGCCCCTGAGGCGCCGGACAACCCACAATGTGTTCGTCGGAGGCCGCGAACCCGCCGGTGGGCGCCGGGCAGGCCGCCGGCTCCGCCACCGACTGCTGAGAAGGGCGTCGTGCAGCAGGCGGAAGAAGAGGAGGGGGCTCGCCGCCGGACAACCTCCGGCGTGTTCGCCGGAGGCCGGCGAACCAGCCGGTGGGCGTGGAGGAGGGGGGGGGGGGGGGGGGGGGGGGGGGGGGGGGGGGGGGGGTTGACACTAGATTATTTATTTATTTATTTTTAAAACAATTAATTAAATTATTGAAAATTCTAATTTAATTAAATAATTTTAAATTTTTAAAAACTACCGGGGGCAGGCGAAGCCCGGTTGGTTGCGGGCGAAGAACGCAGTGCCCCATCGAGAACGGGTGAATCCCGTTCGAAGATTCTAGCATGTATATATATATATATATATATATATATATATATATATATATATATATATATATATATATATATATATTCTAAAAATATATATGGTGGTCTGACAATAAAAATGAGTTCGAAAATATGGGAAAAACAAGGGCCATCAGATTACACTATTTTGATCCAAAACCGTTGAATGTGGGCTACAAATAACCTATTTGACCTACCAATAAAAAAACCCCCAAAAAATCCCTCATTCTCTCACCTAAAAACCGACTACCATTTTCGCTCCTCGCTCCCCCACGCCATTTCCGCTTCTTCCCTAATCACAACCATCTCTGCCGCCGCCGACAGCCTGACCGGAGACCCCCGACGGGGCCACCGCCGGCAGTTTCGCCGGATCCCGGCGAACCCGCCGGGGGTCTTTGGTCTGGCCAGCAGCGGTAGAGATGGCCGTCTCTTGCGTTTTTTTAATTAATTTTTTATTAATTTAATAAATATAGAATTTTAAAAAATGTCAAAAAAAGATTTATATAGAAAACCAGCCACGGCGTCGGGGTGGGCGGAGCCCGCCGCCTCAGGCCGGGTACTGTCGCGCAGAGTCGTAGGGCCGGATGCGGGAGAAGCCCGCCGGGGGGGGGGGACGTCGGGGGTACTGTCGTCAAGAGGCGGGCGAAGCCCGCCGTCGCCGGCCGGGTACTATGGCGCCTGGCCATCGGGCCGAAGGCCCGTGCCTGTAACTCGTGTGTGCATCTTTCACTATTATAAGAGAAAAGTTGTCTTTGGTGAAACATTCAAAATTACCAATTATGCAATCATTTTTATATTTTAATGACATGACATATATTATAATTTATTTCAAAAAAAATTAAAATACAATGTCCATTCAAGTAATTATACTATCAAAAAATTAGAAGTAATGGTGAAAATTCATTTAAATTCAAAAAGTTTTTTAGTAGAGCTCCTACACCTACTATGATAGATTGTCATTAGACATGTCAGCGGTCTATTCAAGAAAGGTTGTAATTATGCATATCCATGATATTTTCGAGGCGATGAAATAAATCAACTTTATTAGACTCAAAATTAATATTTTTAGGTCAAAATGTATATTATTTTACAAAATAAAATTGTAATATTTATGTATATTTTTTTACGGTCATTTTGAGTACTCATATATCTTATTATATAAAGCAATATATGTATTTGGAGGCACACCATAGAACAAACAAGAGCCATTGGATCATGAAAGAGAGCATGAGATGGGGAGAGAGTAGGGCTGTGCATAAATACCCGAAAACCGACGAACCGATCCGAACCGAACCGAACCGGTGCCATTTGGGTCGGTTCTATCGGTTACCGGTTCGGTTCCGGTTCTTAAATTTTGTTAGAAAGTAGCGAAAAAGAGAGAACAAGCGGATAAACTTTTGAATAATTGAAATTTTATTATCCAAAAAGGATATCATTTACAAATGTATGACCTCCCTTATATAGAATGAATGAGATAAGAAAGAGAGTATACAAACAATGTGGGACTAAACATTTACAATACTGAGCGGCTAGAATAAAGGTGGCCGCACAGGCCGCGCGGTTAGACAGATGGGTTAACCGCTCGGCAACTCCAGCAGGATAGAACAGGCCGCAATGGTAGACCGATAGACCGCCCGGTCTCCAGGCTTCAGAGTGAGACCGCCAAGCCGCCCGGTCAACAAACCGCTGGATCAGACCGCTAAGCCGCCCGGTCTAATACTTCAACACTCCCCCTCAAGCTGGAGCATAGATATCAATCATGCCCAGCTTGTCACAAATGCGGAAGAAGGAAGTAGAAACCGGCTTGGTGAAGATATTTGCCAATTCCTTGTCAGAGGTGACAAAAGGAGTACAAATCTGTTTCTTCAAAATCTCTTCCCGAATGAAGTGACAGTCAACCTCTATATGCTTTGTTCTCTCATGGAAGACCGGATTTCTGGATATGTGTATAGCGGCCTTGTTGTCACAGAACATAGGGAGAGGACAGTCATATACCTCGCCCAGGTCAAGCATGAGAGCCCGCAACCAATTTAACTCACACGTGGTTGACACCATACTCCGGTATTCGGCTTCGGCACTGGATCTGGAGACAACAGACTGTTTCTTGCTCTTCCAACTCACGAGATTACCTCCAACAAAGGTACAAAAACCTGATGTGGATTTACGATCGCCTTTGTCATCCGCGTAACTTAAATCTGAGTAGGCCTCAACCCTCAGATGACCATTCTTCTAAAAGAGTAACCCTCTGCCCGGTGTTGCTTTGATATACTCTAAAATCTTCAGGGCGGACTGAAGATGGCACTCCCTGGGAGCTTGCATAAACTGACTGACCTTGCCTACAGCATAGGCGATGTCGGGTCTAGTCACCGTGAGATAGATGAGTTTGCCTACCAAACGTCTGTACCTTGAGACATCAGATAGAAGAGGCGAGTCATTCGTCCACGTTTTGTCTTCTCCAACAGCCATGGGAAAACGAGCTGGTTTGGCACCTGTCAATCCTGCTTCTCGTAGAAGATCAAGGGCATACTTCCGTTGAGAGAGAACCAAGGAGTCAAGTTTCCGAGAGATTTCTATCCCCAAAAAGTATTTTGGGGAGCTCATATCCTTCGTGACCAAGTGCTGACGGAGGTGCTTCTTCGTCAAGTCCATCCCATCTCGGTCATCGCCAGTAAGGAGAATATCATCCACATATACGGCCAAAACCACCAGTCCCGAGGCCGTTTTGCGAATGAATAAGGAGTGATCGGCTGAACTCCTTTGAAAGCCGATGGTAGCCACAAAACCACTGAATTTGTCGAACCATGCCCGAGGGCTCTGCTTTAGGCCATAAATGGCCTTCTTCAAATGACATACACGTGTCTCCCCCTGAGCAACATACCCAGGAGGTTGCTCCATATAGACGTCCTCCTGAAGATCGCCATAGAGAAAGGCATTCATCACATCAAGCTGGGAAATAGCCCAAGCCCGGTTAACAGCCACAAAAAAGAGAACCCGGATGGTGCTGAGGCGAGCAACCGGAGAGAAGGTATCAAAGTAATCAACGCCATAAGTCTGAGTGAAGCCCTTGGCCACCGGCCGGGCTTTGTAGCGATCCACAGTGCCGTCGGGGCGAAACTTCACAACGAAGACCCATCGACAGCCAACCACATCAGTGACCACGGGAGAAGGAACCAGGGTCCAGGTACCCCGTTCAGTAAGAGTAGCCATCTCCTCATCCATGACAGACTTCCAATGAGGAAGAGCAAGAGCCTCCTGGTAGGTACGGGGAGTAGAAGTAGCAGAGATAGCCAAGGCAAAACACCTGCGAGAAGGAGAAAGCTGATCATAGGAAACAACAGCCGTGAGCGGGTGTTGAGTACACGCCCGCACCCCTTTGCGAAGGGCAATGGGAACATCCAGGTCAACGGGAGCGTCGGCGACGGGAGCGTCAGCGACCAGAGCGTCCGTGGCGGAGAAGGCTGGCCCGGGACTAGAGAGAGACAGCAGCGGAGAGGAGGGTGGAGGGGTGGGTGGGGAGACGGACTGGGAAGGAGTGGGTGGAGGAGGAGACGATGGTGGGAAAACGTGGAGAGGTGTGGAAGGAACGGAGATATCAGAAGGAAGAGAAGAGGGAGGAGAGAAATATGAAGCATTTTCGAAAAAAGTCACATCCGCGGAGACAAACTGCTTGCGGAGAAGGGGGTCAAAGCAGCAATAGCCTTTTTGAGTAGTAGAGTACCCCAAAAAGACACACTTGGTGGAACGGGGGGAAAGCTTGTCGCGGGTAGCGGAGGGAGCGTGAACAAAGGCCGTACAGCCAAAGACACGGAGAGGAAGAGGAAAAGGTTCCTGGTGGGGGTAAAGAAGGGAGAAGGGAGTCTGGCCGTGGAGAACCTTGGAGGGAAGGCGATTGATGAGATAGCAGGCGAGGAGCACAGCGTAGCCCCAGTAGGAGCGAGGGACGTGCATCTGCGTCATGAGAGTACACGCAACATCAAGCAGGTGACGGTTTTTACGCTCCGCCACCCCATTATGCTGGGAGGTGTAAACACAAGTCGTTTGATGAAGGAGGCCATGTTGGTGAAAGAACACGGAGAACTCATGAGTCAGATATTCCTTGGCATTATCAGAACGTAAGACTTTAATAGAAATAGCAAATTGAGTCTTAATCATAAAGTAAAATGATTGCCAAACAGAAAATAGTTCAGAGCGATCTTTTAACAGATACACCCAGGTACATCGAGAAAAATCATCGATAAAAGTGACAAAATAGGAACTGCCCCGACCAACTGTGAGGGTAGGAGCAGGACCCCATACATCAGAATGAATAAGATCAAATATGCGAGAGGAGCCACGGCCTTGCTTCGGTGGGAAGGAGGAGCGATGATGTTTGCCAAGCTGACATGCATCACAGTTGAGCGGAGAACTGGTAGGAGGTAAGTGGGGCAGAAGCTGGCGAATAAGCCGGGGAGGAGGATGTCCAAGACGAAGATGCCACTGAAGGAGATCGGTGGAGGAGGAGTAGGCAGATAGAGCGGAAACATCGTCGAGGAAGTAGAGGCCGCCGCTCTCAGTCCCAGTAACAATCGTCCGCTGGGTCCTCGGGTCCTGAAAAGAACAAGTAGTGGGAGTGAATAAGACGGAGCACTGAAGTTGCCGGCATAAATTAGTAACTGATAACAAATTGCACGGGAACGTCGGGACATAGAGGGTATCCTCCAAGTAAAGCGATGGGGTGAGTTGAACCATGCCCGTCCCATGAACCGGGGACGGGGAACCATCCGCCACACGAACCGGGGGTAAGCGGTCATGAGTCTCAAGACGGGAGAAGCAATGAGGGTTGCCCGTCATATGATTTGTGGCACCAGAGTCAATCAGCCATTTACCTTGGGTAACGACGTGGGCACTACCTGACGTCATGGCCACAGAGGCAGACAGCCGAGAAGAGGCGGAGGCCGAAGAAGGAGCATCACCGGAAGGGCGAAGATGAGGATGTTTCTGCCAGCAGCGGTCAACAGTATGGCCAGTATGACCACAGTGAGAGCAGAGGAACCGGGATGAACCTCGTACGCTAGAGGAGCCGCGGCTACTAGGGCCCCCCCTCTGAGCTTGGTGAGCAAAGGAGTCCTGGGAAGGGGGGAGGCCAACAGAGGCCGCTGGAGAAGCGAAGTAACAGCGGCAATGCGAGCCGCGGTGACATCCAAAGTAGGAGATTCCGCCTCACCCAAGATCTGCTGGCAGATCATGTCATAAGAGTCGGGAAGACGAAGAAGATAACAAACAACCAGGAGTTCCTGGAAGTTTTTGTGCTGGTCGTCCAAGTCCGCGGAGAAGGGGCGATTCTGGAGGATTTCAGCACCAAGAGCCTGAACCTGCTAATAAGTCGCAGCCGGTGACATGGAAGGGCGGGCGAAGAGGTCCGCATAGAGAGTATAAATGCGGGACGTCTGGCCCCCTTTAGAATAGAGAGCAGCAAGGTGAAGCCAGGCGGCCTTGACCGTCTCATCATGGCGAATGATGGGAAGGCACTCATCAGAAAGACTGTTGGCCAGCTAGGTGCGGACAAGAGCATCACTCGCATCTCAGTCATCAAACTCAGGAGAGGTGCGAGGAGGAGGGTCATCGGTGAGGTGATGACGCTTGCGTTGAGAACGAAGGAGAAAGGTGAAAGAAACGCTCCAATCGGGATAGTTGGAGCCAACAAGCTTGGAAAGGGTGCCAAGGTTGCCCGAAGGAGGAGGAGGAGAAGGAGCTGCAGGAGTAGTGGTGAGACCGGAGGTAGTCATAGAACCCGGCAAGCAGAAGAAGCCGCGCGAACAGTAGCGGTTAGAAAACAGAAGAAGCCGCGCGAACAGTAGCGGCTAGAAAGAGGTCAAAGGCACAGCGGGGAAGAGGTCGCGCAGACTGAAAAGGCCGAGCGAACAGAAGAGAGGAGAAGAGCAGGTGACCGCGACCAAGATGCGGGTGAGAAAGGAACAACCCGCACGGTCAGGCAGATCACAGCAGCAAACCGCGAGTATAGAGACAAGCGAAAATGGGGAAAGCAGAAGCAGACAGGGAGAAGAAGTCCGCAGCGTGTAGAGACAAGACACGCAGACAGAGACAGGCCGCAACGACTAGGAAGTCGGAGAGGCAAGAAAGAACAAGGAGCGCGGCGACAAGGAAATAGGTCGCTGTGACGAATAGCAGTAGGAGAAGAGAACCAAGAAGAAGCAAGCCGCGCGAACAGGGCAGCGGACAGAAACAAGCCGCGCGAACAGGGTAGCGGACAAAAGAGAAGGCAAGTCGCGAGACAGGTCGCAGAAAACGGAAAACAAGCCGCGAACAACAGAGAGCGCACAGAATCAGGAGGAAATGACCGTGTGCTCTGATACCATGTTAGAAAGTAGCGAAAAAGAGAGAACAAGCGGATAAACTTTTGAATAATTGAAATTTTATTATCCAAAAAGGATATCATTTACAAAGGTATGACCTCCCTTATATAGAATGGAGGAGATAAGAAAGAGAGTATACAAACAATGTGAGACTAAACATTTACAATACTGAGCGGCTAGAATAAAGGTGACCGCACAGGCCGCGCGGTTATACAGATAGGTTAACCGCTCGGCAACTCCAGCAGGATAGAACAGGCCGCAATGGTAGACCGATAGACCGCCCGGTCTCCAGGCTTCAGAGTGAGACCGCCAAGCCGCCCGGTCAACAAACCGCTGGATCAGACCGCTAAGCCGCCCGATCTAATACTTCAACAAATTTCCAAGAACCGGGGTTACAACTCGGTTCTCGGTTCTGGTGTCGGTTCTACCCAGAACCGACCCGACCCGAACTCACCCCTTAATAAAACATTAAAATTTAAAATAATAAAACCCCAAACCTAAGGCTTTACGCGTCCCGCCGTCCCGGTGTGTTCTTTCATCAGCGACCAGCCCGTCAGTTCTCCGACTCCCAAACGATCTCGGCAGTCGGCACTCGGCAGGACTCGATGCCGCTCCGGCCCGCCTCCAGAGCTTCCGGCGACCATTACCCATCCTTCCTCCGACAGATTCCGCCACTCCTCTTCCGGCAGTCCCGGTTCCGACGCTTCCTGACACAGCCAAAGTCCCCACCTACATCGCCGACCGCATCTCCTCTTCGGCATCTTCATTTTTGCTACGAGTTCTTTGATTAGGATTCAATTCCAGGTTAATTTTTATGAGAGTTCTTTGATTTTTGGCTCTACCTAAAAGATTATGAAGGAAATCTTAAAGGTTTTAGTTTTTTCCCTGAATGTTCTCACCACAGCCCCAGACCCCCCGGTGTAAAATAAAAAAACCCACCTAGATGTGGCCGAAGGCCGCCCGAGAGCATCGAGCACAGACGTAACCCGTGCGAAGATGCTCGTATATATATATACATATTTGCACTGCCCGTCTTGATGTGAGTGCATCCCGATTTGATGTCGGCGCATCCCGCTTTGATGCGGGCGCAGCCCGCAACGACACTTCGAGCACGGGAGAAGCCCTTTCGGAGGCGGGCAAAACCCGCCTAGATGTGCCCGAAGGCCGCCCGAGAGCATCGAGCATGAGCGTAACCCGTGCGAAGATGGAGATAGAAAGGGAGAGAGATGGGGGAAGGGAGAGGAGAAAGGGGCGGAGAGAGGGGGAGGAGAGAGAGGGAGAGAGATGGGGAAGGAAGAGGAAAAGAGAAAAAGAAAGATTCCGTGAAATTAATGTTTTTACGGCAAAACGTAATTTTTTTTATAAAATAAAAATTGTAATAATGATTTATATTTTTTTACGGTCATTTTGAGTACTCATATTTATATATTGCGTGCACTGCCCGTCTTGATGTGAGTGCATCCCGATTTGATGTCGGCGCATCCCGCTTTGATGCGGGCGCAGCCCGCAACGACGCATCGAGCACGGGAGAAGCGATTTTGGAGGTGGACAAAACCCGCCTAGATGCGGCCGAAGGCCGCACAAGAGCATCGATCACAGACGTAACCCGTGCGAAGATGCTCGTGTGTGTGTGTGTGTGTGCGAAGATGCTCGTGTGTGTGTGTGTGTGTGCGAAGATGCTCGTGTGTGTGTGTGTGTGTGTGTGTGTGTGTGTGTGTGTGTGTGTGTGTGCGAAGATGCTCGTGTGTGTGTGTGTGTGTGTGCGAAGATGCTCGTGTGTGTGTGTGTGTGTGTGTGTGTGTGTGTGTGTGTGTGTATGCGAAGATGTTCGTGTGTGTGTGTGTGCGAAGATGCTCGTGTGTGTGTGTGTGTGTGTGTGCGAAGATGCTCGTGTGTGTGTGTGTGTGTGTGTGTGTGTGTGTGCGTGCGTGCGTGCGTGCGTGCGTGCGTGCGTGCGTGCGTGCGTGCGGGCGCGCGCGCGCGCGCGCGCGCGCGTGTGCGTGTGCGTGTGCGTGTGCGTGTGCGTGTGCGTGTGCGTGTGCGTGTGCGTGTGCGTGTGCGTGCGTGCGTGCGTGCGTGCGTGCGTGCGTGCGTGCGTGCGTGCGGTCGGGCGGGCGGGCGCGCGCGCGCGCGTGGGCGTGGGCGTGGGCGTGGGCGTGGGCGTGGGCGTGGGCGTGTGCGTGTGCGTGTGCGTGTGCGTGTGCGTGTGCGTGTGCGTGTGCGTGTGCGTGTGCGTGTGCGTGTGCGTGTGCGTGTGCGTGTGCGTGTGCGTGTGCGTGTGCGTGTGCGTGTGCGTGTGCGTGTGCGTGTGCGTGCGTGCGTGCGTGCGTGCGTGCGTGGGTGCGTGGGTGCGTGTGCGTGTGTGTGTGTGTGTGTGTGTGTGCGTGCGTGTGTGTGTGCGTGTGTGCGTGCGTGCGTGCGTGCGTGCGTGCGTGCGTGCGTGCGTGCGTGCGTGGGTGGGTGTGTGTGTGTGTGTGTGTGTGTGTGTGTGTGTGTGTGCGTGTGTGTGTGTGTGCGTGTGTGCGTGCGTGCGTGTGTGCGTGCGTGCGTGCGTGCGTGCGTGCGTGCGTGCGTGTGTGTGTGTGTGTGGTGTGTGTGTGTGTGTGTGTGCCCAAAATGAACCACCCGTTTCAAGCTAAAGGAGCTGCAAAGAATCAACACTCTGTAAGATCCTTTACTGTCTTGGATTTTCTTGCAACTTTTATTACGCTCTGCATATGTGATATGTTGTTCCACTCAAATCTAACGAAAATCCCAACAAGTTGTATCCTCTTTTTCCCTATGAAAAAATATAAACCTTTCCGCAAAAAAATGGTCGTAAGAATGAGCGAACCCCGCCGTATGAATTCCCCACTTGTTCCGAATGCAACCACCTCCACTAACCCTCTATACACTTTGATTAGTCCCACCATCCGTGTATAATAGACAATCAGCGCACGAGCCCCCAATCCAGTTGAAAATCACCGGCTTAAACTTTGAAATCTTTGCACTGATGCCGAACCAATTAAGAAGCCAACGTCCCTTGTCCGTGTCCGCGGAAAGAATCCCAAGCCCCCCTAAATATATGACTGACTAGTCGAGGTCTGAATTTCCGCAAGAATTCTCTTTCTGAGACAAATGTTTTTTGGAATTAAAGACTTGGGAGACATCTATCTTAATTTTATTGCATGTCTTAGGGTGCCTAATATAAAGACATGGGGAATTCATACGGCGGGGTTCGCTCATTCTTACGACCAGATCCTTTACTGTCTTGGAAAGGTTTATATTTTTTCATAGGGAAAAAGAGGATACAACTTGTTGGGATTTTCACTAGATTTGAGTGGAACGACACATCACATATTCACAACGACATAAAATTTACAAGAAAATCCAAGACAGTAAAGGATCTTACAAAGTTGTAGTGACATTAATAAGATGATGCAGCTGGGAGAAAAGTAGCGACAACTATTTGCAATAACTCTACGACTATCAGGTTCAACCAATATTTCACACGTGCTTGTAAGCGGGTGAAAACCGGTTTCGGTGAACCTTTCGGATTTGGAGCTTACGAGCTTGTCGAAATTACACCATGTCATACCAAAATGCTGTAATTTATATTAACATATAAAAAAAATTACATCACTTAGAAATAAGAAAACATGCATTTATTTCATTAAAGATTTATATATTTTTATTATTTTATTATCGGTCTTCTCAAAGAATACCCATTGATGGTTCTAATTAGAGGTTAATGATGTGGGAAAATAAAAAAAATTTAGTGATTGTTTGTGGTGGGACGACCCTTCGCTGGACCTTCGCTGTGCAGGGATGCTTTGTGCACCGGGCCGCCTACGTTTAATGAATTTCCATATTCTCAATATAAATAGTTATTTTTAAAATTTAGGAACAATAAAAATAGTTTCTGTTAGATTTTTGAAAATAATTAAATTATAAAGAAAATAAAATTTTCTCTAATAAGAAGATTAGTAACTAACAGAGCCTTGGTATGTGTTATTATGATGCTCCAACCGAACCGGTCCAGCTGGACCGGTTCAGTTTTGCCTATTGCTATATAGTGGTTTGCCCAGGAAGCTAAAGACCCCCAATCAATCAGAAAAAAAAACCTAACCTAAACTATCGGGAGAGGCGGCGGCTAGAAATCCCAATCGAGCAGCGATTGAGCGCGGGCAGAGGGCTTCTCTTCTCCGACGACATCTAGGAGGAAGAGGTGCGGCGGCGTCGGTGGTTCTCCGGGCGGCGGCATCAACCTAGCAGCGGCGGGCGAAGGAGGAGCGGCGGCTTCGGGAGCAGCGATCGGTTCGGGGGTTTCTTCTCCGGCCAAGATCGAGCGACGGCGGGCTCTTCTTCTCCGGCGACAGCGGCGCAGCGGCAAGCACGATCTAGGGCTACGTAGGTCCGGCGATCCTTGGGATCCGGCGGTGGCAAGATCGGGCAGGGGCACTTCTTCTCCGGCGACGATCGGCGGGCATAGGGCCGATCTTGGGCCGGCTCTTCTTCTCCAGCGGGCATAGGGCCCAATCTTGGGCCGGCGGTTCTTCTTCGGCAAGGATCGGGATACCGATCAAGGCGTGCATCTCCGGCGGCTCCGGCGATCCAGCGGCGGCGACAACTCCGGCGGTGAAAGAGGGCATAAGGCTGCGGTTCCTTCATCTTGAAGAGGGCAGCGACTTTCTTGGCCGGTGGGCAGCGGCGTGTTGCGGAGGAATAATCGGGTTACCCGATTTTGGGCACCAGCGGCGCATCGGGTTCATCTCCAGCATGGGCAGCGGCTTGGCCGGCTGTATCCAGGGAGGAGAGGGGGCTCACGGCGGTGGCTGGGTGCAGATTCCAGAGGCGAAGATCAGATTCAGATCCAGGCTCAGATTGGCCAGTTTTGCGGCCGGCATAGGGGAGTTTTCTTCCCTCTCTCTTGGTTTCTTGTTGTTCTTTATTTCCTATTTTAGGTTAGTGTCGATCCGTTGAGGATCGTTGAGTGCCTGTGTTGTAATCGAATTATTTTTCGATTAGTGGATCTGGCGCGCTCTCCCCGTGGATGTAGGAGTTTAACTCCAAACCACGTATATCTCTTGTCGTCTGTGTGTTTTTTCTGTGTTTTGGAAACTCGAACTGTTGGATTGGTGCGCGCCATTATTTGCTCAAAGCTTCCGTTGCTATTGTCCGCGACGAGTTCCGTACTCGCGGGCAGGTGCCTGTTGCACAACAATTGGTATCAGAGGGAGGTTCCACCTTCGGACCAGTGAGCAAATTCAATGGTGGCCAAATTCGAGGTTCCAAAATACGATGGGCGGATCGATTTCGGTCTTTGGCAAAAGCGCATAAAGGCCGTACTCGTTCAGCAGAGTCTTCACAAGGCACTCCTTGGAAAGGAGAAGGCTAAGGTGAAAGACGACGACGAGTGGGATGAGCTGGACCTCAAGGCCATCAACACCATACAGCTGTGTTTGGCAGACGAGGTCATGTACAACGTTATCGAGGTGGGAACTACGATGGACTTGTGGAGGAAGCTCGAGGAGCTCTACATGTCCAGGTCGCTCACAAACAAGCTGTACGTGAAGAAGCAGTTGTACAGCTTGAGGATGTCCGAGGGAACGCAGTTGTTGGACCATATGAATGTGTTCACCAAGCTGGTATCCCAGTTGCGGAGTATGGATGTGAAGGTCGAGGAGGAAGATCAGGCTCTTCTCCTCTTGTCCTCACTCCCGAGGTCGTTCGATCATTTAGTTACCACCATGTTGTATGGGAAGGATACCCTTAAGATGGAGGAAGTGGTGATTGTTGATGCGCGAAAACGGCACCGGGGGGACAGCTATCACCGAGGAGGTGATTGGGCTCACAGGCAAGGTGAGGAGGAAGGAGAAGGTTGCGGAGGTAGGGGAGAGGCTTGAGAGAAGAGGCGAGCCTTGATCAACTGAGAGGGTTGATCAAGAGAGGAAGAGGAGGGAGACCAGGAGCGGTCGAGCAGACAGTAATCACAACGGTTGCACTTGCAGGTTGATTGCCGAGAAGAGCTGAGCTGAGCTGAGGGCGAGGCTTGCTGCGCAGAGGAGCAAGGCTTGCTGAGAAGAGGAGCAAGGCTTGCTGAGCAGAGGAGCAAGGCTTGCTGAGCAGAGGAGCAAGACCTGCTGAGCAGAGGAGCAAGACTTGCTGAGCAGAGGAGCAATGCTTGCTGAGCAGAGGAGAGAAGAGGGGGCCGCCAGCAGCGGTAACAACACACTTCGCCCGTCGCGGCCTAAATGCTACTCCTGCGACGGGCTTTCCTTTGATTAATAGCTAGAGATTACTAGCTTACAAGTACACCTTTATAACAAATCACTAAAGGGGTACAAGGAGAAGCTGGCGACTAAAGGAGAAGAAATTGCCAGAAAGCAGAGGAGAAGCTGCCAGAGACTAAGTAAAAGAGTCTGCCAGCTGCTGGAGGACTGAGAAACTGAGTCTGCAGAGTCTGCTGGCAAGCTGCTGAAGAGCTGTGGAGGACTGCGCGGACATGAAATCTGAGTCTGCAGGGCTTGCTGGAAGGGTGATGACGGACTGCGCGGACTGGAAAACGGAGTCCGCAGGGGCTACTGGCAAGACTTACCTCCACCTCCCCGATCCCTGAATGAGAGGTTTCAGGGGGTATTTATAGGCCCAGGGAAGTTCTTGAAGAAGCGGGGCCCAGTGACATCAGCATGACGACCTGCGCGGACTCCACAGACTGAGAATTTGCGTCCGCCATTGTTGAGCGATGAAGCAAGCGGATCCCCCTGCAGAGAACTGGAGGTCGCCCCCTAGTGGGCGACCTGGGCGGACTCCAGGGGGAGTCCGCCCGGCAAGTCGGAGGCCGCCCCCTAGCGGGCGGCCTGGGCGGACTCCAGGGGGAGTCCGCCCGGCTGGATGCCGGGGCCGCCCCCTAGCGGGCGGCCTGGGCGGACTCCAGGGGGAGTCCGCCCGGCGGGCCGGTCCGCACCCTTGCGGGCGGCCTGGGCGGACTCCAGGGGGAGTCCGCCCGGCTGGACGCCGGGGCTGCCCCCTAGCGGACGACCTGGGCGGACTCCAGGGGGAGTCCGCCCGGCGGGCCGGGCCGCCCCCTTGCGGGCGGCCTGGGCGGACTCCAGGGGGAGTCCGCCCGGCTGGATGCCGGGGCCGCCCCCTAGCGGGCGGCCTGGGCGAACTCTAGGGGGAGTCCGCCCGGCGGGCCGGGCCGCCCCCTTGCGGGCGGCCTGAGTGGACTCCAGGGGGAGTCCGCCCGGCTGGATGCCGGGGCCGCCCCCTAGCGGGCGGCCTGGGCGGACTCCAGGGGGAGTCCGCCCGGCGGGCCGGGCCGCCCCCTTGCGGGCGGCCTGGGCGGACTCCAGGGGGAGTCCGCCCGGCTGGATGCCGGGGCCGCCCCCTAGCGGGCGGCCTGGGCAGACTCCAGGGGGAGTCCGCCCGGCTGGCGGGCAGAGGCCGCCCCGGGTGGGCGGCCTCGACGGACGGCGGCAGGAGGCCGCCGCCTCTCGAGCAGCAGGAAGGTCGCCCCTAGTGGGCGGCCTCGACGGACGGCGGCAGGAGACCGCCGCCCCTTGGGCTGACTAGGAGGTCGCTCTCGGTGGTGCTGTTGGCGAACTCCTGCAAGGAAAAGCACTGCACGATTAGCAGACCTAACCGCATGTCCCGCGAGGGTGAGCCATGGGAATAGCCCGCCGTCCCGCAGGGCACGCGGTTGCTAGGAAACCTAGGCGGACAGTGAAAACTGTCCGCCTACGCTGGGACTTCTCGCGATCGAAAGGGATAATCTAAGGGTCGCGACTAGCCAGCCGGCTACCTTGAGTAGGATCGCCGATTTCTGGGTTAACATAATCCCCGCACTTTTTCAAGTTCCGGAGGGGACTTCGAAAAAGTTGGAGACCCACGAAAATCGTGATCCACCCCAAAGGAAAGGGAAGGAGAGGCAAGGAGAGAAAGGACCTGAAGACTCCCCTTACAAGCTTGGTGTTTCCTGTCTATTTTCCTGCAAGAGGAAAATTAAGGGTAAGCACGTATGGGTGGTACATCGAGTGTGTACCTGAGTTTGTTTTTGCAAAACGTAGAAGGCGTGTCTTCCGTTAAGCTCTGCAAAACTAAAGTGAGGAAAACAAAAAGGCATAATTGTTGAAATTTGTGAAGTGGAAGTGGGTGATGGGACAGGCCGCGCGGCCTGTGGCGGACAGCTTTGGCGGACTGGGCGGACTGGGCGGACTGATGGTTGCGGCCTGGTGGAAAGTCTGGTGAAAGCCGGCTGTGTTGAGCGGGTTGTTGCATGGAGTCCGCGGTTTGGTGCGGCCTGGTATCTGCGGATAGATAGGCTTGCGGACTGATGCATTGCTCAGTGGCCGCGGGTGCAAGCTTGCGCTGTAGGCGGGTTGGTTCGAGTTCGCGGGAAGCCTTGCGGACTGGTGTGTCCGCGGTGCGGGCTGTTGCGGACTGGGCTTTGAGCTTGGCTGAGGCCTTGCCAAGTTCTGGTGTTACAGCAGGTGTCTTGCTGTGGAGACCGGTTGGCGGACTGGTGTTTGGAGTCCGGGAGGAAGCTGCTGCGGACAAGTGCGAGGAACTCGCGGACTGGTTGCGGTCTTTGCTAGGGTGTTTGGCGGACGAGAACTTGTGTCCGCCATGCTCGCATTGTTCCTTGATGGTTTTGGGCTTGGTCACACCTTGTGCCAAGTTCATGGTGTCCGCTGTATCCGCCAAGTCCGCTGTGACCGGGCGGACTGTTGCTGTCTGCCTTTGGTCGTGGACTTGTGGCGGATTGAGGTGTGGGTCTTGCGGACTGCCTCGGGTTGGTGCGGACAGCCATTGAAGGGGGATGTTGTCCTGCAGTGGTTGGAGCTTTGCGGGATGATGCCTTGTCCGCTTAGCTCAGGCGGACTGGAGAGGGTTCGTCAATGGTTGCCTAGCTCCTGGCGGTTTTCCTTGGTGACCGGACTAAGTCTTCGCGGACTGAGCGGACGGTCGTTTGTATTCGCGCGGACTAGGGAGGTGTCGCTATCTCTTGGGCGGTGACCACACTCCTCACCTGGCCTATAAATAGGACCCCCTGGCACAACCTAAGTAACTAGAGTGAACAGTAAGTTGGGGGGTGCGAAGTGCTGCGGTCTGTGTTTGCCAGTCCGCGTGGATTGTTTCAGGCTGACGGTTTGCTGTGTGCAGGTCGCGCGGATAACTTCAAGGAGCTAGGAGTTTGGCTGTGACTTCGGTCAAGTGCTTGGAAGTGTGCGGTCTCTGCGGACTCAGCAGGAGGTCGTTCTGCGGCTTGTCAGTTCTGTTTCAACTTTGCCAGCTTCAATAACCTGTCCGCCGGTTTCAGGCGGGTAGGGGTGTTCCTCAGTTCGGGTTCAGCAGGAGGCGAATAACGGTGTGTCCGCGCGGCCTCGCGGCTTCGGCGGACTCCGTGGTATTCGGCGGACTGCAGCATAGTTCGGGCGGCTTCGGCGACCTCGGCGGTCTCGGCGGACTCCGGTTTTGTCCGCCCGGCTTGTTTTTTGGTTCTTTCTGTTTACAGCTGTAATACTAGCGAAATCATGTCTCGCTATGTATGCCTCGATTTGTAAAGAAGTAGTGAATGTATAAAAGAGACCTTCTTGTGCTTCCATTGTTTGTTGGGTGCAACCTCTAGTCCTTGGGTTTCCGCAGGTTCAACGTGCGAACTGGGTAGTTCCGAAGATATTAATTTGGCGTTTGGGCTATCTTGCTGACCACATTAAGAAAATTTAACATGGTATCAGAGCCAGGTTTCTGAGGTTACGGAGGTTCAGTTGCGTGAGCGGAAGTCAGCCAGTGTTGTTACTCAGTGATTGAATGGTGATCAACCTGTGTTGTTGCTCGGAGCTGCTGAGGGTTTCCAACAGGTGTTTGCAATGGAAGGAAGCTTTGCAAGAGGTCTGGGCATTGAACTCTTAACGCCGACTAACTTCAAGAAGTGGAAGTCGTGCATGAAGAGTTATCTTCTGGGCGAGGAGCTGTGAGAAGTTGTCGGTGGAGACGACAGACAGGAAGTAACTGCTGCTTTCGGTACTGCTGAGCAGGTGAGGCTCTGGAGAAGAACTAATGCTAAGGCTGAGTTCATTCTGAAGAGAGCTGTATCTCCGGAACTGTTTGATCACATCATCGGGTGTGAGTCGGCTGCTGATATTTGGACAACCATTGATGAGTTGTTCAATAGGAAGAATGTGGCGCGGCTGCAGTTCCTGGAGAATGAGTTGGCCAGGGCAACTCAGGGAGACCTTTCCATCTCCAAGTACTTCTTAAAGATGAAGAGCTTGTGTGCTGAGCTGTCGGCACTGGATCCTGATGAGCCTATCTCTGAGGCAAAGATGAAAAGACACATTATCCGCGGCTTGCGGAAGGAGTATGTGGCCTTTATTACATCTGTTCAAGGGTGGGCTACTCAGCCGTCGTTGCTGGAGCTGGAGAATCTACTTGCCTCGCAGGAGAGCTTAGCAAGGCAGATGACTGGAGTGAATCTGAATCAGGAAGGCAGCGAGGCTCTCTTCTCAGGCAAGAAGAAGGGATGGGAAGGGAAGAAGAAGAAGAAGGTGCAGGTCGCTGTTGAGAAGGAGACTTCATCTTCATATCCGCCGGAGAGGAGCAATGCTCCTAAGGACTGGAAGAAGAACTTGAAGTGCTACCGGTGTCATCAGCGAGGGCACTTCAAGCGGGACTGCAAGGTCAAACTGCAGCCTGGGCATGCTGCGGGAAAGGAGGAAGCTTGCTCGCGAAGTGAAGAAGCAGAATGGGGAGGAGCTTTCTTGACGGGCACTTGTGTCCGGGCCTTTTCTGCTGAGGACTTCAACAGCGAGTGGATCATCGACTCCGGGTGTGGTCATCACCTCACCGGAGACAAGTCGAAGTTCACCTCCATGCAGGCTTACTCAGGTAATGAAGCTATTATCACTGTTGGTAATACTGTTTATGCAGTAGAGAAGGAGGGGGTCGTGTCTTTGGGTAGTGATCAGGGGCCACTCACGTTAAGGAGTGTGTATCACGTGCCGGGCATGAAGAAGAACCTCTTCTCGGTGACCAACGCGGTGGACGCTGGTTATCCCGTTCTGTTTGGGCCAACAGACGTGAGGTTCCTTCGCAACGTATCAGCGGTGAAGGCTGATGTTGCTCATGTTGGGAGGAGGGTGAAGAACTTGTTTGTTCTTTCCACTAGTGCTTATGTTGATAGAATGAGGGCCAATGATAGTGCGGCTATCTGACATGAGAGGCTGGGGCATGTTGGCATGGACAAGCTGAAGGCAATGACTAGTAGAAGTCTGGTGAGGGGGTTGCCGAAGTTGTCCTCCTTTGGTGATGGGCATGTTTGTGCGGGCTGTCAATACGGTAAGGCACATCGCCTTCTGTTTGATAAATCTCAAACAAGGAGCAAGAAACCATTGGAGTGTATTCATGGCGACCTGATGGGACCGACTGTTACTGCCAGCCTTGGTGGAAGCAAATACATGCTTGTCTTGGTTGATGACTACTCAAGGTATACTTGGGTGTACTTCTTAAAGGAGAAGTCGGAAGCTTTCCGTTTGTTCGTGGAGTTCAAGGAGTTGGTAGAAGGCCGGCTTGGCTTGCGGGTTAAGAAGTTTAGAACTGATAACGGAGGAGAATTTGTTTCCTCCGAGTTTTCTAACTTCTGCAGGAAGCACGGGATCCAACGAGAGCTTACTTGTGCTCACACTCCACAACAAAATGGGGTAGCGGAGCGGAAGATCCGTCATCTGACGGAGACCTGCAAATGCGGGCTTCATGCGAAAGATATCCCAAGGTCCTTTTGGGCAGAGGGAATGTCTTGTGCTGCCTATGTTATCAACCGGATGCCACTCAGCCCTATCAACATGAAGACTCCTGTTGAGCTGTTGCTAAAGGAGAAGCCGAGTGTGGGACACCTTAGGGTGTTCGGTTCAACTTGCTATGTGCATGTCCCGGATGCTTCACGGACAAAGCTGGATGCGAAGGCAAGGAAACTTGTCTTTGTTGGCTACGATGAGCGGAAGAAGGGATGGAAATGCATGGACCCTGTGACGAAGAAGTTCGTGGTGTCAAGAGACGTTGTCTTTGACGAGCTGACGTCATATGGAGGTGGCTCGGTGGAGCTAACCGGAAGTAGCAAGGTTGATGAAGCACCGATGGTGGCTGCTGAAGGCTTGGAAGAGGAGCTTGCTGTTTCACCAGTAGCTCATGTTGCTTCGAACTCCGAGGCTGAGCCTTCTGGCTCAGGAAGCAGGGGGAGCACTGCTCAATGCTTGCCCCAGGTAGGAGTGGAGACTGAAGAAGCAACGGAAGCCGTGAGCAAGGAGCCATGTCTTCGGAGATCGAAGAGGGTGGTTAAGCCACCGGCTCGGTACTGTGAAGGGAATGCAGTGAGCTTTGTCTCCTGCTTCTTTGCAGGTCCTCTGGATGAGCGAGAGCCTGCAAACTTCAACGAGGCCACTGGAGTGAAGGAGTGAGAAGGTGCCATGAAAGAAGAGATTGATGCTCTGAAGAAGAATGAAACCTGGGATCTTGTGCCCAAGGTTGATGGCATTACTCCGGTTACTTGCAAGTGGGTGTAAAAGTTGAAGAAGAAGGCTGATGGGAGCATTGATCGGTTCAAGGCTCGCCTGGTCGCTAGAGGATTCTCACAGCAGTATGGAGAAGACTATGAGGAGACATTCAGTCCAGTTGCGAAGATGACTTCTATAAGAGTGGTGATCGCCTTGGCTGCTAGTAAGGGATGGAGGTTGTGGCAACTCGATGTGAAGAATGCCTATCTTTACGGAGAGATTGACAAGGACATCTTCATGGATCAGCCGCTTGGTTTCATCTCTGAGAAGCATCCGGACTATGTCTGCAAACTCAGGAAGGCTCTCTACGGGTTGAAGCAAGCTCCTAGAGCATGGTATGGGAAGATTGCAGAGTACCTGCAATTCTGTGGATACTTTGCTTCCAACTCGGATTCAAGCTTGTTCGTCAAGAAGAAGGGAGAGCTTCGAGTCTTGGTCCTACTGTATGTGGATGACATGATCATCACAGGGAATTCGGAGGAGGAAGTAGCAAGACTCAGGGATGAGCTTGCTATACGCTTCGAGATGAAAGACCTAGGAGAGTTGCATCACTTTCTTGGTCTTGAAGTGGAGAGGAAGGAGTGCGAGGTTCTCATTAGCCAGAAAGGTTATGCTGATCGTATTGTGAAGCGGTTCGGCATGGGCGAAGGGAAGTAGTGCTCTACTCCACTAGAATCTGGGCTGAAGCTTCGACGAGATGAGGGAAGGGTTCTTCATGATCCCTTGGTGTTCAGGTCTCTTGTTGGGAGCTTGATTTACCTGACGATTACAAGACTGGATATAGCTTATGCTGTTGGCCGAGTAAGTCGGTATATGGCTGAACCAAGGCAATCTCATCTAGTGGCGGCAAAGGGGATTCTGAAGTATGTCAAGGTGACTTCTGAGATGGGACTCCTCTATGGAAGGGACGCGGAGTTTGCATTGCTCGGGTACACGGATGTTGACTATGGCGGTGATTCAGATGATCGAAGGTCTACTTCTGGTTATGTGTTCACTTGCGGTTCAGCTAGCATCTCGTGGTGTAGCAAGAAGCAGGACTCGGTGTCAGTTTCAACCACGGAGGCGGAGTATAAGGCTTTGACCTTGGCTGCTCGGGAAGCCGTTTGGTTGAGGAGACTTATAGAGGATGTCCATGAAGAAGTGCAAGGGCCTACTTTACTCCGGGGTGACAATGAGAGTGCTCTCAAACTGGTAAACAATCCAGTGTGTCACGCCAGGACCAAGCATATAGAGATTGATCACCATTTCATCAGGGAGAAGGTGTTGGAAGGATCTCTGCTGGTCGGGCATGTTCGGAGTGAAGATAATCTTGCTGACATCTTCATAAAGCCACTGTCGAAGGGGCCCTTTGAACGCTTGCGCAGCTTGCTGGGCTTGGTCACCACTTCTCACTTCAAGGGGGAGTGTTGAAATTTGTGAAGTGGAAGTGGGTGACGGGACAGGCCGCGCGGCCTGTGGCGGACAGCTTTGGCGGACTGGGCGGACTGGGCGGACTGATGGTTGCGGCCTGGTGGAAAGTCTGGTGAAAGCCGGCTGTGTTGAGCGGGTTGTTGCATGGAGTCCGTGGTTTGGTGCGGCCTGGTATCTGCGGATAGATAGGCTTGCGGACTGATGCATTGCTCAGTGGCCGCGGGTGCAAGCTTGCGTTGTAGGCGGGTTGGTTCGAGTTCGCGGGAAGCCTTGCGGACTGGTGTGTCCGCGGTGCGGGCTGTTGCGGACTGGGCTTTGAGCTTGGCTGAGGCCTTGTCAAGTTCTGGTGTTACAGCATGTGTCTTGCTGTGGAGACCGGTTGGCGGACTGGTGTTTGGAGTCCGGGAGGAAGCTGCTGCGGACAAGTGCGAGGAACTCGCGGACTGGTTGCGGTCTTTGCTAGGGTGTTTGGCGGACGAGAACTTGTGTCCGCCATGCTCGCATTGTTCCTTGATGGTTTTGGGCTTGGTCACACCTTGTGCCAAGTTCATGGTGTCCGCTGTATCCGCCAAGTCCGCTGTGACCGGGAGGACTGTTGCTGTCTGCCTTTGGTCGTGGACTTGTGGCGGATTGAGGTGTGGGTCTTGCGGACCGCCTCGGGTTGGTGCGGACAACCATTGAAGGGGGATGTTGTCCTGCAGTGGTTGGAGCTTTGCGGGCTGATGCCTTGTCCGCTTAGCTCAGGCGGACTGGAGAGGGTTCGTCAATGGTTGCCTAGCTCCTGGCGGTTTTCCTTGGTGACCGGACTAAGTCTTCGCGGACTGAGCGGACGGTCGTTTGTATTCGCGCGGACTAGGGAGGTGTCGCTATCTCTTGGGCGGTGACCACACTCCTCACCTGGCCTATAAATAGGACCCCCTGGCACAACCTAAGTAACTAGAGTGAACAGTAAGTTGGGGGGGTGCGAAGTGCTGCGGTCTGTGTTTGCCAGTCCGCGCGGATTGTTTCAGGCTGACGGTTTGCTATGTGCAGGTCGCGCGGGTAACTTCAAGGAGCTAGGAGTTTGGCTGTGACTTCGGTCAAGTGCTTGGAAGTGTGCGGTCTCTGCGGACTCAGCAGGAGGTCGTTATGCGGCTTGTCAGTTCTGTTTCAACTTTGCCAGCTTCAATAACCTGTCCGCCGGTTTCAGACGGGTAGGGGTGTTCCTCAGTTCGGGTTCAGCAGGAGGCGAATAACGGTGTGTCCGCGCGGCCTCGCGGCTTCGGCGGACTCCGTGGTATTCGGCGGACTGCAGCATAGTTCGGGCGGCTTCGGCGACCTCGGCGGTCTCGGCGGACTCCGGTTCTGTCCGCCCGACTTGTTTTTTGGTTCTTTCTGTTTACAGCTGTAATACTAGCGAAATCATGTCTCGCTATGTATGCCTCGATTTGTAAAGAAGTAGTGAATGTATAAAAGAGACCTTCTTGTGCTTCCATTGTTTGTTGGGTGCAACCTCTAGTCCTTGGGTTTCCGCAGGTTCAACGTGCGAACTGGGTAGTTCCGAAGATATTAATTTGGCGTTTGGGCTATCTTGCTGACCACGTTGAGAAAATTTAACATGGTTTCAGAGCCAGGTTTCTGAGGTTACGGAGGTTCAGTTGCGTGAGCGGAAGTCAGCCAGTGTTGTTACTCAGTGATTGAGTGGTGATCAACCTGTGTTGTTGCTCGGAGCTGCTGAGGGTTTCCAACAGGTGTTTGCAATGGAAGGAAGCTTTGCAAGAGGTCTGGGCATTGAACTCTTAACGCCGACTAACTTCAAGAAGTGGAAGTCGTGCATGAAGAGTTATCTTCTGGGCGAGGAGCTGTGGGAAGTTGTCGGTGGAGACGACAGACAGGAAGTAACTGCTGCTTTCGGTACTGCTGAGCAGGTGAGGCTCTGGAGAAGAACTAATGCTATGGCTGAGTTCATTCTGAAGAGAGCTGTATCTCTGGAACTGTTTGATCACATCATCGGGTGTGAGTCGGCTGCTGATATTTGGACAACCATTGATGAGTTGTTCAATAGGAAGAATGTGGCGCGGCTGCAGTTCCTGGAGAATGAGTTGGCCAGGGAAACTTAGGGAGACCTTTCCATCTCCAAGTACTTCTTAAAGATGAAGAGCTTGTGTGCTGAGCTGTCGGCACTGGATCCTGATGAGCCTATCTCTGAGGCAAAGATGAAAAGACACATTATCCGCGGCTTGCGGAAGGAGTATGTGGCCTTTATTACATCTGTTCAAGGGTGGGCTACTCAGCCGTCGTTGCTGGAGCTGGAGAATCTGCTTGCCTCGCAGGAGAGCTTAGCAAGGCAGATGGCTGGAGTGAATCTGAATCAGGAAGGCAGCGAGGCTCTCTTCTCAGGCAAGAAGAAGGGATGGGAAGGGAAGAAGAAGAAGAAGGTGCAGGCCGCTGTTGAGAAGGATACTTCATCTTCATATCCGCCGGAGAGGAGCAATGCTCCTAAGGACTGGAAGAAGAACTTGAAGTGCTACCGGTGTCATCAGCGAGGGCACTTCAAGCGGGACTGCAAGGTCAAACTGCAGTCTGGGCATGCTGCGGGAAAGGAGGAAGCTTGCTCGCGAAGTGAAGAAGCAGAATGGGGAGGACCTTTCTTGACGGGCACTTGTGTCCGGGCCTTTTCTGCTGAGGACTTCAACAGCGAGTGGATCATCGACTCCGGGTGTGGTCATCACCTCACCGGAGACAAGTCGAATTTCACCTCCATGCAGGCTTACTCAGGTAATGAAGCTATTATCACTGCTAATAATACTGTTTATGCAGTAGAGAAGGAGGGGGTCGTGTCTTTGGGTAGTGATCAGGGGCCACTCACGTTAAGGAGTGTGTATCACGTGCCGGGCATGAAGAAGAACCTCTTCTCGGTGACCAACGCGGTGGACGCTGGGTATCACGTTCTGTTTGGGCCAACAGACGTGAGGTTCCTTCGCAACGTATCAGCGGTGAAGGCTGATGTTGCTCATGTTGGGAGGAGGGTGAAGAACTTGTTTGTTCTTTCCACTAGTGCTTATGTTGATAGAATGAGGGCCAATGATAGTGCGGCTATCTGGCGTGAGAGGCTGGGGCATGTTGGCATGGACAAGCTGAAGGCAATGACTAGTAGAAGTCTGGTGAGGGGGTTGCCGAAGTTGTCCTCCTTTGGTGATGGACATGTTTGTGCGGGCTGTCAATACGGTAAGGCACATCGCCTTCCGTTTGATAAATCTCAAACAAGGAGCAAGAAACCATTGGAGTGTATTCATGGCAACCTGATGGGACCGACTGTTACTGCCAGCCTTGGTGGAAGCAAATACATGCTTGTCTTGGTTGATGACTACTCAAGGTATACTTGGGTGTACTTCTTAAAGGAGAAGTCGGAAGCTTTCCGTTTGTTCGTGGAGTTCAAGGAGTTGGTAGAAGGCCGGCTTGGCTTGCGGGTTAAGAAGTTTAGAACTGATAACGGAGGAGAATTTGTTTACTCCGAGTTTTCTAACTTCTGCAGGAAGCACGAGATCCAACGAGAGCTTACTTGTGCTCACACTCCACAACAAAATGGGGTAGCGGAGCGGAAGATCCGTCATCTGACGGAGACCTGCAAATGCTGGCTTCATGCGAAAGATATCCCAAGGTCCTTTTGGGCAGAGGGAATGTCTTGTGCTGCCTATGTTATCAACTGGATGCCACTCAGCCCTATCAACATGAAGACTCCTGTTGAGCTGTTGCTAAAGGAGAAGCCGAGTGTGGGACACCTTAGGGTGTTCGGTTCAACTTGCTATGTGCATGTCCCGGATGCTTCACGGACAAAGCTGGATGCGAAGGCAAGGAAACTTGTCTTTGTTGGCTACGATGAGCGGAATAAGGGATGGAAATGCATGGACCCTGTGACGAAGAAGTTCGTGGTGTCAAGAGACGTTGTCTTTGACGAGCTGACGTCATATGGAGGTGGCTCGGTGGAGCTAACCGGAAGTAGCAAGGTTGATGAAGCACCGGTGGTGGCTGCTGAAGGCTTGGAAGAGGAGCTTGCTGTTTCACCAGCAGCTCCTGTTACTTCGAACTCCGAGGCTGAGCCTTCTGGCTCAGGAAGCAGGGGGAGCACTGCTCAATGCTTGCCCCATGTAGGAGTGGAGCCTGAAGAAGCAACGGAAGCCGTGAGCAAGGAGCCATGTCTTCGGAAATCGAAGAGGGTGGTTAAGCCACCGGCTCGGTACTGTGAAGGGAATGCAGTGTGCTTTGTCTCCTGCTTCTTTGCAGGTCCTCTGGATGAGCGAGAGCCTGCAAACTTCAACGAGGCCACTGGAGTGAAGGAGTGGGAAGGTGCCATGAAAGAAGAGATTGATGCTTTGAAGAAGAATGAAACCTGGGATCTTGTGCCCAAGGTTGATGGCATTACTCCGGTTACTTGCAAGTGGGTGTATAAGTTGAAGAAGAAGGCTGATGGGAGCATTGATCGGTTCAAGGCTCGCCTGGTCGCTAGAGGATTCTCACAGCAGTATGGAGAAGACTATGAGGAGACATTCAGTCCAGTTGGCTTGGCTGAAGAATGCCTTTCTGTAAGAGTGGTGATCGCCTTGGCTGCTAGCAAGGGATGGAGGTTGTGGCAACTCGATGTGAAGAATGCCTTTCTTTACGGAGAGATTGACAAGGACATCTTCATGAATCAGCCGCTTGGTTTCGTCTCTGAGAAGCATCCGGACTATGTCTGCAAACTCAGGAAGGCTCTCTACGGGTTGAAGCAAGCTCCTAGAGCGTGGTATGGGAAGATTGCAGAGTACCTGCAATTCTGTGGATACTTTGCTTCCAACTCGGATTCAAGCTTGTTCGTCAAGAAGAAGGGAGAGCTTCGAGTCTTGGTCCTACTGTATGTGGATGACATGATCATCACAGGGAATTCAGAGGAGGAAGTAGCAAGACTCAGGGATGAGCTTGCTATACGCTTCGAGATGAAAGACCTAGGAGAGTTGCATCACTTTCTTGGTCTTGAAGTGGAGAGGAAGGAGTGCGGGGTTCTCATTAGCCAGAAAGGTTATGCTGATCGTATTGTGAAGCGGTTCGGCATGGGCGAAGGGAAGAAGTGCTCTACTCCACTGGAATCTGGGCTGAAGCTTCGACGAGATGAGGGAAGGGTTCTTCATGATCCCTTGGTGTTCAGGGATCTTGTTGGGAGCTTGATTTACCTGACGATTACAAGGCCGGATATAGCTTATGCTGTTGGCCGAGTAAGTCGGTATATGGCTGAACCAAGGCAATCTCATCTAGTGGCGGCAAAGGGGATTCTGAAGTATGTCAAGGTGACTTCTGAGATGGGACTCCTCTATGGAAGGGACGCGGAGTTTGCATTGCTCGAGTACACGGATGTTGACTATGGCGGTGATTCAGATGATCGAAGGTCTACTTCTGGTTATGTGTTCACTTGCGATTCAGCTAGCATCTCGTGGTGTAGCAAGAAGCAGGACTCGGTGTCAGTTTCAACCACGGAGGCGGAGTATAAGGCTTCGGCCTTGGCTGCTCGGGAAGCCGTTTGGTTGAGGAGACTTATAGAGGATGTCCATGAAGAAGTGCAAGAGCATACTTTACTCCGGGGTGACAATGAGAGTGCTCTCAAACTGGTAAACAATCCAGTGTGTCACGCCAGGACCAAGCATATAGAGATTGATCACCATTTCATCAGGGAGAAGGTGTTGGAAGGATCTCTGCTGGTCGGGCATGTTCGGAGTGAAGATAATCTTGCTGACATCTTCACGAAGCCACTGTCGAAGGGGCCCTTTGAACGCTTGCGCAGCTTGCTGGGCTTGGTCACCACTTCTCACTTCAAGGGGGAGTGTTGAAATTTGTGAAGTGGAAGTGGGTGACGGGACAGGCCGCGCGGCCTGTGGCGGACAGCTTTGGCGGACTGGGCGGACTGGGCGGACTGATGGTTGCGGCCTGGTGGAAAGTCTGGTGAAAGCCGGCTGTGTTGAGCGGGTTGTTGCATGGAGTCCGCGGTTTGGTGCGGCCTGGTATCTGCGGATAGATAGGCTTGCGGACTGATGCATTGCTCAGTGGCCGCGGGTGCAAGCTTGCGCTGTAGGCGGGTTGGTTCGAGTTCGCGGGAAGCCTTGCGGACTGGTGTGTCCGCGGTACGGGCTGTTGCGGACTGGGCTTTGAGCTTGGCTGAGGCCTTGTCAAGTTCTGGTGTTACAGCAGGTGTCTTGCTGTGGAGACCGGTTGGCGGACTGGTGTTTGGAGTCCGGGAGGAAGCTGCTGCGGACAAGTGCGAGGAACTCACGGACTGGTTGCGGTCTTTGCTAGGGTGTTTGGCGGACGAGAACTTGTGTCCGCCATGCTCGTATTGTTCCTTGATGGTTTTGGGCTTGGTCACACCTTGTGCCAAGTTCATGGTGTCCGCTGTATCCGCCAAGTCCGCTGTGACCGGGCGGACTGTTGCTGTCTGCCTTTGGTCGTGGACTTGTGGCGGATTGAGGTGTGGGTCTTGCGGACTGCCTCGGGTTGGTGCAGACAGCCATTGAAGGGGGATGTTGTCCTGCAGTGGTTGGAGCTTTGCGGGCTGATGCCTTATCCGCTTAGCTCAGGCGGACTGGAGAGGGTTCGTCAATGGTTGCCTAGCTCCTGGCGGTTTTCCTTGGTGACCGGACTAAGTCTTCGCGGACTGAGCGGACGGTCGTTTGTATTCGCGCGGACTAGGGAGGTGTCGCTATCTCTTGGGCGGTGACCACACTCCTCACCTGGCCTATAAATAGGACCCCCTGGCACAACCTAAGTAACTAGAGTGAACAATAAGTTGGGGGGTGCGAAGTGCTGCGGTCTGTGTTTGCCAGTCCGCGCGGATTGTTTCAGGCTGACGGTTTGCTGTGTGCAGGTCGCGCGGATAACTTCAAGGAGCCAGGAGTTTGGCTGTGACTTCGGTCAAGTGCTTGGAAGTGTGCGGTCTCTGCGGACTCAGCAGGAGGTCGCTCTGCGGCTTGTCAGTTCTGTTTCAACTTTGCCAGCTTCAATAACCTGTCTGCCGGTTTCAGGCGGGTAGGGGTGTTCCTCAGTTCGGGTTCAGCAGGAGGCGAATAACGGTGTGTCCGCGCGGCCTCGCGGCTTCGGCGGACTCCATGGTATTCGGCGGACTGCAGCATAGTTTGGGCGGCTTCGGCGACCTCGGCGACCTCGGCGGTCTCGGCGGACTCCGGTTCTGTCCGCCCGGCTTGTTTTTTGGTTCTTTCTGTTTACAGCTGTAATACTAGCGAAATCATGTCTCGCTATGTATGCCTCGATTTGTAAAGAAGTAGTGAATGTATAAAAGAGACCTTCTTGTGCTTCCATTGTTTGTTGGGTGCAACCTCTAGTCCTTGGGTTTCCGCAGGTTCAACGTGCGAACTGGGTAGTTCCGAAGATATTAATTTGGCGTTTGGGCTATCTTGCTGACCACGTTGAGAAAATTTAACAATAATAACTTGCAAGTACCTGATAGAGGCTTGCAAACACCTGTCATTCTCTGCAAAAAGAGAAGGGAAAAAGTATACAAGGGCAGAAAATTGAGTTACAAGTACCTGGAAGGAACTTGCGAATCTTTGGTGGTCTCTGCAAGAGAAGAGTTAAGAGTACACATAGTGCACGAAAGTAACTTGCGAGTACCTGAATGGAGCTTGCAAGTGTCGGTGACCTCTGCAAGGAGAGAGTTAGAGGCAGATATTGTACATAAAGATCAGCTGCAAGTACCTGAATATGACTTGCAGATGTCTGCTAACCACTGCAAAGTGAAGAGTGAGTAGCAGAGATAAAATAATGATTTAAACTGCAAGTACCTAAACGAGGTTTGCAGGCGTCTGTTGTTCTCTACAAAGAGTAAAGTTAGAAGTAGACAATTTGCATATGAAAGGAGCTTGCAAGTACCTGTGGAGAAGGCTTGCAAGGGTTTGCTAACCTCTGTGGGAGAGATTGGAAGCAAACAAGACGCGAGGATAACCGCACCAGAATCATACCAAAAATGTTGATATGATTCGATTAATGTTTGACACCATTAGACTTTGGCAAGAATAATGAGTAGCTCTGCGAATCTTCATATGATAGAGCTTGAGCGGGCAAGGTATAAGAGATGAGCATAAGCAAAGTGATTGCTGAAAATCTTTTTGAGATAACCCATGAAGGTTGACGAGATAGGGTCGATATGACCAAGTAGCAAAAGAAATGCCCGATGAACATTATCACGAAGTCCAGATTAATGAATCGAGCACTAGCTGTTGACATGACTAGATGGACATGATCAAAATGAATGCCAGAATCCTTTTGGTAGGTTGGATTAACCTGTTCACCTGTGAAAGGAGGGAATAGAGAAAAGGAGGTCTACACCCCGAATGATTAAAGTGGGTTGAATGCTGCCACAGGTGTTCCCCATGGGCCTTATGCATCACTTGCCCGAAAAATCATCCCGAGTATAGTCCTACTCAAAGCGGGCTGGCCGCGCATCCTCAAGGAGGAAAAGAGAAAAAGAGGTCCATATTCGGAATGACTAAAGAAGGTTGAATGCTGTCATAGGTGTTCCCCGTGGGCCTTATGCATCACTGGCCTGAGAAAATCATTCCGAGTACGGTCCTGCTCAAAGCAGGCTGGCCGCGCATCCTCAAGGAGGGCACAAAAGAGAAAAGCAAGGGAAAGGTCCTGAGAAGGACCGCTAGAAGGAACGCTCTCTCGCCTTGGGTACAAGCATCACTGATCAACGAGACGGGTTGCGCCAAGAGGCCTATCTTGTCTGTATATTGATCAGTGAAGTTGCGAACCCGAGAAGGCACGGATCGAGGATACCGGAGAGTGCTTCGGCCACCACAGTTGAAGGATGAGCAAAGAGACAAGGCTACGCTTGATTTCCATTGCTTGTCCAGCGAAGATCATCCTAACCGTAATGTATCCTATAAGACGCACAACAGAGCTAACACATGGGGCTCCCCTAGCACACACTCTGTGTCAGATGTTGGCTAGGATCCTAAGTCTGAAGCCCATTCCCGCGATTGAACTTCTCCCACTGCACACATGGGTATACTCCCGCCATGTGTGGTCGTAGCGGTTGTGCGAGAACAAACTACGGAGGAAACGTTTCAGGCTCGGTGAAATCTCATTGGCGTAACGATCCTAAGAGAGGTAGAAGAGAGGAAGGAGCAACACAAGAAGGGAACTGTGTCAGTACGGGATCCCTGAATAAAAGCTTTGCTGGAAAGCAAGTAAAGAACACTGGGAAGTGTTGCAATGAAAATGTTTGAAAGGGAGAGAGAGTAAGGGTTGAGATAACCCCTAAAGGTTGCAAGGAGCTCTGGAGGACTGCGAAGTCCATCGCTTTGGAGGACTGTGAGTCCTTGCTAGCTTAGAATAGCCTTCCCAGCACACCCTTGTCGTCGGCATCAAAGCATTCGACTTCTTTGTTAACAACGAGCAAAGGAGGCTCTTCGACGTGGTTCACTCCTCTTGAGGAGCAAGGAGCGTCTACAAGTTCTTTGCCCCTTGAAGTTGCTTGATCAGGGCGTTCTTCTTTAAGAAGGTCATGCATCTTGCCCTACCGGAGCATCCTTTGCACAAGCTGGCGGAATGCTCGGCAGTCTTCCGTTCGATGGCCTGATTCTTTGTGAAATTCGCAGTAGGGCTCTGAGCCCCTAGATCTTTGATCGGCCGGCCGATAGGGCTTCTTGAAGCTTGCCCTATCTTTCATGATCTGGATTACTTCTTGCATGACATCGTCGAGATCAGACTCATGCAAGTCATCGTCCTGCTGCTGTTGAACAACTGCTGTTTGCAAAGACGGGGCTAGCGACAGCAATGGGTCTTGAGCATCGCGGCTCGGGAAGGAGTATCGTTGGCGATGAAGCCTTCTCTCCTTCCTTGAGTGAGTTGGGAAGTGATTACGAGGAGACCTTGGAGGATGCTTGCGAGAGGGATCCTCCTCGGATAGAAGCTTGGAGACGAAATCTGGATTGCTCTTTTCGCCTCGGATGTATGAGTTGGCCAGAGCAATTAACTCTTGATATGTCCTTGGAGCACGGACGTTGGCTTCAAACTTGAGAGGCCCTTCACGAAGACCGTGGATAAGAGCCACTCGGTACATTTCTTGATCAGTAACTTCGATGTCCAAAATCTCTCTTTGGAATCGATCCACAAACTGAGACCAAGTCTCATTTCCGCGCTGCCTGATCTCAAAGAGGGCTTCAGGACCGCCCTTTCTCTTAGTTGATGTAGAGAATCTAAGAAGAAACTCCCTTCAAAGATCAAGGAAGTAAGCGATGGAGTGAGGACGGAGGCCATAGAACCAGTCCCTCACTTGCCCATCAAAAGAAGTAACAAGAAGCTTGTACTTGGTTGCATCTGAGAGAGTCTTGAGAGCAACGGCTGACTCAAAAGCTTGGAGGTGCTTTACTGGATCTGTCTCTCCAGTGTAGATTGGTAGTCGAGGTTCTCTGAAGTTTGCTGGAGTTGGCTCATGGCGGACACTCTCCGCGAATGGTGAAGGATCTTCTTGCTCTCCTACAGCATAGAGAAAGAAAGGAGCATAAGCTGTAGCTGCAAAAGGAGCATGAGGATAACAAGGAAAAGCTGCTGCAGGAGGAGCAGGGGCAGGAGCTGAAGGGTAGGGATGACTTCCCTGAAAATTGAGAACTCTAGCTGGACTTCCCCGGGCTGCTCCCCGGAAGAAGTTATGGCGAGCAGCAAACTCTTCATCTTGAGTTCGCAAAGGAGCTGCAGGCCCTTGCGGAAAGGTTGGAGTGTAAGGAGGAAAGAACGGTGGGCAAGCTTGAGAATAAGCTTGCTGATGCTCTGCTGTTGGTGTTGGGTTAATTGGAGCAGCTGCTGGTTGAGCATCTAATCGCTGCGTGATTGCAGCAAGAACTTTGTGTTGGGTACATTGGTCAAATGTACCTGATTTGAAGAAGCCTCACCTAACTCAATGATATACATCATAGTGTATTTGATGTTTGTTTGAGTTACTTGTGCAGGTTAGGAATACACTGGACTGAAGCTAAAAGTTTCTAAGTCCATGTGTCGACACCCAGAGGGAAAGTGTCGACACTTGAGAAAGCTTGTGTCGACACCCAGACAAGCAGTGTCGACACTTGGAGTCATTGTGTCGACACCTGGGAAGAAGAGTCGACACCAGTCAGAAAGTGTCGACACTTAGAGCTGTGTCGACACTCAGTGTAGAAGAATGCAGAAAAGCTGTGTCGACACTTAGCAGAAGTGTCGACACCTAGAAGAGCTGAGTCAACACCACAAAGTGTCGACATTTGGAGTTGTGTCGGCACTCAGCAAAAGTCTGCAGAATCTAAGTCCAAGTGTCGACACTCAACACAATGTGTCGACACTATGCAGAAGAGTCAACACTTAAAGAAAGTGTCGACACCCAGCACAATGTGTCGACACTTAGCTAAAGACTCAGTATTTGAAGTAAGTGTCGACACTCAACACAATGTGTCGACACTATGCAGAAGAGTCAACACTTAAAGAAAGTGTCGACACCCAGTACAATGTGTCGACACTTAGCTAAAGACTCAGTATTTGAAGTAAGTGTCGACACTCAACGCAATATGTCGACACTATGCTGAAGTGTCAGTATTTGAAGAAAGTGTCGACACTCAACACAATGTGTCGACACTATGCTGAAGAGTCAGTAGTTGAAGAAAGTGTCGACACTCAGCACAATGTGTCGACACTTAGTTGAAGACTCTACACTTGAAGAAAGTGTCGACACAAGGAGCTGTGTCGACACTTAGCAAAGAACAGAAAAGTTACAAAATATTCTAAGTACAAGTGTCGACACTAAAAGAATGTGTCGACACTCAGCTGAAGAAACAAAAGTGAAGACTTGTGTCGACACCAAGAAGCTGTGTCGACACTTGACAGTTTCAACACATGAAGATGTGTCGACACAAAGAACATGTGTCGACACTTAGAAGAATACAGTTGAAGAATGAAGAACAAGTACTTGTGTCGACACTCAATTTCAGTGTCGACACATGCAGAAGAATCTGTGTCGAGACATACAAGGAATTGTGTCGACACCTTGTAGACTTGTGTCGACACTTACACAACATGTGTCGACACTTGGCCTATAAGTGTCGACACTTAAGAACAGAAAGTCTCGACACTATCTGACAGTTAGAGAATTTCAAGAAGTGACTGGTTGACAAGACAGCTGCCGATCCAGCCGGTCTACATCAACTGTCAGAGATATCAGAAGTCTGTTATGAACCGGACCAGCCGGTTACCATGAAGGAAGCCTATAAATAGGCACCCATAGTTTACAGACAAAAATTGATAGAGTGATCAAGATTGATCAAGTAATATATAGAAGTGGTTGAAAAAGCTTTTGACAGAGAGAGTTCAGATCTTTGTAAAAGTGGTATATTGAGTATCAACACAAGAAGATCTTGCTGTGCATCAGCAGATCTAAGAAGTTGGAGAGAGAGAGCTCCAACCAAGTATTCAGTCTTTGGAACTAAGGCTGAGAAGAAGAATTCAGAGTCATCTGGATTTCAAGAAGCAGAGGTCAAGGAACAACTGCAGAAGATTCAGACTAATTCAGTTCTAATCAAGAAGCTTTGAAGGAAGCTAAGTCAGTTTGGATCTAACTGAGTTCTTCCAAGAACTCTTCAAGAAACTCTCAACTCCTCTCTTATTTTCTGAGTTGTAGAGTTAGATATAGTAATTTCTATTTTAACTTGTAGGATCCATTGGATCTGAGAGAATTGTAAGCCTATATTATAAAGGCTGAGGGTAGGGCTTGGTTGCCTGAGTGTAGGAGTTGAAGAACTCTGAGTGTAAGCCTTAATTGGCTGAGTGTAGGCCTAGGTGGCTGAGTGTAGGCCTTTTGGCTGAGTGTAAGGCTTTGGGCCTGAGGTAGGAACCTAGTTGGGTTCTGAGTTAGTGGAGAAGTTTGGCCGAATCTAGTACACTGCTAGATAGGCGAAGGGGGAAAGTGGATGTACCCAAAGATTGGGGAACCACTATAAATTAGTGTGTCTTCTGTGCTGTGCTGTGAATTGACTGTTTGATTTCTGTAATTGCTGTTAGCTGTAGTAATCTGTGAAATAACTGTTGTGCTGCCAAACAAAAGTCAAAAAGGTTTAGGTCACCTATTCACCCCCCCCCCTCTAGGTGTTTAGGTACCATATCTTTCAAGTGGTATCAGAGCCAGGTTACTCAAAAAGGACTAACTGTCTGAGGAGATCCAGTTTGGCCGATTCAGTATAAGTCAGGAAACAGTTTCAAGAAAATCAAGAAACATGGGGTCTTCAGAGAATCACAAGGAATTGGGTTCAATGAAACTGCCCATATGCAGAAAGGAGATTTTTGGAATCTGGAAAGAAAGGGTAAGGCTGTTCATGGAGGCGTCTGACCCTAGGATATACATCACAGTCAAAGAAGGGCCTTATGTGCCCATGAAGATTTCAGTCTTGGATGCTACACAGAGAACTCCAAAGGATTTTTCTGAGATGACCAAGGATGAGATTGTCCTAGCTACAATGGACAAAAGGGCACAGAACATCATAGTTAGTGCAATTGATGATGCCACCTTCCAGAACCTTATTCACTGTAAAACAGCAAAAGAAATGTGGGATACCCTCATTGTATACATGGAAGGTTCTGAAGAAGTAAGACAAGATAGGAAGTCCTTGCTTAATCAAGAATATGAGAGCTTTAGGCAAGGAAGAGGAGATAGCATCACTGAATGCTACAAGAAGTTTTATAGAATTGTTAATGAGCTCATGTCCTATGGAAGAGAGCTCTCTAACTATGAATTGAATGATAAATTCTTAAGGTCCCTAACCAAAGACTGGGACACCAAGATCTGTGCCATAAGGGAAATGGCAAAGTTGGGAGAAATTCCTCCTCCCACACTGTTTGGCAAGTTGCTTATCTTATGAGAATGCAATTGTCAGTAAGAAAAGAGGAGGAAAAGTCAACAAGGACTGAACACAGGGAAAGGACTGTTGCCTTTAAGTCAGAAGTACCTAGAAAGAACAGGACTAAGTCATCAACTCCTCCTCCAGAGGTAGTTGAATCAGAATCTGATGAGTCTGTTAGCACTAAATCTACAAGCAGTAAAAGTGATGAAGATTTTGCTGCATTCACCAGACATTTTCAGAAATTCCTTAAGAAGAAATAGTGGAGGTCCAGACCTTCATTTTCCAAAGGGAAAGAAGTCCAGTATCAGGAGAAGAAGCCTTCAAAGAAGGATAAGAAAAAGACAAAGACTAGTAAGGCAACTGGGTCTAAGATTGTGTGTTACTGCTGCAATAGACAGGGTCATGTTATTGTAGATTGTCCTGAGAGAAGAAAAGAATCCAGTGACAGAAAGAAGACTCACTTCAAAGGAAAGAAGGAGAAGTCCTTTGTTGAAAAAAATGAAAAGACTCTTTCAGACATTTCTTCTTCAGACACTGAGACAGATGCTGAAGCCTACATAGGGCTATTTGCTGAAGAAGAAGAAGAAGAGTTTATGCAGATCATGGAATCAATCTATGAACAAGAAGAGTGTCAGTGCCAAGGACTGATGGCATTGACTGAAAGTACCAAAATCCTGGAGCAGCCAGGACCTAGTCAGGTACAATGTCTAACTCCAAGTTCAGATTCCAGTTCTAGTTCAGAGTCAGAATCATCTTCATCAAGTGATGGAAGTGTTTCTGAATCTGAGGGAGATATTCATCAGCTCTTAGATGAATACCAAGTACTGTTGCAAGCCTATAAGAAAAGCAAGATCCTAGCCAAAAGTCAGGCAAAGGAGATTGCTGATCTCAAGGCAGCTGCAACAGATTTTGAGAAGCAGTATGATCAAAAACTGAATGAAGTAGCCAGGCTGAAACACATTACTGTGATTCAGATGGGTACTATTACATTTAAGAATGATCAAATTAAGAGACTGGAGACAAATCTCCAAAAGGAAAGAGAGCTGGTTGCTAGGTTTTCAAAACCTAAATCAGTGCTACCCTTGATTGATGAATTTGTTCATCATAAAGGAAAGGCTGGATTGGGTTTTATTAAACCAGCTAGGACTGTTCAGGATCAGTCCAAGTCCAAGGGCAAAGCCCCAACATTCAACAAGCCTGCTGTAGTCAAAACAGCAAAGGTTGTACCTAAGCAAAGGTACAACAAGTTTGAATGCTGGTGTTGTGGCAAGGCTGGCCACTTTGCCTTGGATTGTTGGCACAATGCCAGTGTCAAGTTGAGTAGCAAGTTACCTGGTGGAAAGCCAGCAGGTAGCTATATCAAATTGCAAACTAACAATCACCAAGGACCCAAGTTTACTTTGGGTTCTAAGGTTCATTAATTTGTTTTGCAGGTGAATCCAAGTGGCCATACCCCTACATGGTACTTGGATAGTGGATGTTCCAGACACATGACTGGAACTAGGGGACTACTGAAGGACTACATTCCAATCAAAAATGGTCCTAAAGTGACCTTTGGTGGTTCTGAAAAAGGAATCATCAAAGGGTTTGGTAACATCTCTTCAAACCTTGTTACCATTACTCAAGTGGCTTATGTTAAAGGGTTGAAACACAACCTCATTAGTATAAGTCAGTTAAGTGATGTAGGGTATGACATCTCATTTGTTAAAAATGGTTGTCATATCAAGAGGTCAAGTGATCAAGAGATCATTTTGACTGGATATAGAAAAAGGAATGTCTACTGCTTAGACATTATGGTTGAGAACAATGGTTCTCCTGTGTGTCTTGTAGCTGATGAGACAGTCTCTCAATGTGTCAAATGGCACAAGAGGCTTGCCCATCTTAATTACAAGACTATTAGCAAACTCTTTAGTAAAGAGTTAGTGAGGAATGGTCCTCAAGTTAAGTGTGTCAAAGATGGCATTTGCTCAGCTTGTCAAAAGGGCAAGCAGACTAAATCCACCTTTAGAAGCTTAGACAACAAAGATGCTGTGAGGTGTTTATACCTCTTGCATATGGATCTATTTGGTCCAATGCCAGTTCACAGCTTAGGTAGGAAGGTCTACACCTTTGTAGTTGTTGATGACTACTCAAGGTTTTCCTGGGTGTTCTTCTTAAAGCAGAAATCTGAAACACCTAGTGTCTTCTATAGTTTTGTTAAGCAAATTCAGAATGAATTGAACTGTACAGTGGTCAAAATTAGAAGTGACCATGGTACAGAGTTTCAGTCTGAAAGCATGACAAAGCTGTGTGAAGACTATGGGATATTTCAAGAATTCTCTTCACCTAGAACACCTCAGCAAAATGGCATTGCTGAAAGGAAAAATAGGACCTTGATAGAGGCTGGTAGAACCCTATTAAGTGATTCATCACTGCCAGAATATTTCTGGGCTGAAGCAGTTAACACTGCATGCCATGTGATAAATAGGGCTACCATCACTAAAAGGTTAAACAAGACCCCCTATGAAGTAGTGAAAGGCAGGAAACCAAATCTGTCCTATTTTAGGATCTTTGGTTGTAAATGCTTCATACTTAACAATGGGAAGTCTTACTTAACTAAGTTTGCTGCCAAGTCCCAAGAGGGAGTGTTTGTTGGGTACAACAATAATAGTAAGGCTTATAGAGTCTACAACTTGACTACACAAGTTGTAGAGGAGTCTGTGCATGTAGTTTTTGATGAGACACAACTAATTAACAATGAGTTGTCTAGTAGTGTGTGCAGCCCCACAGGTCTTACTAAGAAGATGGACAAGCTAACCATAGAAGATGTACCTGCTGCAAGACAGCAAGTAGAAGAAGATGGCTTATGTCCAGGGGGAGAACTACATGTACCAGGAGCTGAAGAAGTACAAGGAACTCAGCATGATGAAGATGCTGTAGAAGTACAACCAGAAGTAAGGATGCCTCCAGCCAACAGGCATCTAAGAGATCATCCAGTAGAGCTGATAATTGGAGATCCAAGACAAGGTGTTCAGACAAGGAGCAGAAATCAGAATGCTGAAGTATATTCAAGTTTTCTGTCTCAAATAGAACCAAAGAAATTTGAAGAAGCTATACAAGATCCACAGTGGACTGAAGCAATGCAGGAGGAGCTTAATCAGTTCAAAAGGTGCAAGGTTTGGGATCTGGTTCCTAAGCCTAAAGATCACAATGTGATAGGAACAAAGTGGATCTACAGGAACAAGTTAGATGAACAAGGTGTCATCATTAAGAATAAGGCAAGACTGGTTGCAAAAGGATATAGGCAAGAAGAAGGTATTGATTTTGATCAAACCTTTGCTCCAGTAGCCAGACTGGAAGCCATAAGGATGTTCTTGGCCTATGCAACCTACCAAGGATTCAAAGTATACCAAATGGATGTGAAGTCAGCATTCCTAAATGGTAATTTGAAAGAAGAAGTCTATGTGGAGCAGCCTGCAGGTTTTGTTGATCCAACTTTACCTCATTATGTGTATAGACTTAGGAAAGCATTATATGGGTTAAAACAAGCACCTAGAGCTTGGTATGAAACCCTATCTAGTTTCCTCATTGAGAACAAGTTCTCAAGGGGGAAAATAGATAAGACTCTATTCCTTAGGGAATCTAGAGGCAAAGTAATACTTGTCCAAATATATGTAGATGACATTATATTTGGGTCTACTGAAAGTAGCCTTTGCAAAAAGTTTGCAAAGCTTATGCAAAGTCAATTTGAGATGAGTAGTATGGGAGAGCTGAAGTTTTTCTTGGGTCTCCAAGTTAAACAGACTGGAAGTGGTCTATCCATATGTCAGTCTAAGTTCACCCTAGAACTCATAAGGAAGTATGGTATGGATTCATCCAGTACCATGAAGACTCCTATGGGGTCAAGTATGTCTCTAAGCAAGGATGATGCAGGGAAACCTGTAGATGAAACCTTGTATAGAGGGATAGTTGGCTCCCTACTATACTTGACTGCAAGTAGGCCTGACATTATGTATGCTACATGTGTTTGTGCCAGGTATCAAGCCTGCCCTAAAGAGTCTCACTTGACTGCAGTCAAGAGAATCTTGAGATATCTAAAGGGCACTCCTTATCTAGGCCTCTGGTACCCTAGGAATGGAGATTTTGATCTAACAGGCTATTCAGATGCAGACTTTGCAGGATGCAAAGAAGATAGAAAAGCACAACTGGATCCTGTCAATTCCTAGGTGGAAGACTCATTTCATGGAGCAGTAAAAAGCAAACCAGTGTGGCTATCTCCACAGCTGAGTCAGAATATGTAGCTGCAGGAAGTTGCTGTGCTCAACTTCTGTGGATTCAACATCAGCTAGAAGACTATGGATGTCAGGTAAGTAGAACTCCACTTTATTGTGATTCTACAAGTGCTATTTCAATAGCTAATAATCCTGTATCACATAGTAGAACTAAACATATTGAGATTAAATATCACTTTCTTAGGGAGCATGTAGAAAGAAATGATATTGCACTTGAATATGTTAGAACTGATAATCAGATAGCTGATATGTTCACTAAGCCCTTAGAAGAAGCTAAGTTTAATAGGTTCAAAATTGAACTAGGTATGATAAACTTAGACTAAGTTTACAGAACTAAAAATTGGCTAAGTAAAAAGGTGTCGACACATAGACAAGTCTATGTCGACACAGAATAGTAAGTGTCGACACTTCAGGAAAATGGTGTCGACACATCTAGGAAGTTGGTGTCGACACTTCAGAATGTTAGTGTCGACACATGTCGAGTAGGTGTCGACACATCCAATAAGGTGTCGACACTTAAGTTTTACTCAGAATTTTCTAAGTAAAGTCTCGACTACATGTCGAGTAGTGTGGTGTCGACACTTAACCAAGTGTCGACACTTAAAATCTGTTGACTAAACTTGTGTCGACACATGCGTGTCGAGACATTATAAGTCAGTGTCGACACTTATTGACAGTGTCGACACATCTTTAGAAATTCATCCCGCCTGTTCGTCTTCAAACAAGAAAGGTATAAATAGGGTTCTGTTTGTGTTTGTCGACACGCTTTCAGAGTTTCGAGACCAAACTACTGTGTCGACATTTCTCTTCTCTAAAGACTAATTCTCAAAACCCTAATGGCTCCCAAGCTGGAAGAGAACGTTAACGAAGGCTATGAACTCGTGCGAGGCGCATTCGACGACGGTGATCATGAAATCAAATCAGTGATAACCCTAGTCAGCGATTCAGGATTGGAATTCTTGGTTTCAGAACCAACCAAGATATGGAAGAAAGAAGTGCTTGAATTTCTTACTGGAGCGTCTGTAGATGACTCAGGCTACAGAATTAAGTCAAGGGTGCATGGCACCAAGGTCAAGGTTTCACCCAAGTCCTTGAGAAAGGTACTTCAGCTACCTAAGGTTCAAGAAGAAGAGGAAGTGACCACATCTAAGACCAGAGAAGCACTCACCTGGTGTGGTCTTGATCCTAAGATGAAAATAGGATCAGTTTTCAACAGAAGGGAATGAATAATCAAGGCAAATTCCTGTCAGAGATAGTAGGCAAGGTCATTCTCAGTAAAACTGGAGGGCATGACAGGGTGTCAGCCTCCATGTTCAATGTCATGACCAGAATTATCTTCAACTTAAGAACAGACTGGTCTATGATTGTCTTTGAGAAAGTAAAGGAAAGTCTGAAGAAGCCCAATCTGGGCAGGATACTAAGTCTCTACCTGGCTGGATCAATTCCAGAGGTAATGAGCACTGCTGCTGGAACAAAATCAACCACATGAGAAGGATGGACATGAGAATCTTCTCCAGGTGGGAAAGGGTGCTGTCAAAGGAATTGACCACCCCTGAGAAACAAGCTTCTAAGAGAAATTCACCCCCACAGAAGAAGAGGAAGATAGCTGCTGTGACTCAAGAGTCCTCCAGCAGCTCAGGTAGTGAAGAACAGGTGGTGTTCACACCTGATGAGCAAGAGGAGGAGATAGTAGACAAGACTCCTGCTGGTCAAGCTGTGGCTGAGATTCAGGGGGAGCTGCCTCACACTAGCCCCATCCCTAGGGATCCAAGCCAGGGGGAGCTTCCAGGTGTAGCAGAACCATCTACACTGGAGAGTGAGCAAGCCACCATCCTCATCCAAGAGGTACTTGTTGACCTTAATACTATCAATTTTTCTATAATAAATTCTGATTTGTCTGATGACCATCAGCAAAATCAGCAAGCAACTCAAGAACCAGATGTTGTTCTCCAAAACACATCTGTTGTAGCTGATGAACACAGTACTTCTCCTGCACAATCTCCAGCTGAATACACAATGGAAGATCTATTTCTGAATTTAGATCAAGATGATTTTGATATGGATAAGAATGCTGCTGATGAAGAGAAGGTTGCTGCTACTGAGGGGGAGAACTTGGAAGTTGTGGAAGAGCCTATTAGGCTAGATACTGAGAAGCACAAGATGTGCAAACTGACAAACCATCCAGCCCTAAGGATAGGGTGGATATAGCAAGTACATCAGAATCTGAGGATGATGAAGCTGAGCAAGCTAAGAAGAAGCAGTACTTTGTTTTCAAAAGAAGGAGCCAGAGCTACAAGAAGGCTCTACAAACTGTGGCTCAACACTCACTAGTCCAACAAGCTCCATCAACTGATTATAGTAGCCTAATGGTAGCAATGCAAGTAAAGCTGGATGAGCAAAGAAGGACTATAGAAAAATATATTGATGAAGGCCACAAGTCCTTACAGTTTGATTTAGCTCAAGATATCAAGTCAATCAGGTTTGAGATGAATCAGAATAAGAAGGAAATGAATGAATGCTTCCACAAGGGTGGAAATGCAGTGGTATTCCTGGCCAAACATCAAGAGACAATAAAGACTCAAGTGGATGATATAGCACTAAAGCAAGGCTATGTGCTGGAGAATCAACTCAGAATGAATGATAATCTGACTGCATCCCACAATGCCATAGTCACTGAACTGAAGAGTAAGTCTGATGAACCATCAACATCCACTGCTGCTGCCAAAGCTGAATTTGATAAGATATTTCAGGAAGAAATTGCTGCTGTCAAGAATGCAATCAAAGAATCACAGAAGGTCATTTCTGAACAGCTTACAAAGCTTAGACCTTTCTTTAAGGATGGAATAAGGTATTTGGATAGCCAAATCAGGTTCCAGAAAGATGATGTAAGAGACCATGTAGCCCAAGAAGTCATAAAGGGGGAGAGAGTGTTAGTCAAGGCCAGTTCTGAGCATGCAAAATGGATTTCAAATTCAATCAGGGCTACACTTGGATATCCTCCCCTGTGTGATGATGACAATGTAGCTGAATCTGGTATTCAAAGTGCATATCTTGGAGGTGAGCAACAGGAAGTAGCTCAGGTGATCTATCCACCTCCAGATTTTGAAATGATTCATGCTGATGTAAGCACAATGTATAGTCCAACTGCTGGCAAGCCCAATATTATTCTGGAAAAGGTTGTTCAACCTATTACAGCTGCTATGCAAGAGGCTTTGGACAAAGAAGAAGAGACAAGGCTATCAAAGAAGAAGTTCAGGGAACTTGCTGAGCAAAAACCAGATTTTGAACAGTGGAGCCCTACTTCTAGGAACATCATTCTCACAGCCTGGAAAGCAGCCAAGGACAATGCACATGAAAGGAACAAATGGTTCTCAGAAGCTGAATGGAGGAAGCATGAAATCAGGCAGGAAGCCATTGTCCAACATAGAAGGAAGGCTAAGTTAGGAAAGCTACCTCCAACAGCTGTGGAGCCTAGCAAGTACTTTCCTAAGCCCTATCATTACTTTGAGAGGCAAAAAATCAAGGCTGAAGAACAGAAGAAGAAGGACTCCAAAGGGAAGAAGACTGCTGAAGCTGAGCCTGCTGCTGCTGGTGTAAAGGCCAAAGTGCAAGCTGGAAAAGGCATAGTCATAAAAGAACCAGAGCAGAATTAGACTAGGATTAAACTGAAGAATGTTGTAATCTGTTACATCAAACATTTTGTGTAAATCATTGAAAATGTATTAACAAAATTGTATGAACAATTTTTGATAAATATAAATTTCATGATTGTTCAGATGAATGTGTCTAATTCTTGTTTGTTCTGTAATGCTGAATGAGTATACATGTGTGCTTTATTACATGTTTAAGTTTAACTCTGTTGATATATATCTGTTTTACATCATTTTATAATTTTTAATTATGAGTGGTGTATATCATTGACTAAGGGTTATGACTTCTCCAAATAGGGGGAGATTGTTGGGTACATTGGTCAAATGTACCTGATTTGAAGAAGCCTCACCTAACTCAATGATATACATCATAGTGTATTTGATGTTTGTTTGAGTTACTTGTGCAGGTTAGGAATACACTGGACTGAAGCTAAAAGTTTCTAAGTCCATGTGTCGACACCCAGAGGGAAAGTGTCGACACTTGAGAAAGCTTGTGTCGACACCCAGACAAGCAGTGTCGACACTTGGAGTCATTGTGTCGACACCTGGGAAGAAGAGTCGACACCAGTCAGAAAGTGTCGACACTTGGAGCTGTGTCGACACTCAGTGTAGAAGAATGCAGAAAAGCTGTGTCGACACTTAGCAGAAGTGTCGACACCTAGAAGAGCTGAGTCAACACCACAAAGTGTCGACACTTGGAGTTGTGTCGACACTCAGCAAAAGTCTGCAGAATCTAAGTCCAAGTGTCGACACTCAACACAATGTGTCGACACTATGCAGAAGAGTCAACACTTAAAGAAAGTGTCGACACCCAGCACAATGTGTCGACACTTAGCTAAAGACTCAGTATTTGAAGTAAGTGTCGACACTCAACACAATGTGTCGACACTATGCAGAAGAGTCAACACTTAAAGAAAGTGTCGACACCAGCACAATGTGTCGACACTTAGCTAAAGACTCAGTATTTGAAGTAAGTGTCGACACTCAACGCAATATGTCGACACTATGCTGAAGTGTCAGTATTTGAAGAAAGTGTCGACACTCAACACAATGTGTCGACACTATGCTGAAGAGTCAGTAGTTGAAGAAAGTGTCGACACTCAGCACAATGTGTCGACACTTAGTTGAAGACTCTACACTTGAAGAAAGTGTCGACACAAGGAGCTGTGTCGACACTTAGCAAAGAACAGAAAAGTTACAAAATATTCTAAGTACAAGTGTCGACACTAAAAGAATGTGTCGACACTCAGCTGAAGAAACAAAAGTGAAGACTTGTGTCGACACCAAGAAGCTGTGTCGACACTTGACAGTTTCAACACATGAAGATGTGTCGACACAAAGAACATGTGTCGACACTTAGAAGAATACAGTTGAAGAATGAAGAACAAGTACTTGTGTCGACACTCAATTTCAGTGTCGACACATGCAGAAGAATCTGTGTCGAGACATACAAGGAATTGTGTCGACACCTTGTAGACTTGTGTCGACACTTACACAACATGTGTCGACACTTGGCCTATAAGTGTCGACACTTAAGAACAGAAAGTCTCGACACTATCTGACAGTTAGAGAATTTCAAGAAGTGACTGGTTGACAAGACAGCTGCCGATCCAGCCGGTCTACATCAACTGTCAGAGATATCAGAAGTCTGTTATGAACCGGACCAGCCGGTTACCATGAAGGAAGCCTATAAATAGGCACCCATAGTTTACAGACAAAAATTGATAGAGTGATCAAGATTGATCAAGTAATATATAGAAGTGGTTGAAAAAGCTTTTGACAGAGAGAGTTCAGATCTTTGTAAAAGTGGTATATTGAGTATCAACACAAGAAGATCTTGCTGTGCATCGGCAGATCTAAGAAGTTGGAGAGAGAGAGCTCCAACCAAGTATTCAGTCTTTGGAACTAAGGCTGAGAAGAAGAATTCAGAGTCATCTGGATTTCAAGAAGCAGAGGTCAAGGAACAACTGCAGAAGATTCAGACTAATTCAGTTCTAATCAAGAAGCTTTGAAGGAAGCTAAGTCAGTTTGGATCTAACTGAGTTCTTCCAAGAACTCTTCAAGAAACTCTCAACTCCTCTCTTATTTTCTGAGTTGTAGAGTTAGATATTGTAATTTCTATTTTAACTTGTAGGATCCATTGGATCTGAGAGAATTGTAAGCCTATATTATAAAGGCTGAGGGTAGGGCTTGGTTGCCTGAGTGTAGGAGTTGAAGAACTCTGAGTGTAAGCCTTAATTGGCTGAGTGTAGGCCTGGGTGGCTGAGTGTAGGCCTTTTGGCTGAGTGTAAGGCTTTGGGCCTGAGGTAGGAACCTAGTTGGGTTCTGAGTTAGTGGAGAAGTTTGGCCGAATCTAGTACTTGCTAGATAGGCGAAGGGGGAAAGTGGATGTACCCAAAGATTGGGGAACCACTATAAATTAGTGTGTCTTCTGTGCTGTGCTGTGAATTGACTGTTTGATTTCTGTAATTGCTGTTAGCTGTAGTAATCTGTGAAATAACTGTTGTGCTGCCAAACAAAAGTCAAAAAGGTTTAGGTCACCTATTCACCCCCCCCCTCTAGGTGTTTATGTACCATATCTTTCACTTTGTTGATAGCCTGGAACTGTTGAGCATTCTCACGACGCGACTGCTCAAAGGCTTCCCAGAGAGGATCTTCACTGGGACTTGGAGCATGGTTCTCGGCTGACTGATGGTCTAACATGGTTAACTGTTGCTTTCACTGCCTGTTCTGATCTGAAGGTTTGCGCGTGAGCTGAACGGTCCACGCTCACCGCACCAACTGTTGATGTGCGAAAACGACACCGGGGGGACAGCAATCACCAAGGAGGTGATTGGGCTCACAGACAAGGTGAGGAGGAAGGAGAAGGTTGTAGAGGTAGGGGAGAGGCTTGAGAGAAGAGGCGAGCCTTGATCAACTGAGAGGGTTGATCAAGAGAGGAAGAGGAGGGAGACAAGGAGCGGTCGAGCAGACAGTAATCGCAACGGTTGCACTTGCAGGTTGATTGCCGAGAAGAGCTGAGCTGAGCTGAGGGCGAGGCTTGCTGCGTAGAGGAGCAAGGCTTGCTGAGCAGAGGAGCAAAGCTTGCTGAGCAGAGGAGCAAGGCTTGCTGAGCAGAGGAGCAAGGCTTGCTGAGCAGAGGAGAGAAGAGGGGGCCGCCAGCAGCGGCAACAACACACTTCGCCCGTCGCGGCCTAAATGCCACTCCTGCGACGGGCTTTCCTTTGATTAATAGCTAGAGATTACAAGCTTACAAGTACACCTTTATAACAAATCACTAAAGGGGTACAAGGAGAAGCTGGCGGCTAAAGGAGAAGAAATTGCCAGAAAGCAGAGGAGAAGCTGCCAGAGACTAAGTAAAAGAGTCTGCCAGCTGCTGGAGGACTGGGAAACTGAGTCTGCAGAGTCTGCTGGCAAGCTGCTGAAGAGCTGTGGAGGACTGCGCGGACAGGAAATCTGAGTCCGCAGGGCTTGCTGGAAGGGTGATGACGGACTGCGCGGACTGGAAAACGGAGTCCGCAGGGGCTGCTGGCAAGACTTGCCTCCACCTCCCCGATCCCTGAATGAGAGGCTTCAGGGGGTATTTATAGGCACAGGGAAGTTCTTGAAGAAGCGGGGCCCAGTGACATCAGCATGATGACCTGCGCGGACTCCGCGGACTGAGAATTTGCGTCCTCCATTGTTGAGCGATGAAGCAAGCGGATCCCCCTGCAGATAACTGGAGGTCTCCCCCTAGCGGGCGACCTGGGCGGACTCCAGGTGAGTCCGCCCGGCAAGCCGGAGGCCGCCCCCTAGCGGGCGGCCTGGGCGGACTCCAGGGGGAGTCCGCCCGGCTGGACGCCGGGGCCGCCCCATAGCGGGCGGCCTAGGCGAACTCCAGGGGGAGTCCGCCCGGCGGGCCGGGCCGCCCCCTTGCAGGCGGCCTGGGCGGACTCCAGGGGGAGTCCGCCCGGCTGGACGCCGGGGCCGCCCCCTAGCGGGCGGCCTGGGCGGACTCCAGGGGGAGTCCGCCCGGCGGGCCGGGCCGCCCCCTTGCGGGCGGCCTGGGCGGACTCCAGGGGGAGTCCGCCCGGCTGGATGCCGGGGCCGCCCCCGAGCGGGCGGCCTGGGCGGACTCCAGGGGGAGTCCGCCCGGCGGGCCGGGCCACCCCCTTGCGGGCGGCCTGGGCGGACTCCAGGGGGAGTCCGCCCGGCTGGATGCCGGGGCCGCCCCCTAGCGGGCGGCCTGGGCGGACTCCACCTGGAGTCCGCCCGGCGGGCCGGGCCGCCCCCTTGCGGGCGGCCTGGGCGGACTCCAGGGGGAGTCCGCCCGACTGGATGCCGGGGCCGCCCCCTAGCAGGCGGCTTGGGCGGACTCCAGGGGGAGTCCGCCCGGCTGGCGGGCAGAGGCCGCCCCGGGTGGGCGGCCTCGACGGACGGCGGCAGGAGGCCGCCGCCTCTCGGGCAGCAGGAAGGTCGCCCCTAGTGGGCGGCCTCGACGGACGGCGGCAGGAGACCGTCCGCCCCTTGGGCTGACTAGGAGGTCGCTCTCGGTGGTGCTGTTGGCGAACTCCTGCAAGGAAAAGCACTGCACGATTAGCAGACCTAACCGCATGTCCCGCGAGGGTGAGCCATGGGAATAGCCCGTCGTCCCGCAGGGCACGCGGTTGCTAGGAAACCTAGGCGGACAGTGAGAAACTGTCCGCCTACGCTGGGACTTCTCGCGATCGAAAGGGATAATCTAAGGGTCGCGACTAGCCAGCCGGCTACCTTGGGTAGGATCGCCGATTTCTGGGTTAACAGTGATGATGCTTCTCTCTAATGAGAAGAGGAGCAGTTCCGGATCGAGTGCGAGCGAGGGTCTGCTCGTGAAGAGCAGAGACCCATCCCGAGGGAGATCGAGAGGGGGAGGCAAGGAGGATGATCGACCTAGGTCCAGGGGTAGGTGTTATTACTGCAAGGAAGAGGGGCATTGGAGGCCAACTGCCCAGTGAGGAAACTCAACGGCAAAGGATCTGTGCCTCAGCAGGCTGCAGTGGCATCCGAGTGCGTTAGCGATGATGATGTTCTACACGTTTCACAAAGCCGCGACGTGGTAGTCGGGACCACAGATTCCTGGATCATGGATACAGGATGTTCGTTCCACATGTGCCCGAACATTGAATGGTTCTCCAACATTAGGCACTGTGGAGGGGGTCGTGTTCGGATGGGGAACCGGTCAGAGTGCGAGATATCTGGAGTCGGGAGCATCAGGATTAGGATGTTCGATGGAGTGGTTAGGACCCTCACCGATGTTCGGTATGTTCCCGAGTTGAGGAAGAGCTTGCTTTCTCTAGGCACTCTGGAGGCTGCCGGGTATTCTTATACCAGTAGCAGCGGGTATTTGGATGTCAGGAGAGGCGCACAGACAGTCTTGAGAGGAGAGCGTTCCGGATCGCTCTATAGACTGATTGGCACCACGATTTCTAGGGGAGATGCGAGAAGAGAGGTTAGACCGTCTCTCGAGCTACAAGATACGATAGCGTATGCATTTCAGGCGATCTCCTCAGATCGCGATTCCTTCGATAGAGCTTTAGAGAACATAGACCGTTCTCAGGGAAAAGCTAGGAAGGACCAGCGGAGGAGCGGGGCAGGATTCCTGGCAAGGGCGTGTGCACGGAGAGAGGACCTTGGCGGAGGTAGAATCTTCGCAGTCGTAGAGGAGACGGGTAGAGAGTCATCTCAGGAGTACCCAGACACCGTGAGAGGAGCCATCAAGCTCAGAGGTCTCACCGAGGAACTTAGGATCACTCAGGAGAAGGTGGAGTTGCACAGTGAGAGTTCGAGTGCGATTCGTCTTGCAGTAGACCTGGTCTATCGTGCAAGGACGAAGCACGTCGACGTGCGTCACCGGGAGTTGAGGGAGTTCGCTCGAGGTGGAGGCGTGATGTTGCGGGAGATTCCTACGGAGGAATGCGTTGCGAGCATGCGGGAGAAATCAGTGAGGCGAGTCAAGTTTGACTTGACTCAGACTGTTGCACGTTGATCGTGCCGGCCCCAGGGAGAGGGGGCTTATAGTCGCCAGTAGGGGTCTGTGTGTCATAGACGGTTATTCGTGTTCGTGGAGCATCAAGGTGGAGATTGTTATTATGATGCTCCAACCGAACCGGTCCTGCTGGACCGGTTCAGTTTTGCCTATTGCTATATAGTGGTTTGCCCAGGAAGCTAAAGACCCCCGATCAATCCGAAAAAAAACCTAACCTAAACTATTGGGAGAGGCGGCGGCTGGAAATCCCGATCGAGCAGCGATTGAGCGCGGGCAGAGGGCTTCTCTTCTCCGACGACATCTAGGAGGAAGAGGTGTGGCGGCGTCGGTGGTTCTCCTGGCGGCGGCATCAACCTAGCAGCGGCGTGTGGCGGAGGAATAATCGGGTTACCCGATTTTGGGCACCAGCGGCGCATCGGGTTCATCTCCAGCGTGGGCAGCGGCTTGGCCGGCTGTATCCAGGGAGGAGAGGGGGCTCACGACGGTGGCTGGGTGCAGATTCCGGAGGCGAAGATCAGATTCAGATCCAGGCTCAGATTGGCCAGTTTTGCGGCCGGCATAGAGGAGTTTTCTTCCCTCTCTCTTGGTTTCTTGTTGTTCTTTATTTCCTATTTTAGGTTAGTGTCGATCCGCTGAGGATCGTTGAGTGTCTGTGTTGTAATCGGATTATTTTTCGATTAGTGGATCCGACGCGCTCTCCCCGTGGATGTAGGAGCTTAACTCCGAACCACGTATATCTCTTGTCGTCTGTGTGTTTTTTCTGTGTTTTGGAAACTCGAACTGTTGGATTGGTGCGTGCCATTATTTGCTCAAAGCTTCCGTTGCTATTGTCCGCGACGAGTTCCGTACTCGCGGGCAGGTGCCTGTTGCACAACAGGTATGATGTATATTAATTGCCCTAAAAAAGTCGCACCACCATGTATAAGACTTTCCACTTATATTTATTTCTCCAAAGTACAACACACGTGTAGATCCTTTACTCTCTGAAAATCCTTTTACTAAGTTCAGATTAGTGTATCTTTGGGTTTGTTTTGTTTCCACCAAATTATTCTCTTGTGCCTAATTGTGCAGTGTTATTCTCTTGAACTGGTTTGTTTTGTCCCCAAAATGAGGAGATGATAAAAATTTATCATGTGCATTATAGTGTTATGCTCTTGTTTGGTGAAATATTTGAATGCAAACTGATTTTTGTAGTTAAGTGCATGGCAACATTTTTTTCAAATTGATACCTGTATTTAAATTTTGAAGTGTATTATTTTTTTATGTTTTCTTTGATGCAATGAATGTCTAATGAATTAATGCATGGATGAATTTGTATTCTTTAAGGAGTGGCAGTTGTTTGTTAAACTGCATTGGTGAATTGTCTTCATGAATTGTCATAGGATTGTTTCATTTGAAGGTTATTCATTCATAAGTTTCTGATTATTTCATTGTAAAGTATGTGTAACTTGCACTCAAATTTTTTTTATAGATGGGTACTTGCACTAGAATTGTTTTTGTAGATGAGTAAACCTATGGAAGGTGGAGTGTCGGCCAACATTATCTTGATCTAGTACGAGCTTGGTGTTAAGGAAGTTGATCTAGATAATTGGCCTGCCACACACTTCAACAAAGAAGGATGAAATAATTTGCTAACCAATTCCCGAGCACGCATGGACAAATAATATGATTAATAGCAAATGAAAAATAAATGTGATATGTTGAAAAATGAATGAAAGTTGTGGAGAGATATAGGATCTGTTTGACTCGGCTATAATGTTGGGAGATGCAATTGCGAGAAAAATTGTTGTTTTGAAGAATTGTAAGAAAATCTGTGAAACTGTTTGGAGGAATAACGTTTGCAAGGTTATTTAGAAATTAAATTTTGTTAACTGTATGAAAGAAATAGTGATGAGAAAATCTTTGAACAAAAAATTTTCTATCACCATAACCCTGATAAAATCCATGACAAATGATAAAATGCAAATGGAATATCAAACCTATACATAAATTATACTGTAAAATTCAACTTGTACCACAATAATATCATATAGAATTATAAATTTTATCCAAACAATTTTAAAACTTAAAAATTAATCGAAATCAGAACATTTTTGGACTAAGAAAACTATTAAAATTTATAAATGCACAGTATCTGTGTGTGTTTTGTATTTGCTTAGCTATGAAATCTTTTAACATAGCCATTTCAGTTTATCCATATCCTTCAGTGGAAACAAGATCAACTTTAATTAGGATCAGTATTACTCTGGTTTTGTCCTGCTCCATGCTCGCAAGCATCTGGGTAAACCAAAGTCTCCTCACCATCACATGGACATAATTCTAGATCAACGAGTTTATGATGTCTTCGAATGTTGTTGTGTTGAGCAATTGTAGCGATGACAATCACTCATTGTTACGTGAATTTGTATCGCAACATGTCTCGAGGATGCCCCTTTTTTTCACACACCAAATATATACTGTGAATTACGCTTCAAAGCGAAGAATGAGATTTATTGAACATTTCACGACGTCCTTCAATATGTCGTGCACCCCGAGAAAAGTCTAGAAAATGGTATCTAGTTTTCGGGTGTGGCTTCAGTTACCTTTTTTTTTTGCAATGGATATCATGTATCTAATAGATAATATTTTCTCTACAAAAAGTAACTAATTTAGAGTGTGTCAATATTTGCATTAAAGGATTGCGAGCAAATAAGAGAAAAACTGAAGTAACACCTTAATTTGGATATGAAACTTACACCTTGCATTCATGCATGAGTGATGAAATATGTGACTATCATGAGTTGATCCCTCCCATTCAAACACGACATATGTGAAGCATATTGAAATCACATATAGCCATTACATTCCGAGTCGGAATGCCATGAAGTCCAATATATGTCACATATTCTTCTATAGAACACAAATATCAACATATGTACCATCGCGATGGCTTCTAATATTTCAAGTAAAAGCTATTATGCTCGGTTCGTTTCAACAACATTGATATTTAAGTCATTTCAACTGTTTGTATAAACAATTGTAGAGTGGAATTGTTTTTCTGGTGGAAAGCCGTAGATATTCACACAAAACTAAAAACTCATTGCTTCAATATCTATCTTCAAGTGCGGATATTGAGATTGCCAATGCCAGCTTTTCAAAAGAAGAATAATTATTTCTGCATGAATAAGATTTTTTGGACCAGACATGATTTTTTCGCCCGAAAGTGACTTTTTTGCACAGACGCGATTTTCTGGCTAGGACGCTGATTTTTCGCCAGGACGCTATTTTTCGCCTCGACGCATGTTTTTTCCCGGACGCGTTTTTTTTCATTGGGACGCGTTTTCTTTCCCGGACGCGATTTTTTCGCCGGGCGCGATTATTTCGACCATACGCGATTTTTTTCGCGCGTGGACGTTTTCTTCACCCGGACGAGTTTTTTTCGCCAGGACGCGATTTTTTCTCCTGAGCTCAATTTTTTTGCATGGACGCGATTTTTTTCTCACCGAGGTGTTTTTTTTTCGCCCGTGATGATTTTTTCCCCAGGAAGCGACTTTTTCCCCCCGGCGCGGTTTTTCCACACGGGCGTGATTTTTTACCCGGACGTGATTTTTTCGCCGGAGCGCGATTTTTTCGCCCGAGCGTAATTTTTTCGCCCGGGCGCGATTTTTTTCGCCCGGACGACATTTTTTCGCCCGGACGCCATTTTTTCGCCCTGACGCGATTTTTTCGCCCGTGGACGCGTTTTTCGCCTGAAAGTGATTTTTTCGCCCGGGTGCGATTTTTCTGCTTGGGCGCCACTTTTTCGCCCAGACGAGATTTTTTCTCCCGGACGTGATTTTTTTGCACCGAAGCGAAAATAAATCGAGTCCGCGCGAAAAAATTCGCGTCAGGGCGAAAAAGTCGTTCTCTGGCGAAACATTCGCGTCCAGGCGAAAAATTCGCGGCGAGACAAAAAGTTGCATCCGTGAGAAAAAGTTGCATACGGGCGAAAAAGTCGTGTTCGGGTGACAAAATCGCGTCTGGGCGACAAAATCGCGTCCGGGCAAAAAAATCGCATCCGGGCAAAACAATCGCGTCCAGGTGAAAAATTGCGGCCGGGCGAAAAATCGCGCCTGGTCTGAAAAATCGCGCCCGTGCGGAAAAATCACTTTCGGGCGAAATAAACATCCACATGCGAAAAAATCGCGTTCGGGCGAAAAAAATCGCGTCCGGGCAAAAAAATCGCTTAAGAGACAAAAAGTCGCGTCCGGGCGAAAAAGTAGTGTCAGAGCGAAAAATTTGAGTTCGGGCGGGAAAATCGAGTCCGTGCAAAAAAAATGTGTCGCGGCGAAAAAATCGCGTTCAGACGAAAATTCTGCGTTCTGGCTGAAAATTTAAGCCCGAGCAAAATCATCACGTCATGACGAAAAATTCGTGTCCGAGCAATAAAATTGATGTCGGGTGAAAATCCGTGTTTGTTATTTTTAATTGAGAGCAATGACTAATGCCAATTCATATGATTGAAAATCTTTCTGCAAACGAACAATAAAAAGCGATTAATATCGATTCTTATGACAGAAAGTCATCATGCGGTCGAACAAAAGAATTGGATTTAAACTAAATGTCATTTCTCATGCGTATTAATATTGGATTGAAAGTCAACAATTCAATATCAATGTCGCTGAAACGAATGGACCTTAAGAAATTAATCTAAAGACATTTTGTTTTGGAGTAATGTTTTCTAATAATAAATGAGTAATTACTTTCAGATCTATATTGATGTACTTTCTTAAAGTTTCAGCAAATTGCGAAATACGTTCACCCATTTCTCACATTGAGTTATTGTGTGTCAAAATATATAAAGTTGTTGGGGATGAACCCAATTTATAGGTGATGGGTGTGCACATAGCCATCCCCATGATCTTCACTAAAATTAATGGGATCATGGGTTTGACCGCGCTTGCGATCACCGCGCCCGATCCCCCGCGCACCGATCCCACTACTCATGATGGGGAAACCGCCAAGCCTCGCTGGCGGCGGGCGGCCAGCCTCCTCCCCGGATGCCAGCCCCTGCCCCCATTCATGCGACCAAGGGGGCGGCCTCCTCGGCTGCTCGAACGGCCAGGGGGTGGCCGCCCGGGCCGCCCGAGCCTCCCCCTTGCTCGGCCGCCGGTACGGCCAAGGGTGCGGCCGCCCGAGCCGCCCCCTCCTCGGCCGCGCCCCGAACGGCCAAGGGGGCGGCCGCCGGGCCCCCACTTTTTCGGCTGCAGTTTCAGCCAAGGGGGGCGGCCGACCGCGCCAGCCCACTCCTTGGCCGCTGGTGGCCAAGGGGCGGCCGCCCCTCACCCGACCGCCAGTGCGACCGAGAGGGGCGGCCAACTGTGCTGCACCCCCCTCCCCCCCCCCCCCACCCCCCCCCCCCCCCCCGCCCCCACCGCCAAGGCGCCCCCCCCCCTTGGCGGCCGACAGCCAAGGGGGCGGCCTCCCCCCTCGCCTGGCCACCCGTGCGGCCGAGAGGCGCAAAAAACCAGGCCGCCCCCGCCTTGGCCGACCGTGGCCAAAGGGGCGGCTACCTCGACCCTCCCCTCTCCTTGGCCGCCGGGGGCCAAGTGGGCAGCCGGCCGCCCCCTCCCTCGGTCGCCGGCGCGTGGCCAAAGGGAGCGGCCGCCTCTCCCCAGCCGTCGGCGGTGGCCATCCCTCGCCAGCGAACTTGGCTGCAAGTTCTCAGGCCTCCCGTGGAGGCCGCTTCCGTCGTCCGATTAAGGGGGAGCGTACTCGCCGTTCGATCCACGTGTAACCACCCACTAGCCACCAGGTTAGTGGGGAGAATTTAATTAATATTTTACTATTTATTCATGGCGGTCTCCAAATAGCAGGATACGCGTATACAAAACTATAGTAGAATCATTTATGAAGGTGGTTACGGTGTGCGGATAGCCGCGTAATCACTGTAACCACCTCTCGAACCCTATAAAAGGAGCCTCAAATTTCCTCATTTCATATCTTCTTCTGATCTTTCTCTTCGGAGTCATCTTTTTCCTAAGGTCGGAGCTCCGCCCTTTTCCTCCTACGAGCCACCTCCGAGCCACCTTCTAGCCACCTCTGAGCCGCACCGAACCACAGGCGGGTCAAGTCGCAACCACACGGCAAAGGCGAATCATCCAAGTTCCAAGCGGCCCCCACAACTGCAAGACCAAGTGTGCCTCCTCCCATCCAGAATCAGCAAGTCGCTATCCGAAGACCACAGACGCAAAGTGCAATCTGTAAGAACTCCTGGCACGACGGTCTGTCAACCGCCGCGTGCAAAGTGATCTCTCACCCTATAATTGTAACGAAAGGTGGCCTGTCACCCTCGACTTCACAAACCAGCTGTAACCCCTAGGAAATATTGGATTTTGACCGGCACAGATCCAGTCATATGGTTTTTTACCCAGTTGAGGTGTTTTTCCACATTAAAACTGCATGTGTACAATCAACCTACTATTTTGGTTGTGTGTGTGCTCGACCGTCCCAAAAGCTAAGAAGGTTCAAGAATTCCGGCCCGACCGGGACGTCGAGTTGGTCCGCAACAAAAGTAATTGCTATATAACACCTCCCTTGTAGAGATTCAATGTGACCCTTTTAAACCATGAAATTTTTCTAGTAAATTTAGCAAGTTTAATAAAATCTCTTTGACATATGGAATCTCATGGGATGGCCATAAAGCAATTCACGTAACCAATTATCTCATGTTTGTGTAGATACCATACAAGGCGAAACATATTCATGTATGCTTAAAGTTTGCGTAGATGCCATACATTGCGAAACATATAAAATCTCTAATTTTGATATCTGTAACAACACAAAGAAAGATATGCATGTGCGTACGAGTGTACGACATATGTAGATGCCATACAGGACGACTTGTAGTAGTGCAACAAAACATATTCATGTAGTTCACAAGATGTTGATGCAACTAAATTTCAATAACAAACATAATGACATATTATTGATTCAATTCATGTGTCAGCATCAAAGAAAATTCCAAATCATTTGTTCATTGTTGCTCAGTTTCCTCAGTCATTATAAAAAATTGAATAAAGGCCAACCCTAAAATAAATAAACATCCACAATCCATTATTATCACAGACGGAAGGAAACAATGTATATATTGCATTAGGAAGGAAAACAACAACTGGGAAATAATGTATATATTGTGGTAGCAAAGAAAAATTAATTGAGAAACAATTTATATATTGCAGTAGGTACTTAACACATTCAACCATTCAAAATATTTTGCATCAAAACATAGTTCAAATCATAACCGAAGTAATAGAAGTTCTAACAAAAAATACATCAAAACATAGTTCAACAATACATGAAATAAACAAAATCACGAAACAAAGTTCAATACAATAGCAAACTTTACGCCATCATGACGTGCTTTGAGTGTAATGATTCTTCAATCAGGCGACCCTTCTATATCGTGGAAGTTTTAGGAACATGGCCCCTCTAACAATGTCAAAAGAAACACAGTAGTGAAATCATACAACTCCGAATCACCACAAATCTACAGATGTTTTTCATGTCATCCAGAAGGAACACACAAGGAGGAATGATAGGGGCATAGACATGACTTCTAAAAGAGCATGAGGATTCTACTAGATCATTCACACTTAATAATATTGCATGTTTTGTGTTGTTGTCCTTCTAATTACTTATGTAGTTGTGTTATTTCTTAGAAATATGTGAACTTGGTGCACTATCCTTTATTCCACTTGAACCAAAGCCATCACAATTATGTGGTGGTGAGTTCACATTCTCGAATCATTGCCTTCGTCCTCGAACACAACTTAACTAATTCTTCCTCAAAAACAATTGGTGGCATTGACCCAATCACAAGAATCCAAAAATTATCCCCCAATGCAATAACTTACTGAATATCCTATATCAAGTATCTCTTCTAACTCGAGAGAAATTCCATCATAACGAAACGATTTGGTTGCCGGAATAATCAACATTAACGATAATATCAATTTGGTTGATGGAATATAATCTTTGTTTTCTCTTGCCACCATTAATTCACGAGAAGCATTGATTATTCTGTTAATTGATCTCAATTCAAGTTTGTCTCTCCTTTTTTTAAGTTAATTCGCTCCATAACTTCCAATCCGTTTAATTGGTCTCTTTTTTTCAGCTAAACACAATAATATAGCATAATTTATTATAATTAAGGTGATTATAATAATTAAAAACATATATATATATATATAACTTTAGTATATACACAGTTTAAGAGATCATGATTTTCTCCATTTCTGACGAAATGAAGCGGATCCATTTCATGGTCCAAATTGAGTGAGGGAGGATCTGACAGGTTCAATTTTTCCAACCTTTTATATTTTTCTTTTAAGCAAAAAAATATAAGTCATTAGATGTATTACATTTTTTTATTATCCACCGGATCATAAAATGGATCCGCTCTATTTCATTAAAAATGTAGTGGATCGAGATCCTTTAATTATATATAGTTACGATGATGAAGTTATATATATATATATATATATATATATATATATATATATATATATATATATATATATATATATATATATATATATATATATATATATATATATATATATAAAAGTGATATAAAATAAATTAAGTAATAAAGGTAGGCAAGAACTAAGGCAGATGACAAAAGAAAGACATGACAAGAAAGAAGAGTCGCATGCAATATAATTGAATGTGTACGTGGAATGAAGGTGAGGTCTCGATATGTTGGGCAACAGTCAGTGCAGGAGACGACTGGGACAGCTTACGCTTTCTGATTGGCCCATTCCCATCCAACCTGTGACTAGCAGCTAGCTTTGTACATGAACTCTGTGTAGCTAGGGTTTACTTTAGAGTTTGGACAGACGACAGGGGCTCATGCATGCCCGCCACCTCCAATCATGCTGTACCCTAATCTCTCTCTCACTCTCTCTCTCTCTCTATATGTTTTGATTGAGTGGTAGGTAGTACGAAATTTTGGAGCCCATGCAATTCTGTGTGCAAATTAATTAAAGACGACTGCCACCAACTCCTTCCTTGTGCGGCTCATCAAGGAAAGATAGTTCACTCCAGTCCAGTCGACAGAGATACAGACAGAGAGAGAGAGAGATGTTAGCTAGCTTCCCCGGGGGAAAAGGTGAAGAGGAAGACAACAATGGTGGACCAGCTGCTCTGTACCATATGTTTGTTTACTGGTTTTAGGGTTTAGGGTGAAGAGGTGAAGTGTGGAAGAGATGTTTAATTAGGATTAATTAGTTTTTGCTGTAGCGACTTAGTAAAAAAACAAGTTTAATTAGTGTGGAAGAGAGGTTTAATTAGTTTTTGCTCTAGTAAAAAAACAAGTTTTGAACATAAAAAAATGGATGAAGATACCGAGAAGCACCTGACAAACATCATCCGTTTGAACATAAAAGTGGATGAAGTTTCTGTTATTTTTTATTCGAATTTGGCTCTACGGATTTGGGATTTATTTGAAATTTGCAGAATCAAATCTAAGAAAATTATATGAATTTGTTTTCCTCTTTTATTGGCAAAATGAAAAGAAATGAAAAATTTTCATTTCCTTTGTCTTGCCTATAAACATGAAATATGAGCCAATCAGTCCGTGAGAAAATGGTGCCGCCTGTAGCAATCTAGTGGAGAGCCGCCTGAAGATTTTTTTGGAGGAAGCCGCACTCTCTCTCCACTCTCTCTCTCTCTCTCGGTCGTGCACTCGGAGAGGCCGCCGGCCTTGGGTGTTGTCGCCGGTCTAGGAGGAGGTAGCCGCCGGCGTTGAGAGAGGGAGTTGCCGCTGTTAGTGATATTTAGTTTTATGTCCGCTCGTGTCGGGTCCGACTCGGAACGGGTTATTGGGTTCGTGTCGCTCTAGGGCTTGGCTCTACGCTGGAGATACTATCACTACAACATTTTTGGTCTTTAGCAACATTTAACAATTGTTGCCTAATACCGTAAAGTGTTGCCAAAACATTGAAAACTGTTGCCTTAGGGGTGTATACTATGCCCGTGTTACCAAAGACCTACGGCAACAGTTTTTACATGTTTAGGCAACATTACTTGAAAATGTTGCATATATCCCTACTAAAGGCAACAGTTTTTACATGGACCTATTGCAACATTTTCAAAATGTTTAAAGTCACATTTAATAAATGTTGCCAAAACTATTTAATTAATAAAAAAAAATTTTGCACATGCAGCACGCTGAAAATGGATCGTAACCGCTTGACGGTGAAAATAAGTCCTCCCAAACGAAGCCTATATAATGAGACATTTTTTAAAACACATAAATATATAACAATTTTGCACATGTTTTATCATTAAATATTAAACAAGTCATTAGTAGCCACATATTTTACCAAAATATATCAAAATATTTAAATATTACAGTACACAAACACAAATTATCTAAATCAACTTAAACATCAAATGATCTTCATGATATGAAGTCATCGATCATATTACGACTCCTCATTTGTCTTCCCGGCCATCTTCAAGAACTTTCTGCACAAAGTAAAATAATATATATATAAATACAATGACATCAAAATCAATATATAAATAAAAAATTGTAAACATATAAAAGTATTTTAATATATTGTATGAAAATCTACAACATTATATTATACCTCTCCATAGTTTGGAACGTGTGTTGATGTAGAAGAATGTGCATGTGGTAGCCGTTTCTCTTCTGTCCACTATTTGCATCCCTGGAGATGAACCTAATAGATTCTCTAATGATTGTACATCAACTCCAACGGGTTTGCTTTGTTGAAGCATAATCTTAAGTACCCCTTTTAGAGTATTAAGTGTATCTTCCACATTTTGCACTTTTTCATTCAACAAAGCCACTTCTTCATTATGTACTTTCTTCAAAGCCGCAATGTCTTCCTTTCGCTTCAAAGCTGTTTGTGTAATTCTTTTCCAAAGCAACGCATGATCCAAGATGTTCTTTCCCAAACATAATTTTAAATGCTTCGACATTACTTTTCTCGTTATTCATAGTATCTTGAAGTTGAGACTGATAACAATTAAATTGAACAGTTGATTTTTAAATAAAATAAATAATAGTAAATTATATTTGATCTTAATTAAAAAAATAACTCACAATTGCATTGTTGGTTTCTAAATCCAGCTCCTTTCCACTAATGCTACTTCGAGTTTCAATAAAAACTTCAGCTTGAGTGGGGTCTCTCTTCATTTTTGAACGCTACAGATGCATAAAAAATATTGAAAATTAAACACAATCAGTGAATGAACATAATTAACAAACTGCACATAATCAGCGACCATGCACACAGCAAACACAGCACTCAGAAGTTTAAAACTTTCAGTCAGTACAGCCAAAAATAACAATTTATAACCATTTGGCTCAACGTGCTGCACCTGCAGCACGCTGAAATTCAGCGTGCTGCGCCTGCAGCAGGCTGAATTCAGCGTGCTGCGCCTGCAGCACGCTGAAATTCAGCGTGCTGCAGCAGGCTGAAATTCAGCGTACTGCGCCTGCAGCACGCTGAAATTCAGCGTGCTGCAGGCGCAGCACGCTGACATTCAGCGTGCTGAAATTCAGCGTGCTGCAGGCGCAGCACGCTGAAATTCAGCGTGCTGCAAGTGAGTCTGTGTGTGTGTGTGTTATGTGATGTGAGTGTGTGTGTTTGTTGAGTGTGTTTTTGCAAATTTGTGTGTGTGTGTGTGTGTTCATGTAGGTAGTAATGTGCGTGTATGTAGTGATGTGTGTGTGTTGTTTCATGTAGGTAGTAATGTGTGTGTATGTAGTGATGTGTGTGTGTGTGTTCATGTAGGTAGTATGTGTGTGTATGTAGTGATGTGTGTGTGTGTGTTGTGTGTGTGATTGCAGCACGCTGAATTTCAGCGTGCTGCAGGTGGAGTGTGTGTGTGTGTGTTATGTGATGTGAGTGTGTGTTGTTTGAGTGTGTGTTTGCACATTTGTGTGTGTGTGTGTGTGTGTTCATGTAGATAGTAATGTGTGTATGTAGTGATGTGTGTGTGTGTGTGATTGCAGCACGCTGAATTTCAGCGTGCTTCCCCTGCAGCACGCTAAAATTCAGCGTGCTGCAGGTGAGTGTGTGTGTGTGTGTGTTATGTGATGTGATGTGTGTGTTTGTGAGTGTGTGTTTGCACATTTGTGTGTTGTGTATGTAGTGATGTGTGTGTGTGATTGCAGCACGCTGAAATTCAGCGTGCTGCACCTGCAGCACGCTGAATGTCAGCGTGCTGCGCCTGCAGCACGCTGAAATTCAGCGTGCTGCAGGTGAGTGTGTGTGTGTGTGTGTGTGTGTTATGTGTGTGATGGTGTGTGTGTGTGTTATGTGATGTGAGTGTGTGTTTGTTGAGTGTGTGTTTGCATATTTGTGTGTGTGTGTGTGTGTTCATGTAGGTAGTAATGTGTGTGTATGTAGTGATGTGTGAATTGCAGCACGCTGAAATTCAGCGTGCTGCGCCTGCAGCAAGCTGAAATTCAGCGTGCTGCAGGCGCAGCACGCTGAAATTCAGCGTGCTGCAGGCGCAGCACGCTGACATTCAGCGTGCTGACATTCAGCGTTGCTGACATTCAGCGTGCTGCAGGCGCAGCACGCTGAAATTCAGCTGTGCTGAGTGAGTGTGTGTGTGTGTGTGTGTGTGTGTGTTATGTGATGTGAGTGTGTGTTTGTTGAGTGTGTGTTTGCACATTTGTGTGTGTGTGTGTGTTCATGTAGGTAGTAATGTGTGCGTATGTAGTGTGTGTGTGTGTGTGTGTGTGTGATTGCAGCACGCTGAATTTCAGCGTGCTGCCCCTGCAGCACGCTGAAATTCAGCGTGCTGCAGGTGAGTGTATGTGTGCTGCAAGCAGGCTGAAATTCAGCGTGCTGCAGGCGCAGCACGCTGACATTCAGCGTGCTGAAATCAGCGTGATGCAGGCGCAGCACGCTGAAATTCAGCGTGCTGCAGGCGCAGCACGCTGAAATTCAGCGTGCTGCAAGTGAGTCTGTGTGTGTGTGTGTTATGTGATGTGGTGTGTGTTGTTGCAGTGTGTGTGTGTGTGTGTTCATGTAGGTAGTAATGTGTGTGTTGTAGTGATGTGTGTGTGTGTGTGTTCATGTAGGTAGTAATGTGTGTGTATGTAGTGATGTGTGTGTGTGTGTGTGTGTGATTGCAGCACGCTGAATTTCAGCGTGCTGCAGGTGAGTGTGTGTGTGTGTTATGTGATGTGAGTGTGTGTTTGTTGAGTGTGTGTGTGTGTGTGTGTTCATGTAGGTAGTAATGTGTGTATGTAGTGATGTGTGTGTGTGTGTGATTGCAGCACGCTGAATTTCAGCGTGCTTCCCCTGCAGCACGCTGAAATTCAGCGTGCTGCAGGTGAGTGTGTGTGTGTGTTATGTGATGTGAGTGTGTGTTTGTTGAGTGTGTTTGCACATTTGTGTGTGTGTGTGTGTTCATGTAGGTAGTAATGTGTGTGTATGTAGTGATGTGTGTGTGTGATTGCAGCACGCTGAAATTCAGCGTGCTGCACCTGCAGCACGCTGAATGTCAGCGTGCTGCGCCTGCAGCACGCTGAAATTCAGCGTGCTGCAGGTGAGTGTGTGTGTGTGTGTTATGTGATGTGATTGTGTGTGTGTTTGTGATGTGAGTGTGTGTTTGCATATTTGTGTGGTGTGTGTGTGTGTGTGTGTTCATGTAGGTAGTAATGTGTGTGTATGTAGTGATGTGTGATTGCAGCACGCTGAAATTCAGCGTGCTGCGCCTGCAGCAAGCTGAAATTCAGCGTGCTGCAGGCGCAGCACGCTGAAATTCAGCGTGCTGCAGGCGCAGCACGCTGACATTCAGCGTGCTGACATTCATCGTGCTGACATTCAGCGTGCTGCAGGCGCAGCACGCTGAAATTCAGCGTGCTGCAAGTGAGTGTGTGTGTGTGTGTGTGTGTTATGTGATGTGAGTGTGTGTTTGTTGAGTGTGTGTTTGCACATTTGTGTGTGTGTGTGTGTGTGTTCATGTAGGTAGTAATGTGTGCGTATGTAGTGATGTGTGTGTGTGTGTGTGTGATTGCAGCACGCTGAATTTCAGCGTGCTGCCCCTGCAGCACGCTGAAATTCAGCGTGCTGCAGGTGAGTGTGTGTGTGTGTGTTATGTGATGTGATTGGGTGTTTGTTGAGTGTGTGTTAGGTGAGTGTGTGTGTGCTGCAGGTGAGTTGAGACATTCTTTTCTGAGTGTGTGTTAGGTGAGTGTGTGTGTGCTGCAGGTCATACAATTATTGAGATGAAATATGCATATGGATAAGGAGAGTGTGGGATGTCTCAACTAGATGTATGTTCTTGCATTCATCAAACCCTATTTTGTTGGGGTTTGGAGGATAAGATGACTAGTGAATCATACTCTGAAATGACATATAAGTATGAGACATCATCAGAAAAACATTAGCGAGCATTGTCGGTTTACAAATAAAACTATCAAATTGCATTTTGATTTCAGCATTAAATTTTTTAAAACGTTTAAACAATGTATTGCAATCTTTGACAAATCTACTCCACTTCACACTTCTAGATGTACTAAAGAAAAGGATGTAAAGATAACGCTTATTAACACAACGTGGGAATGAACTCACCTGCAGCACACACGTCACCTGTTGAGACATTCTTTGTTGAGTGTGTGTTATGTGACGTTACCCCTGGTAACTATGGATATCTCAACTCACCTGCAGCACGCTGAATTTCAGCGTGCTGCGCCTGCAGCACGCTGAATTTCAGCGCTGCTGCAATCACACAAGTGCACATTCACACACAATCAACACACACACACGCACACAACACACACACACACACACACACACACACATCACCTGCAGCACGCTGAATTTCAGCGTGCTGCACCTGCAGCACGCTGAAATTCAGCGTGCTGCAATCACACAAGTGCACATTCACACACAATCAACACACACACGCACACAACACATACACACACATTACATACATACATGAGCACACACACATAAATACATACATGAACACACAAACACACATTACATACACACACACATTACTACATACATTAGCACACACACGCAAATTTTGCAACTTTACATTGAAAACATAATGTCTCACACTCACCTGTAGCACAAATAATACTTGCTGTTTGGAAATATTACGTTCATAAGTTTTGTAAGATATCTCAATTCACAAGAGGTAAAAGAACTGGGGGAAGAATATCTCTACTATGAACACACAAACACACATTACATACACACACTCACATCACATAACACACACACACATCTCACACTCACGTGCTGCATGCAGCACGCTGAATTTCAGCGTGCTGCACCTGCAGCACGCTGAATTTCAGCTGCACCTGCAGCACGCTGAATTTCAGCGTGCTGCACTGCACGCTGAATTTCAGCGTGCTGCACCTGCAGCACGCAATTTCAGCGTGCTGCAATCACACAAGTGCACATTCACACACAATCAACACACACACACACACATACACACACATTACATACATACATTAGCACACACACATAAATACATACATGAACACACAAACACACATTACATACACACACATTACTACATACACACACATTATACACACACACACACACATTACTACATACACACACATTATACATACATGACACTCACACACACACACACACACACACACACACACACACAAATGTGCAAACACACACTCAACAAACACACACTCACATCACATAACACACACACACACACACTCACCTGCAGCACGCTGAATTTCAGCGTGCTGCAGGTTCAGCGTGCTGCAATCACACAAGTGCACATTCACACACAATCAACACACACACATTATATACACAACACATACACACACACACACATTACTACATACATGAACCACACACACACACACAACACACACACACACACACACACACACACAGCGGGTGGAGCACGCTGAATTTCAGCGTGCTGTGATTGCAGCACGCTGAATTTCAGCATTCTGCGGGTGCAGCACGCTGAATTTCAGCGTGCTGCGGGTGCAGCTCGCTGAAATTCAGCGTGCTGCAGGTGCAGCTCGCTGAATTACAGCGAGCTGCAGGTGCATGTCAACATTCTCCCCTATCAAATTTAGATTCGAGCGTGATTAAGCGTGATTGCAGCACGATGTGAGTGGAATTTAATGTATTACCATTCTTTCACGAATTATAGCAAAGGTTTTGGGGCCCATTCGATGCCTCCACTTTTGTGTAGCCCTGCTTTGAGTATTCCTTTTGCTGATTGACTGCACATTAACTTAAAAATGAGAAAATATATATACAAATATATTTTCTACTATAACTTAAAAAATAATTATTACTCTTACTTGTATTGTTTCCGAACTCCAAAAAATGCAAAGCTTTTTAAATTGAGACTCTGACATCTTTATGGGGCGATTTTTGATCCTATCAGTCATGTTGGAATACTTCAAGAAATGATTCTTCTTAATAATGTGTTTGTAACGTCTCCAAGCATCTCTAACAGTGAACTTTACCCAATTTTTTGCATCATCTTGTAAAATAAACTTTGACTACAAAAAAAATGAAAAAAAAGGTTATTCGATCCATATTTGTAAATAATTATACAAATTACGTTAAGAGAACAAAATATATGTATGTTTACCTTGGTATAATTCCATACACGCTCTAAGTTCTCATCTGGCATGGAAGCCCAACTTGTGTAAATTAATGGACAAAATGCTGAATTTCTAGCCAATGTGCCCAAAAAGAGACTTAAGTCTGACACGACACTGTCAGTAGGTCCTATTGGTTGACCGTGTTCATTTAAGGTAACTTCTACTCGCTCCTCTAAAGTTCTTGCATGAATGTTTTTGCACATTGTTTCTCCACGAGTTCTTTTGATCCTTGCTCCTAATTTCATTGTATAGTGGAGCGCTTAAACAAATTAAAATAAGACAATCTAAACAAAATACACACAATATAAGGAAAAAACAATCAACATACCAATTTCTTTATTTCGTTCTAGAACTTCAACATTTTCTTGATTGAGAAATCCATCAGCCTGAAGTAATGACTCATTTCGCCACTAAGCTCTTCCCGAATTTCTTTAGATGGTGATAGATTTTGATTCACCTTTATAGGAGGCTGAATTTGATCATGTTGATTTGTTCCTTTAGGAGAAATGTCATAAACCCCAACAAAGTCGTCAATCAACATTGAAGGACATTTCGTATTCCTTTCTACCTGTTGAGCTTGATGTTGATTGAAATGTTGTATAATGGATGCATGTTCTTCAGGTTGAAGCTTCTTTGGATGCGGATCTTTAGCTATTTAATGAATAATTAAAATTAGGCAATCTAAAGTAAATAGATAATATAAAAGAGAATAATCTACATACTTATTTCTTTGTTTGGTTCAACGACTTCAATCTTCTTGATTGAGAGCTCCATCAACCCGAAGTAACTCATTTGTCTCACTATGCTCAAAATCTAGTTTTCTAGATGGTGGTAGTTTTTTGTTCACTTTTACTAAAGTTGATTTTGATTCACCTTTATAGGAGGCTGAATTTGATCATGTTGATTTCTTCCTTTAGGAGAAATCTCATAAACTCCAACAGAGTCATCAATCAACATTGAAGGACGTTTCCTGTTCCTTGTTACTGGATGGGCTTGATGTTGATTGGAATGTTGTATAATGGATGCAGTTTCTTCAGCTTGGAGCTTCTTTGGATGCGGATCTTTAGCTATTTAATGAATAAATAAAATAAGACAATCTAAAGTAAATAGACACAATATAAAAAAGAGAATATTCTACATACCAATTTTTTTCTTTGGTTCAACAACTTGAACATCATCTTGAATATTTTTGCCCTTTCTTTCACGAAGCTTTCTATGCAAAATATCAGCTTTCTCCTGTTTAACCTGACGAAATTTTCTCGCCAGTTCAGCACTGGACCTTGCCTGAATAGTTACATCAAAACCACTTTTTGCTTTCTTCATTTCTGTAATGATAAAATCAAATATTAAACACATTTCAATATTACTTAATATATGCTTGTACAATAATTCGAACAAACGGTATTTAATAAATAAAAAAAACATTACCTAGATTGTATTATTACTAAAAACAAAGTCAGAATCACTTTCATTTTCACTTTCAAAAATGATTTCATCATCGAGCTCCTTGTGTTGAACATGAATTTCAGATAAAGACATTTCAATAATATCATCTGGTAAATCTTCCCTAGCCAAATCAACGTCAACATCATCTGCTGATAGAACAATATTTATTGGAACCTCAGGTGCTTCTTGAGTATTTAAATTTGTATTATCTCCCATATCAAATGAGTCCCTTGGAAGTATTTTCAAAACATACTGCTTATTTTTATTAAAAGGATCTTCGACATAGAAGCATTGTTGCACTTGAGATGCTAGGACAAATGGATCATTCTTGTAACATTCTTTATTAAAATAAACGCAAGTCATCCCATATTTGTCTTCTTCAGATTCAAACCAAACACATTTGAATAACACTTGATTCAAATGTCCATAATAGTCTACCTCAATGATATTACTTATTGCTCCATAATATGTCATACATATCTTTTCAGGATGTTCATCCTTAACACTTTTAAAACTTTGGGTTACCGCTTCCAAAGTGACCCCACTATTTTGGGTTTTTCGCCTTGCATCACGTTGTCTTGTATGAAATCTATATCCATTAATAAGATATCCAGAATATATTTTTGAAATATTATTTGGCCCCCGAGACAACTCTTTTATGAAATCCGAAACATCATCATCCATGGCACGCGTTGCAAACCAACTTATGAAATCATCTCTTTGACTTTTACCTTTGCTCCACGTACTTCTTTTTTTGCAATTTTGAAGATAAACCTCATGTTCCCTATAAAATAAATAAGTCAAGATTATTTACCAATGTTAAATTATTTTTTAAAAATAATTTAATAAGTAAATGATGATAGTACCTGATGTAATCTTGAACTTCATCAGAATTGAACAAAATATAACCATGGGCTTTGTTTAGTAACTTATGATCAAGAGAACTGAGACTTCTCCCCCCAATATGATGTCCATTAATAGAAAATTCATTATTTCGTGCCACTCTATTGATGCGTGTATCAACATCACTTGATAAATACCGAGAACAAAATGTCAAAGACTCCTTCGCCAAATATGCTTCTGCAATAGAGCCTTCTGGGCGACTCTTATTACGAACAAATGATTTTAATTCACCCAAATATCTTTCCATATAATACATCCATCGAAATTGAACTGGCCCACCTAATCTAACCTCATTTGCTAGGTGAATAGGTAAATGGATCATTATGTCAAAAAAACTAGGAGGAAAGATTCTTTCAAACTGGCAAAGTATTTCACTCATCTCCATTTCTAAATGATCTAGACTTCTCAAATCAATGACCTTTTGACATAAGCAACGAAAGAAGGAACAAAGCCTAATTAATGGAATTGCAACTTGATTAGGAGTTATACCTCTTATTGCTATTTGTAGCAAGTAATGCAATATAATATGAGCATCGTGACTCTTATACCCGGATATTTTTCCTTCATCAACATGAACACATCGAGAAATATTAGAGGCCATCCCATCAGGATATTTTACATTCTTTAGAACACCACAAAAGATAGATTTCTCATTTTTTGTTAGGGAGAAACAAGCTTTTGGGAGTTGAGTTTTCTTGCCATCACTTGTTGCCTTCAAATGAAGCTTCTTTCTTATCCCCATATCTTGTAGGTCCAAACGAGCCTTTGCATGATCTTTTCTCTTTCCTTCAATCTCTAAAAGTGTCCCAATTATATTATCAAATATGTTTTTCTCAATGTGCATGACATCAAAATTATGGCGTAAAGTAATACTGTTCCAATATGGCAACTGCCAAAAGATAGATTTTTTCTTCCACGGACCAAATTTTTTCTTCTTATCATTCTCCTTGAATATGTCAGAAAAGTCTTGTAAATCTTCTAAAACTTTTTTTGAATCTAACAAGGAAGGTGCAGACCTATATTCTGTCATCCCATTAAAAGAAACTTTATCAGAACGCCACTTATGATTCACATCCAAAAATACTCGATGACCCATGTAGCACATCTTTCGACTATGTTTCAAATAACGAGAAGATGTTTCATAATGACAAGCAGGGCATGCGAACCTTCCTTTAGTGCTCCAACCAGATAACATAGCATATGCAGGAAAGTCACTAACTGTCCACAAAAGTACAGCACGCATCTGAAATGTTTGATTTTTGGAAACATCATATGTTTCTACTCCGGCATCCCACAATATCTTTAGCTCCTCAATTAATGGTTGTAGGAACACATCAATAGCATTTCCAGGTGATCGCGGTCCAGGAATAAGCAAAGACATCATAAGATTCTCTGGCTTCAAGCATAAATTTGGAGGATAGTTATACACTGTTAATACCACAGGCCATGTGCTATGTGATAGACTCATATTGCCAAATGGATTAAACCCATCACTAGCCAATCCAAGTCTTACATTACGAGTTTCATTTGCAAAAGCTGGGTGATTCACATCAAAGTCTTTCCATGACTGTCCATCAGCAGGATGCCTTAACTTGCCATCTTTTGAACGTTCTTCTGCATGCCACCTCATTGAATCAGCAGTTTTTGAACACATGTAAAGTCGTTTTAGTCTTGGAATTAAAGGAAAATGTCTCAACACTTTTGCAGAAATTTTGTGAGCTTTCTTGGATTTCTCAGACTCACAATTCACTTCAGGATGTAGAATCCAACGAGATTCGCCACAAGTATGACATTTGTCATCTTTCTCATGTTCTTTCCAAAATAACATGCAATTATTAGGACATGCATCAATCTTTTTATAATCTAATCCCAGGTCTCTAATCATAGACTTTGTTTTATTAAAAGAGATAGGGATGTTCAAATCAGGTATAGCCTCTTTTAATAACTCTAAAAGAGATGTGAATGATGCATTGCTCCATCCATGCAGGCATTTCAGTAAATACATACGAATACTAAAAGATAATGTAGAGAATTTTTTACAACCAGGATATAGTTCTTTATTTGCTTCCTCAACAAGCTTATAAAACTTCTTTGCATCTCCATTTGGTCCTTCGTATAATCCATTTTCTTCAAACACATCTTTAAATGTGTCAAATAATAATCCATTGATATCATTAGATGAGACATCATCATTAGTTTCTTGATCAAGATCCATATGTTTAATATCCTCTCCATGATAAATCCAATCATTGTATCCTTTTACAAATCCCTTACTTACCAAATGGTCAAACACCATATCTCTTTTTCTCCAAATACCATTGCAACAAACAACACATGGACATAAAATCTCTTCTCCTTCGAACAACCCTTTACTGAACGCAATATCCAAGAAATGTTTAACACCATTAATATAATCTTCACCATAACGCGGCAAAAAAATCCAATCCTTTTTCATCATATTTAATCTTTTGAATAATGAAAAATGGTGGTACCTAAACAAAAGAAAATTTATATTGAGTTATATTATCAAAGCAAAATTTACAAAAGAAGAATTGCATGTTCTTTCTTAAAACATTACATGCATGTTGAGAGAGAATAGTTTGCATCTTCACTGAAATTCAGCGAACTGCACGTGTTCTTCGCTACAATTAAGCAAATTGCACGTCCAGTTCGCTGAAATTCAACGAACTGTGCATGTGCTATTCGCCGATATGTTGAAAAAAAAACCATTAGTATAAAACATTGCAAGATAATTTATATCTGAAAAATTATTTGAGAGAGAGAAGCTATATCACACACACATACATCATACACAATACACCACAACAAACACACACACACACATACAACAACACACACACCTACAACATAACAACAACAACACACACACACACACACATACAACACACACATTCCAAAACACACATACAACACACACAAACACACACATACAACACACACAAACACACACATACAACACACACAAACACACACACAACATACAACATAATAGCAACAAACACAAAAACACACCTATAATACTACAACACACATACAACACAAACACACAAACACACAAACACACACACACAACACACACAACACACACAACACACAACACTAACACACACACACAACACACACACACAAACACACACACAAAACACACACACACACAACACACACACACACACACACACACACACACACACACACACACACACACATACAACACACACACAACAACAACACAGATACACACCTACAATACACATACACATACAAAAAACACATACAACACACACAAATACACACACACATACAACACAACAACAACAACACACATATATATACACACATTATATACACACACACATTACTACACACACACATTACTACATACACACACATTATACACACACACACACATTACTACATACACACACATTACTACATACATGAACACACATAACATCAGTGGTTGGGCAGTGTAAGAGGAAAAATAAATCAACGTACCTACAGTTCAAGTATTTTGCTGTTGGCTGAAATCTGAATAGATTTTATGGCTATGGCGCAAGCTTCTTGACGATGAGGAAAAGGGCTAGAGAAGAGATCAATGTAAAATTGTGTTGATGCTTAGGGCTGGGTATGTTTAATAAGTTGAAGCGAAGATAGGAATAGAAGAGAGCAAACCTTTATTGGAGTCGATTTGTCCTTCCGATGTAGGTTAGGCGGAGAAGAGGGAGTGCAGTTGAAGACGGAGTCGAGCGTTGTGGCCGTAGTAGCTTGTCCTTCCGATGCAGGCTAGGCGGCGAAGAATCGCGGGGGGGGGGGGGGGGGGGGGGGGGGGGGGGTCGATCGATGCTCGGCGGCGAGCAGTGATTATCAGCGGCAGATGTGAATCGCCGTCGTGTGGAGAAACAGAGAGCGGGAGACCTAAAATCAGGAATGAAGGCCGGCGTTTTGACGCTTCCAAACACGCCCGAACGCGGCTTGACATCATAGCCGTGAAAAATATTGTGGGTAGGTTAATTAGGTTAATTAATTAATTTGGAGTCACTATTTTTGATTCGAACGAAAAACGGGCAGATATCCTCACACCAGAGAAACCCCATATTTGATTTTGTTTCGGGGGCGTTGTCCCCGAGCCCCCACCGGGGACGCTGTCCCCTGGACCCCTGCCCGCTGTCCGGTCAGCGGGACCTCCGCCGGGGGCTACCGCCCCCGGACCCCCGTTGTCGTCGGCGCCGGATATGTCGGAGGGATTCACACTTCGATTCCTCTAAACTTACGTGGGCAAAACCGGTGTGAGAAACAAGAGAACTGGAAGTGTTCCACAACTTGAAAAAATTTAAATTCCGATATAAGTTAATTAAAATCTCGAGTAGGTACATAGAAAACTAACAACGATGACCCTTTTTAAAAAGTCTCAATAAATGTGGAGTCATGATTTTTAACAAAATTTAAAAATCTAACAAGGTCGCTATATAGAAAAGGTCGTTATATAGAAAACTAGCGACAACGATTTTTAACAAAACCTCAAAAATGTGTCCAATGTTCATATTTTGGTTAATCATAAAGTATTCTTTAGGCAACACTTTAAAAATATTGCAAATTAATTTTTAAGTAAATAGCTATCATAATTGTTGTCTAAAGTGAATCCTCCAGGGCAACATGTCTAAAATGTTACATATAAGTGAATAGAGAACAGTTTTTTGAATGTTGCACAGAAAGTGTTGCATAAACATGTAAATCTATTGCAACACTTCTAAACTGTTTTCTAACAAAGTTTAGGCAACATTTTTATAACTGTTGCCAAGTCAGGTGTTGCTAAAGACAAAAAATGTTTAGTGTATATAATCCCTATTTCAAACTTGATAGGGTTATGTGGACTATCTTGAGCAAACCCACTCTCACATTCTCAAGATAACCGTTCAAGGGTTTCGCTCTCAGTTTTTTCCCGATTCCGCCGCTCTCTCGTTCTCTCGAATTTTTCCTGTCGCCGGATCGATCGGTTCGTCCCCGTTTTTGCGATCCCGTCGCCGTCAAGGATCAGCAGGGATAAATCGATCTCGCTTCTCTTCTGTTGTCAATCGATTGGAGGAATTTCTTTTTCTCTGTTCTGCTAATCTGGAAGAGGAGTAACGCCTCCTGTGCAGATCAATAGATCCAGTCCCGATCTCGTTCGCGTCTTCTGTCGCCGCTCTCGATCGGGAAAGTGGATCGCTTCCCTGCTGTAAATCCTCCAGCAGATCCGTTGCCGCCAGAGCCCCTCAGATCCCGCCACCGCCGTGCATATCTGGCCGACGAGATTCTGATCCAGGCTGTCCTGATCGAGAAGAGGAAGACCGCGTCATCTCCTGCGCAGATCCGGAAACCTTCTGCGCCAACTGGAACTGCCCGCCTGAAGCCGACGGTAACCCTGTTTGCCCTCCACTGCACAGATCTGCCACCACCGTGAGAGATCTGTCGATTTCTGAGTCCTCTCTGTTTCTGAAAAAAAGGGAAGATCTAAAGCTCCAGGTGCAGATCTTGTTGATCGTGGGGAAGTAATCTATCGGTTCCACTCCTGGATCTGTGATCTACGACAACTTGTGGCCGTTTTGCTGGGAGAAGGTGCAGCTTTCCAGTATAATTTTAGACCTGTGAATTCTCCAATAACCTTCGGGATCGAGATAGAGAAAAGTGTCCCTGCCTCCAATTATACTCCTGCAAGCTCAAATCAGATCTAGTTGTTTTAAGGTTCAACTGGGAGGATTTCACTTCTTGAATCAAGATCTTGCCTTCTCCATTTCCAGCAGTGTGCTGTTGCAGAATCCTGCGCTCTTTGCAAGTCTTGCTGTGGAAACTCTTGCATTTACATATCTTTTCTGCGCCCAGTCGGAGAGGAGCAAAATAATTATTTGGATTGAATCCGAATATTTTCTGGCGTCTTCACACGGCTCAGGTGACCTCGTTCTAGCATTTTAATTTTTTGTTTAAATCTAGTACGATGTCGAAGAAAAGCGCGCTCGACACCATAAAACTGCAATCGTTCGACGCCTCCGACTTTCTCAGTTGGAAAATTCAAGTCCAACTAGGAATGAAGGAACGCGAAATTTTCTATACTGTTCAGAGCGATTTTGCTTCTACCGTCGAGGACGTGGACGAGTACCAGTGGAACAAGGATGAAGATTTCTGCAGGGTTTACTTGTTGAATTCCCTGAATCCCCGTCTTGCGTTGACCTACCACGCTTACAAATCTGCAAAGGAAATATGGGATCGACTGAACGCGCATTTCCAGAATGAGGAAGGATTGTCGAAGTCGCTCATTGGAGAGAAGTTCTTCAACTTCAGATTCAAAGCGAACGTGCCTATCACTTCTCAACTTTTGGAGCTGGTCAACCTGCGTCAGAAGCTGGATGATGATCATTCGAAGATGGACGACAGCCTCTTTGTGTATATGATCCTGAGTAAACTGCCTCCTGAATGGCTCTTTTTCAAGACCGAGATGCACCGACTGAAAGAGAAGATCAGTTTGGACGAACTCAAAAGGTTCATCCATATTGAAGACCAGAATATTGCTGGGAAAAGCTTGGAGCAGGTTGCGCAGCCCTCACAGGCTGTCAACTTCGTTTCACGTCCTAGTAAGCCTTCTCGGAAGCCCCCGACACCTAAGCGTGATACCCCAGCACCGTTGGCGGTCAAAAAGCCTTCTCTCAAAAGGAAGAAGGGCAAGTGCCACAACTGCGGCAAATGGGGTCACTGGGCCGCTGAATGTAGGGGTCCGAAGAAGGTAAAGGAGGATGCCCCACAAAATGTGGCGCACATGGTGGTCGACAACTCCGATCCTAAGTCCTTCGTGGCTATGATTGGGAGTAGTCACCGCAGTGCGTCTTCTGAGTGGTGGCTGGATAGTGGTGCTACCTGTCACGTCACAAACGACAGAGGTCTTCTCTCAAAGGTCGCAGCGGTAAAGGACAGAGTCGAAAACTGCACTGGAGGAGCGACTGATGTTACTCATGCCGGGACTGCAGAGCTAGTCCTCTCCTCAGGTAAAACTTTAATTTTACAACATGTTAAAATAGTTCCTAATTTAACTAAAAATCTGATTTCCATAAGCTTATTAGATAAGGCTGGGATGACCTTCACTACTCAAAACGGTAGAATGACCTTAATGGTCAATTCACATTATTTTGGGTGTGCGTATATGATCAACGGAATGTATAGACTTAGCCTGAATAACGATAGCATTAACCAAGTGAGTTCTAACCTCATTGATCCCAAGTTGTTGCATAACAGACTAGGACATGTGAACTATAGGAAAATGCTAGACCTAGCTAAGAGTCAAAACATCCCTTTAGATCTGTCTATTCGATTTGACAAATGTGAGGTGTGTGCGCAAACCAAAATCACTAGAACACCTTTCAAGTCGGTGTCTAGAAGCACACAACTTCTGGAATTGATACATTCAGACCTTTGTGATTTCCGGAGTCATATCACTAGAGGGGGAAAGAAGTATCTAATTACCTTCATAGACGATTTCTCGAGATATTGTCATGTGTATTTGTTGAGATCGAAAGATGAGGCATTTGAGACTTTCAAAATTTTTAAGTCTCGTATGGAAAATCAGTTGAACCTTAAAATCAAGAGACTCAGAAGTGATCGAGGAGGGGAATACTCTGCAACTGAGTTTAAGGAATTTTGTGCCTCTGAGGGCATAATCCTTGAAACCACAGCTCCCTACTCACCCCAGTCAAATGGCGTTGCCGAGCGTAAGAATAGAACCTTAACAGAGATGTTGAACTCTATGCTCCTAACAGCTGGCATGCCCAATTCCTTTTGGGGAGAAGCAGTTCTTACTGCGAATCACATTCTAAATAGAGTGCCTCACTCAAAACTCATTTCTATCCCGTATGAGTTGTGGCATGGTTATCCTTGTAGATATGATACTCTAAAGACTTGGGGTTGTATCGCATATGTGCGATTACAAGACCTTAAGAGACCTAAGGTGGGACCTAGAACAACAACATGTGTTTATCTAGGTAGTGCAGAAGATAGTGCAGCTGACAGGTTTCTGGATCTATCTATGAATTCAGTGATAGAGTCTAGAGATGCTATTTTCTTTGAACATAAATTTATCAAAGATCATGGCTTTACCGTCCACGGGTCTACTGACGTGATTGTAGAATCTACTGTAGAACCTGAAGCTGGCCCCTCTGGCACTGCTCCTCAACCTCTAGAGGTGGAACCTGTTCCTGTTAGAACGTCTACAAGAGATTGAGTCCCTAAGAATTTTGGTGAGAATTTCGTCACCTACCACTTAGAGGACGATCCATTCTCCTATCAGGAAGCAATGAGATCTAGAGATGCGTTAATGTGGGCAGAAGCCATAGACGATGAGATGAACTCGCTGCTACAAAACAACACTTGACATCTAGTTGACCTGCCGAAAGGAGCTAAAGTCTTATGATGCAAGTGGGTACTGAAGAAGAAATTGCACAGTGATGGGTCTATAGCCAGATATAAAGCACGTCTAGTAGCTAAAGGTTATAAACAACAGGGGGGAATTGACTATTTTGACGTCTATTCACCTGTGTGTCACCTGTCCACTATTAGGATTCTTCTTGCCTTAGCTTCTATCGAGAACTTTATAGTTCATCAGATGGATGTAAAAACAGCCTTCTTAAATGGAGAGCTTGATGAAGAGATCTATATGGCACAACCTGAAGGTTATGTGCACAAGGATCTAAGAGACAAAGTGTGCAAGCTCGATAAATCGATCTATGGGCTTAAACAAGCACCTAAGATGTGGCACATTAAATTTGATCAAGTGGTAAAGAGCGTTGGATTTCAGTCCAGTCTCTCAGACAAGTGCCTCTACTACCGCTCGATGGCAAATCAAACAGTCATCATATGCCTATATGTGGATGACATGTTGATTCTGGGTTCAGATCTTGCTGCAGTGAGGGATGTCAAATCCACTCTCGCAGAAGCTTTTGACATGAAGGACCTTGGTCCTGTGGATACCCTATTAGGTATGAAAGTTAGAGTTGACAAAGGTAGAGTCACCCTTAGCCAGACTCATTATATAGAGCAACTACTTTCTACTTGGGGATACAAAGACTGTAGGCCTATTGAGACACCGTTTGATCATAATGTTAAGTTGAGTCCTAATGAAGAGACCAGCATAGATCAATTAGAATATTCTATAATAATTGGTAGTCTCATGTACGCCACAAGTTGTAAAAGACCAGACATTGCCTTCACGGTTGGCATGCTGAGCCGTTTTACCAGTAGTCCAGGCAAAGAGCATTGGGATGCCCTAGATAGGCTGATGAGATACCTGAGAGGTACTAAAGATCATGCCTTGTGCTATACTGGTTATCCTCCTACTGTGGATGGATTCTCTGATGCCTCGTGGTGTTCAGAAGTTGGGAACATCAAGCCTACCAGTGGATATATATTCACTTTGGGTGGAGCTGCTATCACTTGGAAATCCAAAAGACAGACGTGTATAGCCTTGTCGTCCATGGAAGCCGAGTTGTTTGCCTTAGCTTCAGCTGGTGAAGAGGCAGATTGGATCAGGAACCTGATTTTAGACATACCCTTGTCTAAGTTACAAGTCAACTCGTTGAGCTTGTATTGTGATAATCAAGCAGCAGCTCAAGTTATAAAGAATGCTCTCTATAACACTAAGAGGAGACATGTACGACTGAGACATGCTTTGTTGAATTATCTAAAAGAACAAGGAATTATCACTTTGGTCGATGTGCGTTCGAAGGATAATCTGGTTGATCCATTGACGAAAGGAATGCCCAAAGACCGGTTAATCAAAACAGTGGGGGAAATGAGACTAAAGACGATTTAGCTCGGTCTTAGTTCAAGGTTAGGCGATTCAGTTCAGCCTTAGTGCAATTGTTTTGATTTTCAGATTTCCTTTGTCAAAGCAAGTATGTTGTGCTCCGTTGATGCTCCTGGTTGCTGAGTTCGGATCTGGTAAGTTGTTTCATTCCAAACTTGATGCTAACAACTTCACCTGGATTCGGCTATCTTGCCTTGGAGGAGAGTGTTATTCCAAACTTGATAACACGATCTTACTTGGTTTGACTTTTCTCTTGTTGATTGGTTCCATTCCAAACTTGATGAGTTCCAGTCAACTCTAGAAGAGCAGTAACCGTGACATTCCATACAGGAACACAGATATAGCTGCAGTGTCCAGAAGTCCGTAAATCATTTCATTTGGAAACAGATAACGGATTCTGAGGTTTATCTATAATACTCTGTAGAAGCGTCCTCCCAGCCAACACTAATAATTATAATAAAATACTACGTTCTCATGGTAGAACTAGATATTTGTATATTTTCAAATGTTTGAATTCATTTTAAAATGAAATTCTCTGTTGGAAATTACAGGGGCTGCTGATCTAGGAGGAGCACTGGTAGACTGGGATCCTGATCATGATGATCTTCTGGATACTGACAGTTAGGGTATTGTTAGACCTTCTTTTTGGTATCTCTGTTTCAGAGCACTGTTTTAGCTCTTTATTTTCTTTCACCTGTTTGTTTGGACTTATGTTGCTCTCTGTTTGATTTGGAACGCTAGGCGTTTAGGGCCTGTGCCCTGATTGTATCTGAGACATGATGTGATGTGGATGAACTCTTGTTTTGTTTATGCATGCATACTAATTCTTGTGTTAAGTCTAATAATTTTTTAACAGGTGCCGGACACGGTTGTGAATGATTCACTTTTGGCTGAACATTTCACAAACCACCCCCTTTTCCGACGTCGGGTTCACAGCAGACATAGGAGGAGATTGTTAGTGATATTTAGTTTTATGTCCGCTCGTGTCGGGTCCGACTCGGAACGGGTTATTGGGTTCATGTCGCTCTAGGGCTTGGCTCTACGCTGGAGATACTATATAATCCCTATTCCAAACTTGATAGGGTTATGTGGACTATCTTGAGCAAACCCACTCTCACAGCCGCCGGCGTTGCAGTGGACGTTCTTTGGAGTGGAGAGACGTGGTGTCGACGGCGTGCGCGTGTGCAGTTAGCCTCGACGGAGGTTTCTCTTCGGTGGTGGCCTTCTCCGGTGGCGGCGTTGTTCTCTGGTGGTGGGGTGCGGCTGAACGTCGGACTTTGACGTTGAAGGTTCGGTGAATCTTGTGCGTCTGCAAGGCGGATTGCAGTCCAGATCTCAGATTCTCGCCGCGGATCGTGCGTGTTCGGTACACCCTCGGCGTATTCACCAGACGGTCATTTTTCTCCTATTTCTATTGTATTTGAATTTATATTTTCATTATATAAATTTTGTGGTCATTTTCTGTGTTCTTGTTATCTGCAAAATATTATAGCTGTGACTGCGTTTTGTGCCGGATTTTACAACAAGTGGTATCAGAGCTAGGTTCCGTGTAGGTGACGGATTGGACGTTCCGGTTTTGGGTTTGGGTCAACGGTAGGTGACGACATCGGTCGCTCCCTATCTTCCCAAATCTGATTCATGAATTAATCAGATCATCTAGAGGTATTGCAGGCAGCTATGACAGCGAAGAACACCGTGTTGGCAAGGTATTCAGTGGAGAAATTTGACGGTATCGGGAACTTTTGCCTATGACAGATTTGAGCCAATGATATGCTGGTTGAGCAGGGGTTGATCCAGGTGTTACGGGGGCGTGATACTTTGCCCACTCCGGTGAAGGATTCTGAGTGGACGGAGATGGATGAGCGCGCCACTAGCGCTATCAGGATGTGCGTCGACGATAAGGTGCTGTTCAACGTCGGTAATGAAGAGTCCGTCGACACGCTATGGGAGAAGCTAGAGGGACTTTACATGAGCAAGTCGTTGACCACGAGGCTGTTACTGAAGTAGAGATTGTACGGACTGAAGATGTAGGAAGGTGGTAACCTGCAGGAACACTTCAACGTGTTCAATGGACTTCTGAGCCAACTACATGTGGTTGGTGTGAAGGTGGAGGAAGAAGACAAGGCCTTATTGCTTCTTACCTTGCTCTCGGCATCGTATAAGCACATGCAGACCACCCTGCTGTATGGGAAGGATACAGTAGACGTTTAGCAGATCACGTCTGCGTTACTGTCCAGTCAGATGCTGTCAGACCCCGCTCCTGAGGGCGAGCATGCTTTGGCAGTAGGAGGACGACGAGGGAGGCAGTTCGAGAAGGTATCTGGAAGTGTACGGGCCAGATCCGCATCGAGAAAGGCAGTGACGTGCTACCATTGCAGGCAGAGTGGCCATATCAGGAGAAATTGTCCGCAGCATGCGCCAATTTCTGGGGACGTCCAGGGTGCGGGCAAGGCGGCGGTAGCTACGACAGATGATAATGATGTGTCTCTCCTCATCACTGAGAGTCCATGTGACTCTGATAGCTGGGTATTGGATTCTGGTGCTTCGCAACACATTTGCTCGGATGTAGGGATGTTCAGTTCACTGAAGGTGGTGACTGGGTCGGTCTTTCTGGGTGACGGTTCAGCATGTGAGGTCACGAGGACAGAGACGGTGGACATCAGGATGCATGATGGAGCAGTGCGTTGGCTTGAGCGGGTACACCTAGTACCCAAGCTGTGCAGGAATTTGATATCGCTGGGCATACTAGACTCCAGAGGATGCAGTTTTGCGGCGAGAGGTGGAGTTCTGACGGTGACGCAAGGGCATACTGTGCCCATGAGAGCTATGCAGTGCGGTAGTCTTTACCGGCTGATGGAGACCATGATGCGAGGTGGTGTGCTCATGATTTCTACGGCTGACAAAATGGATGGTCGAGGTGGTTGTTAACCCAGAAATCGGCGATCCTTCCCAAGGTGGCCAGCTGGCTAGTCGCGACCCTTAGATTCTCCCTTACGATCGCGACGAGTCCCAGCGTGGGCGGACAGTTTTCCATGTTCGCCTAGATCTCGTAGCGACCGCGTGCCCTGCGGGCCGGCGGGCTATTCCCATGGCTCACCCTCGCGGTACATGCGGTTAGGTCCGCTAATCGTGCAGTGTTTTTCCTTGCAGGAGACCGCCAACAACATCACCAGGAGCGGCCTCCTAGTCTGCCCAAGGGGCGGCGGTCTCCTGCCGCCGTCCGCCGAGGCCGCCCACCAGGGGTGTCCTCCCTGCTGCCCGAGGGGCGGCGGCCTCCTGCCGCCGTCCGCCGAGGCCGCCCACCCGGGGCGGCCTCTGCCCGCCAGCCGGGCGGATTCTCCCCGGAATCCGCCCAGGCCGCCCGCTAGGGGGCGGCCCCGGCTTCCGCCGGGCGAACTCTCCCAGGAGTCCGCCCAGGCCGCCCGCTAGGGGGCGGCCCCGGCTTCCGCCGGGCGGACTCCTCCCGGAGTCCGCCCAGGCCGCCCGCTAGGGGGCGGCCCCGGCTTCCGCCGGGCGGACTCCCCAGGAGTCCGCCCAGGCCGCCCGCTAGTGGGCGGCCCCGGATTCCGCCGGGCGGACTCCTCCCGGAGTCCGCCCAGGCCGCCCGCTAGGGGGCGGCCCCGGCTTCCGCCGGGCGGACTCCGAGGGGGCGGCCCCAGCTTCCGCCGGGCAGACTCCTCCCGGAGTCCTCCCAGGCCGCCCGCTAGGGGGCGGCCCCGTCTTCCGCCGGGCGGATTCCCCCAGGAGTCCGCCCAGCCCGCCCGCTAGGGGGCGGCCCCAGCTTCCGCCGGGCGGACTCCTCCCGGAGTCCGCCCAGGCCGCCCAGGCCGCCCGCTAGGGGGCGGCCCCAGCTTCCGCCGGGCGGACTCCTCCCGGAGTCCGCCCCGGCCGCCCGCTAGGGGGTGGCCCGGCTTCCGTCGGGCGGACTCCTCCCGGAGTCCGCCCAGGCCGTCCGCTAGGGGGCGGCCTCCGTCCTGCCGGGCGGACTCCACCCGGAGTCCGCCCAGGCCGCCCGCTAGGGGGCGGCCTCCGGCCAGCCGGGCGGACTCCACCCGGAGTCTGCCCAGGCCGCCCGCTAGGGGGCGGCCTCCAGCCTGCCGGGCGGACTCCTCCCAGAGTCCGCCCAGGTCGCCCGCAAGGGGGTGGCCGTTCTCTCCAGGGTCTCCTGATTGCTTCATCGGTCAAGGTGGCGGACGTAAATTTCCAGTCCACGGAGTCCGCGCAGGTTGTCATGCTGACGTCACTGAGCCCCGCTTCTAGAAGAACTTCCCTGGGCCTATAAATAGCCACTGGTGCCTCTGATTCAGGGATCCCCGAAGGTGGAGACAAGTCTTGCCAGCAGACCCTGCGGACTCCGTTTTCCAGTCCGCGCAGTCCGTCATCACCCTTCCAGCAAGCTCTGCGGACTCCGTTTTCCTATCCGCGCAGTCCTCCACAGCTCTCCAGCAGCTTGCCAGCAGACTCTGCAGACTCAGTTTTCCAGTCCTCCAGCAGCTGACAGACTCTTTTACTTAGTCTCTGGCAGCTTCTCTGCTTTCTGGCATCTTCTTCTCCTTTAGCCGCCAGCTTCTCCTTGTACCCCCTTAATGCTTTGTTGTAAAGGTGTACTTGTAAGCTTGTAATCTCTAGCTATTAATCAAAGGAAAGCCCGTCGCAGGAGTGGCATTTAGGCCGCGGTGGGCAAAGTGTGTTGTTGCCGCTGCTAGCGGCCCCCTCTTCTTCTCTGCTCAGCTCATCTCTTCTCGGCAACCAACCTGCAAGCACAACCGTCATATTAGCCATCTGCTCGACAGCTCCTGATCAACCTCCTTCTCCTCTCTTGATCAACCCGCTTTGCTGATCAAGCTTCTCCTCTCCTCTATCCCTGCAACCCTCTTTGACAAGCCGTTTGCTCCACTCTCGAGCACTCAGAGGCTTCCTTCCTTCCCTCCTCTCCTCCTCTCCTAGCTTGTGAGACCGAACACCCCCTCCGTGTTAGCTGGCTGGTGCCCCGCGATATTTCCGCGCATCAACAGTTAACACGTGGCCTTCAGATCCGATCAGACGGTGAACAGTGACAGTTAACCATGTCAAATAACCAACCAGCTGAGAACTTTACTACAAGTCCCAGTGAAGATCCTCTCTGGGAAGCTTTTGAGCAGTCGCGCCGTGAGAATGCTCAACAGTTCCAAGCAATCAACAAAGTTCTTGCTGCAATCACGCAGCGGTTAGACTCTCATCCAGCAGCAGCTCCGGCTGCTCCAGCTGCTCTAATCAATCTAACACCAACATCGGAGCATAAGCAAGCTTATTCTCAAGCTTGCCCGCCGTTCTATCCGCCTTACACCCCAACCTTTCCGCAAGGGCCTACAGCTCCTTTGCGAACTCAAGATGAAGAGTTCGCCGCTCGCCAAAACTTCTTTCGGCAAGCAGCCCGGGGAAGTCCTGCTAGATTTCTTAACTTTCAGGGAAGTCATCCTTACCCTTCAACTCCTGCCTCTGCTCCTTCTGCAGCAGCTTTTCCTTTTTATCCTCCTGCTTCTTTTGCAGCTGCAGCTTATGCTCCCTTCTTTCCTTATGCTGTAGGAGATCAAGAAGAACCTTCACCATTCGCAGAGAATGTTCGCCATGAGCCTACTCCAGCAAACTTCAGAGAGCCTCGACTGCCAATCTATACTGGAGAGGCTGATCCAGTAAAGCATCTTCAAGCTTTTGAGTCTGCCGTTGCTCTCAAGACTCTGTCAGATGCAACCAAGTGCAAGCTCCTTGTCACCTCTTTTGATGGGCAAGTGAGGGACTGGTTCTATGGCCTCCGTCCTCACTCCATCACTTCCTTCGTCGATCTACGAAGGGAGTTTCTTCTCAGATTCTCTACCTCAACCAAGAGAAAGGGCGGTCGTGAAGCCCTCTTCGAGATCAGGCAGCGCAGTGATGAAACTTGGTCTCAATTCGTTGATCGATTCCAGAGAGAGATTCTGGACATCAAAGTGACTGATCAAGAAATGTATCGAGTGGCTCTTATCCACGGTCTTCGTGAAGGGCCTCTCAAATTTGAAGCCAATGTCCGTGCTCCAAGGACATACCAAGAGCTGATTGCTCTAGCCAACTCGTACATCCGAGGCGAGAAGAGCAATCCAGGCTTCGTCTCCAAGCTCATATCAGAGAAAGATCTGTTTCGCAAGCAGCCTCCAAGGTCTCCTTACAATCATTTCCCAACTCACTCAAGGAAGGAGAGAAGGCTTCATCGCCAGCGATACTCTTTCCCGAGCCACGATGCTCAAGATCCATTGCTACAACTAGCTCCTTCTCAAGCAGCAGCAATTCATCAGCAACAAGACGATGACTTGCATGAGTTGGATCTCGACGAAATCATGCAAGAAGTAAGCCAAATCATGAAAGACAGGGCCAACTACAAGAAGCCCTATCGGCCGACCGATCAGAGGTCTAGAAACTCAGAGCCTTATTGTGAATTCCACAAAGAGTTAGGCCACCCAACAGAAGACTGCCGAGCATTCCGTCAGCTTGTGCAAAAGATGCTCCGGCAGGGCAAGATGCATGACTTGCTTCCTAAAGAAGATCGCCCCGGTCCAGCAACCTCAAAGGGCAAAGAAATTGCAGACGCTCCTTGCTCCTCAAGAGGAGTGAACCACGTCAAAGAGCCTCCTCTCCTCATTGTTAACCAAGAAGTCGAATGCTTTGATGCCAATGACGAGGGTGTGCTGGGAAGGCTATTCTAAACTAGAAAGGACTTCACAGTCCCCCAAAGCGATGGACTTCACAGTCCTCCAGAGCTCCTTACAACCTTCACTGGTTATCTCAACCCTTGCTCTCTCTCTTCAAACATTTTCATTACAACACTTCTCAGTGTTCTTTACTCGCTTTCCAGCAAAGCCTTTATTCAAGGATCCCGTACTGACACAGTTCCCTTTTTGTGTTGCCCCTTCCTCTTCTTCTCTCTCTCTTTGGGATCAGTACGCCAATGAGATATCGCCGAGTCTGAAATGTTCCCTCCGTAGTTTGTTCTCGCACTACCGCTTCGACCACATATGGCGGGAGTATAGCCATACGTGTAGTGGGAGCAGTTCACTCTACGATTATGGGCTTCAGACTTAGGATCCTAGCCGGCATCTGACACAGAGTGTGTGCTAGGGGAGCCCCATGTGTTAGCTCTGTTGTGCGTCATATAAGATACATTACGATTAGGATGACCTTTGTTGGACAAGCAATGACGATCAAGCGTAGCCTTGTCTCTTTGATCATCCTTCAACTGTGGTGGCTGAGCACTCTCCGGTACCCTCGATCCGTGCCTCTCGGGTTCTCATAACTCAACTGATCAATACACAGACAATATAGGCCTCTTGGCACAACCTGTCTCGTTGATCAGTGATGCTTGTGCCCAAGGCAAGAGAGCAGTGCTTCTAGCGATCCTTCTCAGGATCTTCCTTGCTTCTAGCGGTCCTTCTCAGGACCTTCCCTTGCTTTTCTCTTTTGTGCCCTCCTTGAGGATGCGTGGCCAGCCCGCTTTGAGTAGGACTATACTCGGGATGATTTTCTCAGGCCAGTGATGCATAAGGTCTGCGGGGAACACCTGTGGCAGCATTCAACCTTCTTTAGTCATTCCGAGTATGGACCTCCCTTTTCGTCTATTGCCTTCTTTCACAGGTGGACAGGTTAATCCGACCTACCAAAAGGATTTTCAGCAATCACTTTGCTCATGCTCATCCTATATGAATTGCTTGTTCAAAGCTCTATCGGATGATGACTCGCACTCTACCTATATAAGCTCTATTGCTCTCATCTTCTATACATTGCTTGCTCAAGCGCTATCAGCCATGCTATTGCAATCCAATCATATCTGTCAACAGTTAACGCTCATTTTATTTATCTGGGCTTCATGATAAGAATTCATCAGACATTCTCCTTGCTAATCGGTCATATCGGCTTTGTCTCGTCAACAGTTAACACTTGCAAGCCTTCTCTTCACAGGTACTTGCAAGTTATTTTCATGTCTTATTTGCTTCTAACTCCCTCTCCTCACAGAGGTTAGCAAACCCTTGCGAGCCTTCTCCACAGGTACTTACAAGCTCCTTTTATATGAATATTGTCTGCTTCTAACTTTTCTCTTTGTAGAGAACAACAGACACCTGCAAACCTCATCCAGGTATTTGCAGTTTAAATCACTATTTTATATACCTGCTGCTCACTCTTCACTTTGCAGTGGTTAATAGACGTCTGCAAGCCATACTCAGGTACTTGCAGCTTATCTTTGTATACAATACCTGCCTCTAACTCTCTTCTTGTAGAGATCTCCGACACTCGCAAGCTCCATTCAGGTACTTGCAAGTTACTTTCATGCGTTATGCATACTTTTAACTTTCCTCTCTTGCAGAGAACACAAAAGATTTGCAAGTTCCTTCCAGGTACTTGCAACTCACGTTTCTGTCCTCCTTGTATACTCTTCTTTCTTCTCTTTTTTGCAGAGAATAACAGGTGCTTGCAAGCCCCTATCAGGTACTTGCAAGTTATTATGCCTTTCTGTTTTCCTCACTTTTGTTTTGCAGAACATTTACAGAAGACACGCCTTCTTCGTTTTACAAAAGCAAATTCAGGTACACACTCGATGTGCCACCCATACATGCTTACCCTAATTTTTCTCTTGCAGGAAAATAGACAGGAAACACCAAGCTTGTGAGGAGAGTCTTCAGGTTCTATCTCTCCTTGCCCCTTCTCTTCTTCTGCTGGGGTGGATCATGATTTTCGTGGGTCTCCAACTTTTTCGAAGTTCTTTTCGGAACTTGAAAAAGTGCGGGGATTATGTTAACCCAGAAATCGATGATCCTTCCCAAGGTGGCCAGCTGACTAGTCGCGACCCTTAGATTCTCCCTTTCGATCGCGACGAGTCCCAGCGTGGGCGGATGGTTTTCCCTGTTTGCCTAGATCTCGTAAGCGACCGCGTGCCCTGCGGGACGACGGGCTATTCCCATGGCTCACCCTCGTGGGACATGCGGTTAGGTCCGCTAATCGTGCAGTGCTTTTCCTTGCAGGAGTCCGCCAACAGCACCACCAGGAGCGGCCTCCTAGTCTGCCCAAGGGGCGGCGGTCTCCTGCCGCCGTCCGCCGAGGCCGCCCACCAGGGGCGGCTCCCTGCTGCCCGAGGGGCGGCGGCCTCCTGCCTCCGTCCGCCGAGGCCGCCCACCCGGGGCGGCCTCTGCCCGCCAGCCGGGCGGATTCCACCCGGAATCCGCCCAGGCCGCCCGCTAGGGGGCGGCCCCGGCTTCCGCCGGGCGGACTCCCCCAGGAGTCCGCCCAGGCCGCCCGCTAGGGGTGGCCCCGGCTTCCGCCGGGCGGAGGAGTCCGCCCAGGCCGCCCGCTAGGGCGCGGCCCCGGCTTCCGCCGGGCGGACTCCCCCAGGAGTCCGCCCAGGCTGCCCGCTAGGGGGCGGCCCCGGCTTCCGCCGGGCGGACTCCTCCCGGAGTCCGCCCAGGCCGCCCGCTAGGGGGCGGCCCCGGCTTCCGCCGGGCGGACTCCCCCAGGAGTCCGCCCAGGCCGCCCGCTAGGGGGCGGCCCCGGCTTCCGCCGGGCGGACTCCTCCCGGAGTCCGCCCAGGCCGCCCGCTGGGGGCGGCCCCGGCTTCCACCGGGCGGACTCCTCCCGGAGTCCGCCCAGGCCGCCCGCTAGGGGGCGGCCTCCGGCCAACCGGGAGGACTCCACCCGGAGTCCGCCCAGGCCGCCCGCTAGGGGGAGGCCTCCAGCATGCCAGGCGGACTCCTCCCGGAGTCCGCCCAGGTCGCCCGCAAGGGGGGTGGCCGTTCTCTCCAGGGTCTCCTGATTGCTTCATCGGTCAAGGTGGCGGACGCAAATTTCCAGTCTGCGGAGTCCGCGCAGGTCGTCATGCTGATGTCACTGGGCCCCGCTTCTAGAAGAACTTCCCTGGGTCTATAAATAGCCCCTGGTGCCTCTCATTCAGGGATCCCCGAAGGTGGAGACAAGTCTTGCCAACAGACCCTGCGGACTCCGTTTTCCAGTCCGTGCAGTCCGTCATCACCCTTCCAGCAAGCTCTGCAGACTCCGTTTTCCTGTCCGCGTAGTCCTTCACAGCTCTCCAGCAGCTTGCCAGCATACTATGCAGACTCAGGTTTCCAGTCCTCCAGCAGCTGGCAGACTCTTTTACTTAGTCTCTGGCAGCTTCTCTTCTCTGCTTTCTGTCATCTTCTTCTCCTTTAGCCGCCAACTTCTCCTTGTACCCCTTTAATGCTTTGTTGTAAAGGTGTACTTGTAAGCTTGTAATCTCTAGCTATTAATCAAAGGAAAGCCCGTCGCAGGAGTGGCATTTAGGCCGCGGCGGGCGAAGTGTGTTGTTGTCGCTGCTAGCGGCTCCCTCTTCTTCTCTGCTCAGCTCAGCTCTTCTCGGCAACCAACCTGCAAGCACAACCGTCACATTAGCCGTCTGCTCGACAGCTCCTGATCAACCTCCTTCTCCTCTCTTGATCAACCTGCTCTGCTGATCAAGCTTCTCCTCTCCTCTATCCCTGCAACCCTCTTTGACAAGCCGTTTGCTCCACTCTCGAGCACTCAGAGGCTTCCTTCCTTCCCTCCACTCCACCTCTCCTAGCTTGTGAGACCGAACACCCCCTCCGTGTTAGCTGGCTGGTGCCCCGCGACATTTCCGCGCATCAACAGTGGTGCAGGGGATCGCCCTTCTGGTAGTCTGACTAGGCGAGTCAGATGCAGCGATCCAGTTGCGTCGACATTCAGAGGTTGAGCCCGAGCAGGGATGAGTCGACTAGAGCAGGTCGGCTGACGCCTCAGGTTCTTGAGGTGGTGCTTAGTGCAGACTGGTGCTTCGTAGTTGATGCCTAGTGCAGTTGGTGTTTTGGGCAGATAGTGCTTTGTGCAGGTGGTGGCTCTGGATCTCGAATTAAGATGTTGATTGTTATTTTTGTTTCGAATCCAGCTCTACGGATTTGGAATTTATTTGAAATTTGCAGAATCAAATATAAGAAAATTAAATGAATTTGTTTTCCTCTTTTATTGGCCTTCACGTGAATTGCCAAAAAGGAAAGAAATGAAAAATTTCCACTTCCTTTGTCTTGCCTCTAAACATGAAATATGAGCCAATCAGCCCGTGAGAAATTGGTGTTGCCTGTAGCGATCTAGTGGAGAGCCGCCTGAAGATTTTTTTTGGAGGAAGCCGCACTCTCTCCTCTCTCTCTCTCTCGCTCGTGCACTCGGAGAGGCCGTCGACCATGGGTGTTGTCGCCGGTCTTGGAGGAGGTAGCCGCCGGCGTTGAGAGAGGGAGTTGTCGCCGGGCTTGTTAGAGGTTTTCGCTGGCGTTGCAGTGGACGTTCTTTGGAGTGGAGAGACGTGGTGTCGACGGCGTACGCGTGTGCAGTTAGCCTCGATGGAGGTTTCTCTTCGGTGGTGGCGTTCTCCGGTGGCGGCGTTGTTCTCTGGTGGTGGTGCGGCTGAACGTCGGACTTCGACGTTGAAGGTTCGGGGAACCTTGTGCGTCCGCAAGGCGGATTGCAGTCCAGATCTCAGATTCTCGCCGCGGATCGTGCGTGTTCGGTGCACCATCGGCGTATTCACCGGACGGTCATTTTTCTCTTATTTCTATTGAATTTGAATTTATATTTTCATTATATAAATTTTGTGATCATTTTTTGTGTTCTTGTTATCTGCAAAATATTATAGCTGTGACTGCGTTTTGTACCAGATTTTACAACAGTTTCTTAGGTGAATGGCAATTTAAGCCTCATGTTCATAACCGCCATCACCGTGCCAAACAGAAATTTAAGGGAGAGGTTGAGCGTTGACGAACCATATATGTTTCATAACGATCACGTTCAGACCACCGTCGCCACCTTACCAAACCGAGACTAAACGGAGTAGATTTTGATGATTCATAACTACGAACATTGCGCTCAGCAACAAATCCTCCGCTCAAGATACCTCCGCTTGCCCATGTTTTTGAGCATCAGTCAACGACTTCAGAGCGCTCCGAGCACAGTGCTCCCCGCAGAAGCAACAACCAGAAATATACTTAATTAATTAGCTCAACGAGCGGCGACCTGTCACCCCTGGAGCATCTCCTCCTTCTCTCACCTTCTACAACTGTAACGAGAGGTGGTCTGTCGCACTCGATTGCTCTACAAAGCTCTGTAACGGCACCAAAGAATGGTGGAAGTTTGGTCTGCACAGTCCCGTCCACGTGATTTTTACCAATTTTTGGGGTTTTTCACGTTAAAAAAATACTTGTCAGTCGTCTCACATTATCATTGACTATTTGCAAGCTCGACCGCTCCCAGGCTAAAACAATTTGATTTAGAACAGTCTACAAGAGCATCGAGTTAACCTGCAACAGTAACGAACCATCGTTCTCGAACGTCCAACCTCACCTAAAAAACTTCATCTGCCTTATATATCTTCAAAACTAATTTTTTTTTTCTTGGTGGCCATCATAACCACTGTCATGCCAAACATACATTTTATGATGGTGGCAAATTTGTCCAAACTAGAGCAAATAAGCGCCTGATCAGCACGATGGTGGCGATCATAAACGCATGGGTTAAATAGTCATTTGTTAAGGATCACCTACCAAACATCATTCGTTTGAACATAAAAATGGATAAAGTTCTTTAATTAGATGAACGTTAACGAATGACAATTTAACCTCATGTTCATGGGATCCGGATCGCCTGGAGTTTGTACAGAGAACTTCAGGATGGATTTCAATCCAACGCGCGAGAGCGATTCATCTCGCCAATACTACGGCAAGATGAATGCAGGCACTAAAAGACAAAAAATGAACAGTAAAAAGTAATAATAAAAATAATTAAAAAACAGGAAATCTCGAGCGTTGGATTTCAATTCAACGCGCGAGATGGATCGAACTCCACCCTGTAGATGTCCGTACGAACTCCAGGGGATCCAAATCCATATCCATGACTGCCACCATCGTGCAAACGGAGCCTTAGTCTGAACTGAAAAATGTACAGGTGATTACTTGACATTCTTAGAGCAACTCCAACCGTCCTTCAAAAATACAAAAATCTCTAAATTTGCAGGAAAAATGTCCTCCAATCGGTCGCATACGCCTCTCCATAAATGGAGATCTTCTCTCTCCTCCTCTAAATATAGAGGAGGGGGAGATGAAATGTGGTGCCCGACATTTAGTTTATTATTATTATTATTATTTTAATTATTTAATTGTTTGTTTTATAATTTTTCGTATAATAATTTTTCAATTATGACATATAATATATTAATAAAATTATTTTTTCGAGACCTACAAAATGAGACTAATATTAAATACTTTTTAATTATTATTTGTGATACAAAAAATAGAAGAAGACTTATTTACTAATAATATAATAAAAAAATAAAAATTTTAATTTTAATTATTATATATATTAATTTATACATATAAATATATAAAATATATAAATATAATTTAAATATAAATATATATACATAAAATAACATATACCTATATATATATATATATATATATATATATATATATATATATATATATATATATATAATATTAAAAATTTGATGTTCTTTAAATATGGAGAAAATGGTTGGAGTTGATTTTCCATGTTCTCCATATTTGAAGAACATAATACAAGGGGATTTCTAAATATAAAAATCCACATTGAAGTTGCTCGTACATGGGATTCATGAGAATGACAATAATAATATTTATTATTATTGTTATTATTATATTATAGCAGTAATATCTGTACTACATACAATGATACAATGATAGTATAAATACAAATAATTATTCTGTAAAGTACAGGACATAAATTCAATATGCAATGCATCATGACTTTATATCAAATAACTGTCATTTCATTTATTTATTTTTATGCAAATACAAAGAACATATAAAATCAGCATATGTCCGGTCAATTGAAAACACAGCAGACGGGGCGGATTAGAGGGGGGTTCGAGGTAAAATAAGTTTGAATTCCCTATCTATTTCATTCAAATTTACACAAATATATAGAGGAGATTACAAATGTTGTCATGAAAATAATTACAACGTTACTAATAATGGACTAACTAAAAATGACAAAAGTATAATGACAGAATAAATTTATTTTGGCATTCAACTCTTGTTATTTTTTTTTGGAGTTTTTCATATTATACTGAATTGAATATTCAGACATAATCTCCTTGCATATTATGGAAGAATGAATATTCAGTCATAACCTCATTCCTTATATGTCCCCTCAAGATGGCGATCGATCCTGGGCCAATCTTGCCTCGAAGATGTAGGAAGGAAGAACTAGGCAATGCTTTAGTGAGTAGATCCGCAAGTTGATCTTTTCTAGAAATATGCAAGACACGAAGTTTGCCATTTCGTACCGTAGTGTGAACAAAATGATAGTCCACCTTCAAATGTTTAATGCATGAGTGAAAAATAGGATTCGCTGCAAGATAGGTGGCAACCAAATTATCACAGTAGACTATTGGTGTATGTGGTAGAGATATTGATAGTTCTTGAAGCAGATGTTGAACCCATTTAATTTCAGACATGGCCGATGCGACAGAGCGATACTCCGCCTCAGTGGACGATCGTACAATGCTTCTTTGTTTCTTGGAGCTCCACGAGATAAGTTTTTACCAAGGTAGAGAAGGTACGGACTTGTAGAGGAACGATCATCTTTATTGCCAGCCCAATCTGCATCAGAGAAACCATGAAGGTTATTGGTAAATTGTCGATGAAGAAAGATACCATAGTCAGAGGTGCCACTAAGATAACGAACACACCCGTTTAACAACAGACCAATGATTTTCTGTCGGTCTATGAGAAAAATTGAGATAATTTATTAACACAAATGATATGACAGGATGAGTTAAAGCTAAATATTGTAAGGATCCAACAATAGTGCGATACAGGTGGGGATCTGAGAGATGTGCGCTATCCTCTAAACTCAGTGAATTATTAATAGTGAGTGGCGTGTTGACGGCCTTTGCACCCGTCATCGGCGCTCTTTCAATAATATCATGAATGTATTTCTTCTGTGTCAAGAAAATTCATTTAGAGTTTCGCACAACCTTAACCCCAAGAAAGTAGTTAAGAGAGCCAAGATCTTTGATGGAGAAGCGGGTTGCCCAATTTGAGGATGAAATCATCAACTGCGTGACGATGGCTCCCAGTAACAATTAAGTCATCCACATAGACTAAGAGGTAGCGTGTAATGCCACCATGACTATAAATAAATAAACAGTGATCGATTGAGAGACTTGAAAATGCATTGTGACAAGATACTTGCGCAATTCAGAATACCAGTGCGAGGGCCTGCTTGAGGCCATAAATTGCTTTCTTAAGTCTGCAAACATGATGCGGCTTGGTGGGATCAACAAAGCCTTTAGGTTGATGCATATAGACTTCTACAGTTAATTGTCCGTGCAAAATTGCATTATTGACGTCTAATTGCCGAAGAGACCAATCTTGAGTAACAGCTACTGTTAAGATGATGCGAACAGTAGTGTGTTTAGCGACAGGAGAGAATGTCTCAATATAATCAATACCTGGACGTTGTGTGAAGCCTTGAGCAACCAAGCGAGCTTTGTATTTATTCAAGGACCCGTCTGGATTTAATTTTACACGAAAGATCCATTTGGATCCAATAACGTTGCGATTTGGTACATGGGAGACGATCCCAAGTATTTTGTTGTTGTAAGGCATGAAATCCTCTTGCATCACAGATTTCCAAGTCGGATCAGACAAGGCTTTGTTCACATTTGTTGGCTCATCTTTAATCTTGAGAGTAGAATTCTGCGATGGTTGCATGTCTAGATTATCCATGGGTGGAACAGTTGAAGCAAGAGATAAACATAACTTACGATTTGGTTTGGTGATATTATTCTTTGCCCGATTAATCATAGTATGCTTATTGATATTATCCGGTGAGAAAAGACGGAGCACTGGCCGAGACAATAGAGGAGTTGTCTACATGTGCGGAGTTGTCTACATGTGCGGAGTTGTCCGCATGTGCTGAGAATCTCGCTACCTCATTGAGGAAGTTTCGTTGTCCGGTGGCATCGCCGGAGGCGGAGAGCTAACGGTAGAGCCATTATGAATAACAAGTTCGACGTTACTATGTGGAGTGGGATTTGGTATAGGTGGTTCCATGAAGTATGGTTGAGATGAAGGAATAGCATAATGAGGTGTCCAATTTGGAAGAGTTGTTTCACACACCCGTGTAGCATTAAGATTCAATTTTGGAAGGGAAACACATGTTCAATGAACTCAACATGTCGGGATATAAAACATTTGGAGGTGACCGGGTCATAGTATTTATAAGCACTTTGATTTAAGGCATAGATGAGAAATATACAAGGAGTGGAGCAGGGCACTGACACCCCCATTATTTTTAAAAATGATTAGTGTATTTGGATTTCTCTCGTCGGGGCAATGAACTTTGACTACTTATACGTCAAAAATGGTGGCCAGATATGTGAGACAACTCCGATAAGATAAAAGTGTTCAATTTATTTTGAAGTTCATGGTTGGTCCCTCATGTTAAATTTTTAGAGCCCACGACACATTTAAAAAAAAAATTGTGCACCCCCATTATCAATTTGTACACCCCATTATTAAGTTTCTGGATCCGTCCAGTAGTACTAATTCCGCAAAATACGAGAATTTTGTTGAATCAATAACATGCGTCGTAATTTAGTTTCTTAGGCAGCAAATTGTTTTTTTTTTTAATTTCTATTCATACTCCAGTTCACCATTAGACTATCAATTGGTGGGATCCAAAAATAATCATCTTCATTCATCATAAATGGAGATGATCATTTCTTTATCCAATGGATAAACTGCCCCTCAGCAGTTCGGGCAGGTTGCCGGCGGCGGCGGTGGTTTATGTTGGGATATAACGCTTAAACTATTCTCTAGGTGCAAACAAATAATATAGGGTATACAAGCGCATAAATCTGAACAAGAAACATTGCATATGTAAATACAACAACTGCAATAATAATACATGAATAAATGTACAAATATCCATTACAGAAAACACCGCATAGGAGCCAGACTCGCTCGATCAGCGGGAAAGAGAATAATCTGGACTGCAATACACTAGCACAACAGATACACAACTTGACTGAGAACTTTCATGGACGACGACAACCAAATCACCTTCCCCATTGAAGAAGCACCGTCGAGGCCAACTGCACTCACACACGCCATCGACGCCAAGCCGCACCACCGGAGAGAACACCATTAGGCCACTACACTCTCGCATGCATTCGCCGCCTGCCCGCCACCGCCGAAAAGAAACTCCGTTAAGGCCACTGCACCACCGCAAGCCTTCGCCACTATGCTTGCACCATATCATCTCCTCCAATACCGGCAAACACCCTCTACTCAAGACCGACAACTATCATCTCCAAAGTCGGAGGATGCGTCGAGGGTTCTACATGGGAGGAAGAAATAAGGAGAGAGCGACAAGATCGACACCAACGACACTGATGCCGCTGCATGGGTCGCATCACCGGCAATCACCGATAGCGGCGGAAGCCTTCCTTCAACACAAGCCCAGGGGCGGCGCAAACTCCTTCACGTGACGGCTCCTCCCTTCACGTAAACATGAGGCGGCTAAATTCTCCCCTCCAGGCAGCTACTGTTATTCTTCACGTGAACATGTGAGTCTCTCTTTATAATATATATGTATAACTTGTAATTCATTGAGATCAGAAACGCCTAAGGAGACAGCTATTTGCAGACCTTGTTACGAGCAGATGTGAGCTTGGGCGAGCAGAGATGAGCTTGGGTGAGCAGAGACAAGCTTGGTTCGCAGACCTTGCACAAGCATATGCGAGCTTGGGCGAGCAGATGCGAGCTTGGGCGAGCAGAGACGAGCTTGGGAGAGCAGAGGCGAGCTTGGGAGAGCAGAGGCGAGCTTGGGCGAGCAGATGTGAGTAGCTCGCAAGTATGGACGAGTAGACCTTGGTACTCGATAGTAGAGGCTGGATACTTGCCACCCCCAAGGAATTCTCTATAAATAGCCCACCAGGGGTATTAGAAATGGACTTTTGGAAGAGTTTGAGTCCCCCCCAAGCTGGAGACTCGCCAAGTCCATGTTTGCCTAGTACCTCGCCCAGCTTTTGGTTGCGGAGGGAAAGTTTCTCCAAACTTTCTGGATATTTGGAGTGACCTCCCTGCTAGAGCACTTGGGGTGTGCTTATAGATAGTTTTCTCTCTCCCGCGCTAGCCATCTAAATTGTGGTGTTGGACCACAGAATCAGTAACCTTAGGTTATATAGATCCGAATATATTGGAGTAGGGATTTTCCCGGCTTTAACACTTTGGTGTGGTGAGCGTGAATTGTAGCCGAGGAAGAAACTTTTGCGAGAAGATTTCATAGCTTAAGATGGCGAGCTGGAGACCAAAGTTAACAACTCGTGAGCATTCAATAAGGTGGGCGAGTTCTCGGCAAGTTGGGCGAGTTTCCTCGTTACTTGCTCATAGTGAATTTTCAAGCTCGGTGGCTTCATGAGGCGAGCTCCCTATTACTCGCTCATTAGCGAGTTCCAGATCGCGACCTCCAGATGAATACTTCAGCTAGTGGTATGCACGGATGAGTTCCTATACGCGAGTTGCAGATGGCGATATACCTTGACGAGTTCCAGTAGAGAGTTCCAAATCACCTGCAGGTGTCCTACTCCCAAGAGGCGAGTTCCCATGTTGCTCGCCCAAAGGCGAGTTCCATATGGCGACAACCCTAGGAAGAATATGCAGAAGAGTTCATGAAGGCGAGTTGCATATGGCAATATGCAGGCGAGTATATGCGGGATTGACGACTTCGAAGAGGCGTGCTTCCTTCGTACTTTTCCATAGGCGAGTATAGGTAGGATTAGAGACTTCAAAGAGACGAGTATCTTTTTACTCACCCATAGGCGAGTTTCTGCAGGCGACGTACTCGCAATGCCGAGAGAGCCCGTGAGTACTTTGCGTAGGGGTCTTAATATCAGAAGTGACACTTACCCCCCGCCTAGTTTCATCTCCTTTTTCAATAGTAGTGCTTTTCATACATGTACGTTCATACTTACAGGTGCTTTGGTAAAGCTCGTGTGTACTTTTTGTATGACAAACAAACATGGTGAATCACGACGAGTTAGGCTCTGTTTGGGACAGCTCTGGCGGATTGAAAAGCTGTTGTCCTGATAGAGCTTTTTAAAATAGATTTCTGGGGGCAGTTTTGAAAAGCTACAGAGTGTTTGGGTATTCTGTGCAGAAGTGCGCTCGGAATCGCCCGAGGAAGGACGTCGGGGGCTCGGAATCGCCGGAGGAAGGCGTCAGGGGCTCGAATCGCCGGAGAAGGCCGTCCGACCTCTAAGCATGTTCCAACTGAAGAAACCATTAGATTTCCAAAACCTGTGAGAGAGAAAGCTATTTTGCGTGCTCTCATTCACGATGATCTTCACCAAGAGCTTACATTCTATGAGACGACTTGCTCATGACGTCTTCAAGATGGTATCCTACAAGCTCCTACTCATGATGATCTTTTTGCTTACTGGGTGCTCTCTTCAAATCCGCTAGTTCCATACTCGTGAGGTCATCTCTTGAGCAACTATGGTGTTCTCCTTCATTCCGCGAGTTCCATATTCGAGAGGTCATCACTTCGACAGATAGGGTGCTCTCTTCAATTCTGTGAGTTCCATACTTGCGAGATCATCTCTTTAATGGCTATGGTGCTCTCCTTCAATTTTGCGAGTTTCATACTCGAGAGGTTATTTCTTCGACAGATATGGCGATCTCCTTCAATTCTGCAATTTCCATACTCGCGAGATCACCGCTTCCGCAATTATGGTGTTCGCTTTAATTCTGCGAGTTTATACTCGTGAGGCTATCGCTTCAAGAACTAGGCCGTTGTGTTATTCATCTCATTTCTTCAAACACCTCGAGCTATGATGACCTGAAAAGGTTTTACCCTAGATGGAATGGTATGCTTGTTTACACTTATGCATTTGATGATATTTCTTTGACACCCTTAAATATGGGGGATTTATCTTCTCTTCATGAAATCGCCTCAATCAGGCATAGTAGGAAAGAATTGATAACCACGATCGAGTTGAGAATGAGCCTCCGACTTGATTCTCATACACCTAGAGCGGGTGATGGATAGTGTATCGGGTTTTAATGTGTTCTTGTAAGAGCAAGTCTCTGCATTGAAGGTCGAGATCAGCTCCCCCCTTGCACGTTAGCCCAGTTACCTCCCGATCGCACTTCTAATTCGGCTGGAGATTATCAGGAGAGAGTTTGGATGCTAACCTCTCAACTCAGCGAAGGGTTAATCATTGTACCTTGAGGAAGGATCCAATGCCCTTAAGGGCACCATTGGGCCGCGGAAGAGCTATAAGCTCGACTCAGGATCAAAAATTATGTTGAATTTATATTTTATCGTCATTTAAAGTTTATGAGTGCATGAAGCAGACATAAACGTTGCAGGAAAGGGGAACGAAGGGTAGGATGGAGGCCTTATGTGTGTGTCCCACGGGACCTCCTTAGTGTCATGTCCCTATCCAGGTTTTTCTTCGTCTTCTCGTCCAGATGCAGGATGGGGGCCTCGGGCGTGTGCATCCTATATAACCCCAAGGGCCATTTCCTTTTGCTTGTACCCTGGTCTTCATAGCCAGGTGGTAGAGTGGGAGTTCGTAGAGGTAGGCAGAAGCGATCTCCACGATTGAGTTGGGAAACTTGCCTCCGACCTGATTCTCCTAAAAGCCCAGAGCGGGTGATGGGGCGTGTGTATGATCTTAAAAGCATCTTGTAAGACCAAGCCCCTGCATTGACGTCAAAATCAGCCCCCCCCCCTTGTAAGTTGGCCTAGCAACCTACCCAATCGCATTTCTCATCTGAGTAGAGGAGCTATCAGGAATAGATCTTGACGTCAATCTCCCAACTTGACGAAGAGAAGATTGTCCTCTCCTTGAAGAATGTTTCCTTCATCATCAAATAAGTCGGTACTCACATATTTTTCTAAAATATTATGTTTTAAAAATATAGAGGGCATACAACAATTATTTATTAGTAATCATGAAAGACAATCTAATTAAGCCGATAATTAGTCAAATTTAATTAATTAATATATTCTTCAAACAAAATTTTAATTATAAAATAAGTTTTCAAGAGCAACAAGTAAAAAAAATTACCCTAAGTTGACTCGGATCTTCAACCACATGAACATTGCAATATCATTACACGATCATAATATTTGAATATTTGAATGAAGATTGGAGGTCCACGGTTCTCTTCAGCCCTCATGAGTTGGGAATCAAATTCTAAAAAGACATGTGTCAAGGAAGAGCCAAAGATGAAAAATAATACCAGAATTGTTTTTAACATGAATTCCTGCATTAATCTTTGTCTTGGAAGAGCCAAGAGGAAGGAACCACTAACTGAAGAGGAGACAACAAAGCTGCAGAAGAACGAAAATAACATGCACTCGTTGAGATAATTGGAATGTCAAGCCCTCTTGAAGAAGACGGTAGGGACAATGACTGAAATGTGATAAGTTCCTTTGGTTGAAGACGATAAATACATAATTGAAGCTCCCCCCCCCCACCCCATTGGTAGGAACTTGAGAAGGATCCACTGCCCTTAAGGGAACCATTGGGCCCGCGGAAGAGCTATAAGCTCGACTCAGGATCAAAAATTGTGTTGAATTTATACGTTTATCGTCATTTAAGGTTTATGAGTGCATGAAGCAGACAGAAACGTTGCAGAAAAGGGGAACGAAGGGTAGGATGGAGCCTCATGTGTGTGTGTCCCACGGGACCTCCTTAGTGTCATGTCCCTATCCAGGTTTCTTCGTCTTCTCGTCCAGATGCAGGATGGGGGCCTCGGCGTGTGCGTCCTATAGAACCCCCGAGGGCCATTTCCTTTTGCTTGTACCCTGGTCTTCATAGCCAGGTGGTAGAGTGGAGTTCGTAGAGGTAGGCAGGAAGCGATCTCCACGATTGAGTTGGGAACTTGCCTCCGACCTGATTCTACTAAAAAGCCCAGAGCGGGTGATGGGCGGTGTGTGTATGATCTTAAAAGCATTCTTGTAAGACCAAGCCCCTGCATTGACGTCGAAATCAGTCCACCCCCCTTGTAAGTTGGCCTAGCAACCTACCCAATCGCATTTTCTCATCTGAGTAGAGGAGCTATCAGGAATAGGTCTTGACGTCAATCTCCCAACTTGACGAAGAGAAGATTGTCCTCTCCTTGAAGAATGTTTCCTTCATCATCAAATAAGTCGGTACTCCATATTTTTCTAAAATATTATGTTTTAAAAATATAGAGGGCATACAACAATTATTTATTAGTAATCATGAAAGACAAATCTAATTATAGCCATAAATTAGTCAAATTAAATTAACTAATATATTTTTCAAACAAAATTTTAATTATAAAATAAGTTTCAAGAGCAACAAGTAAAAATTTTTACCCAAAGTTGACTCGGGATCTTCAGCCACATGAACATTGCAATATCAATACACGATCATAATATTTGAATATTTGAATGAAGATTGGAGGTCCACGGTTCTCTTCATCCTCATGAGTTGGAAATCAAATTCTAAATAAGACATGTGTCAAGGAAGAGCCAAAGATGAAAGATAATACCAGAATTGTTTTTTAACATGAATTCCTGCATTAATCTTTGTCTTGGAAGAGCCAAAGAGGAAGGAACCACTAACTGAGAGGAGACAACAAAGATGCAGAAGAACGAAAATAACATGCACTCGTTGACGATAATTGGAATGTCAAGCCCTCTTGAATAAGACGGTAGGGACAATGACTGAAATGTGATAAGTTCCTTTGGTTGAAGACTATAAATACAGTCATTGAAGCC
>CM077159.1:153129730-153167821 GCA_039583875.1 Platanthera guangdongensis | reverse complement strand
GTATATGAACTTCATGGGACCGTTCGTGAACTCGAATGGTAATCTATTCATATTGTTGGCTGTGGACTATACGTATCTAATGGGTGGAATCAATCGCGACGCCCAAAGGATGCGAAAGGTAGTCCTTACCTTCTTAAGGCACCATATATTTAGTCGATTTGGGGATCCCGAGGGCAATCCTTAGTGATGGTGGCAGTCATTTCTGTAATAATCAGTTCACCACATTACTAAACAAATTTGGGTAACTCATAAAGTCGCCTTAGCATATCATCTCCCCAACGAATGAGTAGTGGAGTATCCAATAGGGAGATTAAAAAAATTCTAGAAAAGACAGTGAGCGTGAACCGTAGAGAACTGGTCACAAAAGCTAGTTGATGCATTATGGGCATATCGCACTGCCTTCAAAACTCCCATTGGCTAACCCCGTACCGAATGTCTATAGAAAGTCTTGTCATTTACCTCTAGAATTAGAACACCGGGCATTCTGGGCAATAAAGAAAAATTAATTATGATTTCCGCGACGCCGGTAAGAAGAGGCTCTTACAATTGAATGAACTAGAGGAGATTAGAATGCAAGCGTATGAGAACTCGAGAATTTATAAAGAGCGCATGAAACGATGGCATGATCGACGCATGAAGGAGAAAAACTTTGAGCCGGGACAGCTTGTTCTACTATTCAACTCTCGCTTGAAATTATTCCCCGGAAAGCTCAAGTCACGCTGGTCGGGCGCGTTCAAAGTTAAAATCGTGCACCCCTATGAAGCTGTGACTATTTTAAATGAGAATGATGGAACCGAGTTCAAGGTAAATGGGGAGAGATTGAAGTTATATCTGGGAGGCGACATTGACCGAGTAGTGTCGTGTTTGGAGCTTGTCTAATCAGGAGAAGTCCTGCCGGGACTCATAAATCAGGCGCTTGGTGGGAGGCAACCCATTGCATCTTTGTATTATTTCTTGTTTTTAAAGTTTTAAGTTTTCATAGTTAGTAGTTTTTGTAGCTTTAGGATTGGAATGAGGGAAAGCTGTGAGATGAGCATGAAAATCTATAACTAAAAAGAAAAAAATATATATAAATAAAATTTCGGCCATATTTTGAGAAATAGGAATGTTGAAATCAAGCAAAATGGCGTTGTCATTTTTCTCCTGCTGACTGCTATCATAGAAATCGGCTAGGGTGTGAACCGGTAACCGGTTTAAGTAAACCGCCGGTTGAGCAGAAAATGACAACGCTAAAAAAAGACGTTGTCATTTCTTTTTTACTGACTACTACCGGCTGAATCACTGAATGGCGGTGAACCGGCGCCCGGTTTAAGCGAACCGCCATTGCCGGTTTCCGGAAACGTTTCAATTCTTTTTTAATTGAGCGGTTAGGTTAATTAATCAAGATTAAGTTTTTTTTTAAAACCTAAATCGCATTATTAAAATAGGATTTAATTAAATTTAATTATAAAAGAAACCTCTCCTAAAACATTTCCCAGCCCGATCTTTCCCAAACCTCCGCCTAGGTCAAGCCATTCCTCTTCGCGCTGGAGCGACGCGGCGGCCGACGACCCTCCATTCACGTCTGCTGAAGCGACGGGCGGTGGGAGGCTGCTGCGACTTCGTCTTCGAGTTCGCCGGACGTCCGCCTGCAGTTGAGAGCGAGAACAGAGTGTCGTGTTTGCGATAGCCATGCAGGAGAGGCGGCGGAAGACCACGGCTGCGCCGGAGAAGGTTGCCAAAACTCCTTCAGGTAATTTTAACTTCTCCCCTTTCCTCTCCAACTGTTTCCTCTTTTTGTATCCAAGTGTAATAGAGACCCGGCCAATCTAGGAAAAGGGATGAAGAGGAAGAAGCAGAAAAAGGGGAAATCAATTGACAAGGGCGGTAGAACATTCCAAAATGAAGCGGCGGAGTTACGGTTTAGGGAGGTGAGAACCACTCCATTCATCATGGAAAGAGGATTCAAAATGGACACAAGGTCTTGGAACCTAACTTATGCAAATCAAACTTGTGCCCTAAACTGGGAGCACTTCTGCCACCCAAGGACTGAAGTTGCCCTTACCCTCGTTTACGAGTTCTACGCCAATGCCGTATCAACGGAAGATGAGACGACTATTGTGAGGGGGAAGGAGGTCGTGTTTACAGCTGAGAGAATTTCTGAATTGTTTGCTTTGGATGACCATGCTCAAGTTGATTACACTACGGTCCTTGCAAAGGTTACCCCACAAGAATTGGCAGAAGTCGTTTGTATCCCGTCAGGGCCGGTTTGGACAAACGTGACAACCAAGTGCCTGAAAGCAACTTGCTTAACTAGACAGGCCAAAGTTTGGCTCCTTTTCATCAATGCCACCATACCTCCGACAAAGCAACTCAATAATGTGCTTATCAACAAAGTTGCCATCCTCTATTGTATCCTCAAGGGCATCAAATTCAATGTGGAGAAAGTAATTGCGCATCGGCTGCAGGAGAAGATAAAGGAGAGAGGCCCAAAGCAACTTTGGTATCCAGTTCTGATCACAGACCTTTGTCGCGCGGTTGGAGTACAAGAGAATGAGGAGGATTTGGTAAAGAATTTGAAGTGTCACATAACGAAAGCGGTGATCGAGGTGTGCATAAAGGTTGCGGATGATACTCCCATAGCACAGCCTTCTCAGGCACGCAAAGACAAACCTATGGACATTGAAATTCAGCTAGAAGATGGAGGGGGTGATCTGGATGCAATGATGGAAGACATACAATATATGAAGGCCTGCCAGCGCTGCCACCATCTATATGTCAAGGAGGAATTAGATGACCAACGGACAATCCTCTACAAATTATTGGAGAAAGCGAAGCTCCCGCGGCCACAGTTCCAGAGGAAGATGATAAGTCAATTTGATAAGGAGGGTTACTTGATAAACTCCGCAAGTGTACGAGTAGATCCTCACATCCGTAGATCCAAAGGGAATGAGGATGCCGATGAGACTGAAGATGAAGAAGGTGATGCGGACGACGATGCGGCCGATGAGGAAAGTGCAGCTGCTGGAGATGAGGTTGATGATGACGACGGAGATGATGCTGATGATGCGGAAGGTGATGAAGAGAGTGATGAGGATGAAGATGGCAAGGATGGAGACGACGAATAGACAATCTCATTTTCTTTTGGTTTATAGTATACTATATTTTGGACAGTTATGTTAAGCTGTGATTTGGACTGACTTTGTTTTGGTGAACTCTGTTTTGGTTTTTGGACAGCTATGTTAAGCTGTGTTTTTGTTTATAGTATACTCATTTTGTTGAACTGTGTTTTGGTTTTTGTTAATCTGTTTTGGTTCTATGTTCAGCTGTTCTGGTGTTTGGACTGTGTTTCCAATGATTGCATGTTTTTATCCCAGCTAATATTAATGTAATGCAATTGTGTTCACTAACGAAGCTCCTTACACAAATGGAGAAGCACGTCTTCGGCAGGATTGGTTATCTTGCGCACATGTGGATCAATCCTCCCGCGACTTTAATTCTTCAGGGGAGTTATTTACTTTTAACTGCTTTATTCCTTATATGTGTATGCTCATTCGATAACATCATTAATCCTACCAACGCTTTAAGTGTGGAGGCCGGAGGGGTGTTAGTATTTACATAACTAGTGCTCTAGAAGTAGAGTTGCTAGGGCCTAGCAATGCTCTAAGTGTGGAGGGGTGTAGCCATGTCCCCATTGGGTAAGGGCTACTTTAAATATGAATTCAATGATACTAACTTTTGTTCTGGATTAATCTATGGGTTACTCTAGAGTTATTCAATGATCGGTAGGGCATGTCAATCTTAAGAACCCAACTAATGAATTTGAAGCTAGAAGGATGTTGGTTTGACTGAGCTCATTTAAGCAAATATTTTTGTGCACTAAAATTTTGATGTACGTCCATTGCATGCTTTCCTACATTGTCCTCTAAATTTAATGGGGAGTGGTGAGTAAGAGCGAAGTAAATGATGTACACCAAAATATGAGGATAGTTAGTTCGTCCTAGCTTTTTGATCATTCACGCCATTAGTTGAGCTTGAACAATTTGATACGAATCATTCCATGACTAAATTTCATATGTCCCCACTGGTTGTGTCTTAAGAAGTAGCCTATTATGAGTGTTGCTAACAAAATAAAAATTTCATAGTGATATGTGGCCTGAATATATGTACACATACTTAGAATGATTCCAACTATGATAAAAAAGTAAGTAAACAAAAGAAAAATCATAGTGATATGTGGCCCGAGTATGTGAATGCATACTCGGAATGATCCCAACTGTGATGATATAAAAAAAATGGAAAAGAAGAAATATCATAGTGACATGTGGCCTAGTTATGTGCACTTATATTTGGAAAGATCCATACTATGAATAGTCTTAGAAAAATGTGACAAACACCACAATATGACGATTCTTTAAGAGTATTAACTAGGGAGCTACATCTCATGATCAACGTATTCCTAAACGCTAAGCCAAGCTTGAACATATCCTAGTTCTTATTGGAACTACTAACTCATATGGAGGCGAAATTAATTGCTTAGCTTAAGCTTGTCATTACCTATAGATGCGGGGGTTCAAAAGGAAAGTATTGCATTAGAGTACATTATTTGTTACCACACATCACAGTAGGATGTTTATTTGAGCTCTAATCCAACATCTAACTAATGGTTTTGTGAATGGTTGGATTTCTTTTGATTGCCAAACCTATCATGTTAGTAAAGCAAACATTTTGAGTGTGCCTCAATTATTTGGTTTTTCAAGACAAACATAATTCTTAAGTATTAATGAACCATGCGCCGCGTATTGCCCTATACCCCAGTTTTTTTATTTGTGAACGTGACTTTGCTAGGGACTAGCAAGAATTTAAGTGTGCAGGTGTGATAACTTCTCAAATGAAGTTATCCTTGCCTAATATTTCTACTTCGCAATTAATAAAAAGGAGCTTAAATGATGATAAAATATGATTAATTAGTATTTTAATGTTTATGGTACTAAGTTGATCTTATTCCATGGTTTTCTATGCAAGATTCGCCGGAGAAATCAACTTGGAAGTGAATGCAGAATTATTATTTTCGGCCTGGACCAGTTACTGCAACATCCAATTCTGAAATTGCAACATGTGTCTGTCCGAAATTTTAAATTTTAAATTCGAATTCCCGCTATTTTTAATTATGCAAGGATGCGTCCTTTCAGGAGTATGGACGTTTTTAATGCTAAAAACTGACCAAATGGAGATCATTCATTACTAATTCGGATCTAAGGAGGGGGGCATCATCTAAGGGTTGGCTTGGGAAGAAAAAAACTCCATTTGAGAGCGACGGCAAGAGGAAGAAGAAGGAGATCTTCGTACGGATCAAAGAAGCGACTCGAGGAAGAAATTCCTGCAGCGATTAAGCGTGAACCGCAATGTTTTGTAAGATCTATTTCAACATTTTGAGTGTTTCCTCCAACGCCATGAACTAATCCTTCCTTAATCTTGTATTATGAGAGTACTAGGTTGTGTTTGATGGATATTTTTGGTGAATGTTCTTTATCAATCTTATGATTTTTATTTCTGAAATGTTTGGCCAATGTTTCATTTTTATGCTACACTTCATAAATCGAGAGAGGAGTTGCGGTAGCATATCATAATTTTGATATAGCATTTGAAGAGAGAAGGAGACTTCCTCTTGGTGTTAGCAACTTAGGTCTTTGTTCTTTGAGCGGTTCTTATTTCACCCGAGGGGAAATATAGAACTAGGGATTGCCGATATCGAGAGATACGGTTATCTATTTTAAGATCGTTGCAAGGCACGCTCACCACGCATTTTCACAACGATTCATTCACTCATCCGTCATACTAAACCTAGGAAATCATAATATAAGATTATATCTCCACCTTGATAAGAAAAGCTTTGTTCCTCAGATTCGTAGTAGTTTTATTTAGAAATCTGCATTCTTAATTTTAGTAGTTCAAAGAAAATCATAAATTTTGTCTCACTTGGATTTAAGGAAAAGGCCTAGCTGGTATTTGCAAGCACTGAATTCACCACCTCCCTATGGAGACGATTCATACTCACTTATTATTACTTGACACAGCACGTGCACTTGCGTTTAAATACGTAGACCTTTTCGGGCGTATCAGTCATCACCTTCTGGACTTAGAAAATTCCAGATCTTCAATAAGCATTGAGTGATGTTAAGTCACTCAACGTCGTCTGTCTTGACTCTCATCGCTTCTGGACTTATGAATTTTCATTGGCATTGTCTCAACGGTTATTTCTCGAGCGGTTTCTTCTTCACAGCTGAGACTATCTTCTGTCTCAGCGGTTTCTTCTATGCTGTCTCAACTCTTTCTTCTTCTTAGCTGAGACTGTCTTCTGTCTCAGCGGCTTTCTTCTAAGTTGTCTCAGCGCTTCCTTCTTCATTAGAAGCGTTGAGTGAGCCTGCTTCACTCAACGCTTCTGGACTTAGAGAAATTTCAGCTAGCTTTGTCTCAGCGGTTATGCTGTCATATACTTCTCAGCTGTCTCAACGCTTTTTCCTTAGTAAATTCTTCTTGCTTTTGTTCAATGAATGTTGAACTGCGTTCGACGATCGGTGGGCTGAACTCGACGAATTATGAATACCAAGCTTCTGGATTTAGCTCAACGAATGGTGAGCTCAGCTCGACGAATGTTGAACTATGTTCGACGATCAGTGGGCTGAGCTCGACGAGTTCTAAATCCCAAGCTTCTGAATTTAGCTCGACGATAGGTGAGCTCTGCTCGACGAAAGCTGAGCTGAGCTCGACGAAATGTGAGTTAAGCTCGACGATTTCTGAATCTTCCAGCATACTCTTTAATTTCACCTGTCCAATCATGGACATCCTGCATGTATGAACTCAAGCATACATCAAACACATTACGTGTGTATGTCATTGACTAGTTTGACTTCTTATAAATTTAGGACATTGAGATCAATAGACCCAACACAAAGTGAAGTCGAATCGACATGATTTTGGTGTTTCATCATAGGGGATATAAAATAATTTTATTATCCATTTAGGTCACTTCATGTTTTCGGCCGTTACATTAGTCCTGCGAGTTGGAGACTCGAGAGGTTTTATATCAGGACGGGTTGGTCCTGTGAGCTGGAGGCTCGGGTTGATACAAAATTGCATATGCATATAAACAAATTAGTGGCGAGTCTTCGGTACTGGGACAGCCGTCAAACAGATGGCAGTATGTTGACTTTGGCGAGGTGTGAGGGTTTAAGGGGCAGTTGGTTGTTTATACTGTGGTCTGGAGGACAATACCTGAAAACTCACACTCGACCATAAAGACTGGTGGGATGTCCAGTAATTAGTACGCAGAGACTGTAGAGTACACTAGAACGTGTACTGAGGCGTACGAAGGGTTTAGGCCTGGTAGTGTGTATACCCGTCTAAGAAGTGGAGGTGCCCGCTCCACTGCTGTTGTAGTTACAACGTTGGTACCAGAGAGTTTAGCTAACTCCAAAAATGGGGAACTAAAAGTCTGTGATCACAGAGACGTGTGTGTGAGTTGCACTTGTATTAATCATAGCATGCATAATATGTCATAACATACATACTTACTATAGGTCATTCATACTGCAGATCTTTATCATATAAATTAGTACGGACTCTTTTATATGATACGTTACAATTCCGTAAATCTTAACTTATAAGTTTGTATGGACATTCATATAAGTTAAGATAATTTTGTGATGGTAGTGTAGTAGTAGTTGTTACTTTACCTGTGTCGCACTTACTTACTTCCCTACTCCTATTGTTTACTGCTTATTACCACTTGTTGACATACGTATGATGCTAGTATAAATTCATGAATAATGTTATATTCTACTCATGCAAGTTTAGTTTCCCTCGTCATCTGTTCATTATTGATACTGCCTTGTTGTCCTCTGCTTTCATCCTCCCGCACGGTGCCTAGAAGTCATGGGGTGAGGCGAGGACAAAATGGCTTAGTCATTATGACTAATAGGCAGTTGTGACCGTAGGAGCTCGAGGAGCTGGAGCGCCAGCACGACCAGCAGGACAAGGAGGCAGGACCTGAGGAGCAGATATCGCGCATTACCACTACTACTCAGCGACAAGTGATGATGATGAGTGTTTTGTTTTAGCTTCCGCTTAGATATGTTGTGAGAGAGGGATTGTATTTTCATTTTGGCATGTACCGTACATAAGCCCTTACTCTATTTTATCGTACTCATTGTGGACTATTATTTCCTATTTTGATGATGGTTGAGATTTTCTGGACTTGTATGTTGTACTATTACTTTTTTTCTCGCATTGGACTAAAGGTTGAAATGATCGTACTAGCCGGCAGGATTGACATCATACGACGACGACTAACCCGTGAGTTGGTATCACCGTAAGGCGGCGGTTCTTGGCATAAGACCCGAGTAACTCCCTGTTAAGGGGGGAGGAGTCTTACAATATGGTAATTGCAGCGGAGATGTTATACAATGTCGCACTTGCGCTTCCGGGCCACCATCCGGAGAGCATTCGATACTCCACTCTCAAGGGCTACCTCTCACATGTCTTATATCTCAGGTTCAATTTCTTTGGTCCGGATATCCCCTCAGACCTCCTCTGAAATTAAGCAGTAATCATGAATATAGTTAAGAGAGTCATTATACTCGACAACTCCTGCAACTTTTAGCACTGCAGTCCACTCCTACGAAGAAAGGCGCTCCATCTCGGCCTTCGAGGCGTCTAGCTCACTGTCCAGAAGAGTTATATCCCTATGTGCACTCTCCAATAGCCTTATAGTCTTCTCCGTAGAGGACTTCTCAGTCTGAAGCTCTGCCCGAAACTGCTCCATCGTAGCCTTCAGCTCTGACTCGATCTGCCAAAAGCGAGATATATCTCGATCCCGCCTTCTTCCCAAGTTAGAAAGGGAGCTCTTCGCTTCACAAAGCTACTCCTGAAGCGCCAAATATTCATCCTTCAGGATAACATAATGATCATTCCACGTGAGTGCTATATTGGATGGAGCTTCGATCTGCACCAAAGAGAAAAGAGTTATTAAAATGTATTGGATGAATGCTAAAAAATGATGAAATAGTCTCCAAAATCATATTTAACAAGGTCAGATCCAACTTCAAAGTATAATTTAAAAATTCTATCACATCATTGTTCAAAATGAATTGGATCGATATCCTAACAAAAGAAGAATTGAAATGGTCAACCCAAACCATTATTTTGGACAACTACAGCGATAAGGAACTGCTTTTTACCCCAAACAAAACACTTGTGCATATGTATGATGTTTCATCTTGGGGGGTGCTAATACAAGCAAGTTGGTGGGTGCATAATGCCGACCCTAGTTCAATTAGAACAACAAGGTATCTGTTAGTTCAATTACAACTCAATCTTATTGATCAGTATGAGATTAGATGCATAATGTATATTTCTTGTCAAACAATATGCACACATGTACGAGAAATGTACAACTGGACATATTTAAGTACCAACTCATCCTAAATTTACCTTCATTTCCTTATTTCAGGCCCATTTCACAGGACTAGTGACTTTAATATTGACCCAAAATTCACACCCATACAGCATAGCTTGTACAATCATAATTTTATAAAATTTATTTCAAAACCTCCATGATTTTGTTTAATAGTGTAACTGTTTTTAGGTACTTTCATTTTAACCACTCATGCTTGTTAGAAATTCCATTGCAAGATGGCACACAAATTTAGCATTACCAAATCATTGCATTACACCATTACAATACATACACCACAAGAAGAATAACCAGTGCAAAACACATATTGCGAGGTATTGGATAACAACAACGAGAAACAAAAGAAACTGCACAAGGTTCGGACAACTGCAGGCCGCAACTTCACATGTCGCAGACCACCACTAATTCCAACTTTCGATCAACAACTTCAAACCGCAGATCAACTCTGACTTGAGACTGGCACACAAACCACTTCAACCATACATCTCACCAGCGGCCTCAACAATCCGCAAGCCGCACAACCCGCAAGCCTTACAACCCGCAAGCTTCAACAACCCGCAACTCGCAAGCTTCAACCACCAGCGGCCTCAACAATCTGCAAGCCTCACTACCCTCTACCGACCTCAACCACAACTCGCCGCTGTACAAAAACTTCAGCTCGCCGACAAACAGGAAAAACAGACCACTTCACTACCCGCCAGCGACCTCAACCACAGCTCGCCACTGTACAATTAACTTCAGCTCACCGACGAACAGAAAAAATAGACCGCAACTTCTACAACAGCTTGTACCCTCTTCAAAACTTCCTCCAGCATGCATCTGCAAAATGTCCTATTTATAGAGGGGATTCTCCAAAACACCAAACACCAACCCGCACAGGATCCGCCTAGAACACCAAATGACAAAATTGACCAATCAAAAATCTCTCTTCTCACTTCAATATTTCAACACTCCCCCTTGAAGTAAGCCCCAGAGACAACACCAAGGAGAGATCGAAGATGCTCAAACGGACCCTTGTATAGAGCCTTCGTGAAGATATCTGCTATGTTGTCTTGGCACCGCACATGCTCCACCTCGAGAAATCCTCCTAGCACCATTTCTCGAATAAAGTGGTGTTCGATCTCATTGTGTTTTGTTTGCGCGTGACAGACTGGATTGGTTATCAGTTTCAAGGCACTCTGGTTATAACTGTGAATCAAAGTTGACCCCTTCACCTTCTCATCGACATCCTCCACCAGTCTGCGTAGCCAGATGCACTCCAGAGCAGCAAGGGATGTCGCCTTGTACTCTACCTCAGTGGTAGAAAGGGAGATCGAATCCTGATTTTCGCTGTACCTGAAAATAACAGCATTTTCGCACATGAACGCTATCCGGATGAGGCATACTTCAAAATCCCTTTTGACGCCTCCAGATGAGGCATTCACGATTCCTGCATATATCTGCTAACCCGGCCAACATCAAACGCGATGTCTGGCCGAGTGATCGTCAAATAGATCAAACTCACCATCAAGCCTCAAAATACCTTTGGATCAGAAAGAATTCTCCCCTCATCCTTTCGAAGCTTCAGCCCAAACTCGATCGACACAAAGGCGTTCTTCCCTTCCTTCACGCAGAATCGCTCCACGATTCTCTCAGCATAGGTCTTCTGAGATATGAGCAGACCACTCCTCTTCTGAATCTCTAATCAAAACGGATTGACAACTCTGCCCCAAGCATCACCACCTCCCCGTCATCATTTCATGTCACGATCATGTCATCGACATATAAAAGAACCAACACATGTAGATCATTTATCTTCTTTATGAACATGCTGGAGTTTGAATCAGATGTGTTGTATCCTCAGAACTGAAGATACTCGACAATTTTCCCGTACTAAGCCCTCAGCGCCTGCTTCAACCCGTATAGAGTCTTCTTCAATTTGCACATATGCTGCGGCAGAGACTTGGACACATACCTAAGTGGTTGCTCCATGAATATGTCCTTGTCGATCTCTCTATATAGAAACACATTTTTCATATCAAGCTGCCACAACTTCCAACCACGACAAGCGGCCAAGGCAATGACCGTCCTTACCGATGTCATATTTGTCACAGGACTAAAGGTCTCCTGATAGTCTTTCCCATATTTTGAGAGAATCCTCAGGCAACAAGCCTTGCCTTATATCGCTCCACTCCTCCATCAACCCTCCTCTTTACCATGTACGTGGTGGGCCCATAACCCATAGGTCCTAGGATCGAAACCTAGCTCTGATACCAAAATTGTAACAACCTCATCCGTTCATATGGTATATAATAGAAGGTCCGGCCGGGGCCCCACACCATATACCACAAAATAGGCGGCGAAGTCATGGGTTGATACCAGAGTTGCGCATCCTAACTCAGAGCATTCTAGCGGAAGCTTTTAACAATAAACTAAACCCAACCATGAATGTCCAAGATATAAACAACCACATTTATATAGATAGGAATGTACCAAATACCATATCATTTGGCCTTAAGGCCTTACAGTTGTATGTTTACAAAAGTGGCTTCCAAACATCGCCGCGCAGACCGACCACACATGAACAAAACCAAACATGATATTTTCAGCTTAGCCTTCAAGAGCTAGAAACAACAACAGTAGCAGCAGCAGGGACTTCAGCCTTTATGTGTCTCACTTGGCTCTCCAGCACCTGTATATGGACAGCCCACCAAACGGTGGCAAACAAGGCAACGATCAACATTCAGCTGACCAAACTTATAACGACCCTACCCCTTTCCCGGGGCAGTGGAATTCCTCCCTGCAGGCATAGCAATTCACAAGCAGATATATATCACGCATTGTGCTCTCACGCACAAGAAAGCCATCACAATCGTCAGCCACGAGACCCGACGATCCGTGCACTCAGGACACATTCTTGGTGTACCAGCGAACGAGGGTCCCACCACAGTTCCAGGTCCGAAACCTGACGGTAATATTGAGCATTTGCTCCATGGAGTGCAACCGGAGACTTTACTCTTAGTGGCGCGCAGGCCTAAGACTCTCGCTATGCGCTCCAACAGACCACACTTTCAGGTCTTCAAGTCGGACATACATAACACAGGTATGGATCAGCCACCCCCCGTTGCTCAAGTCGCCTTGCCATCACCAGGATCGAAACCTGGCTCTGATACCCACAGGTCCCAGGATTGTATTTTTGGTATCAGTTGTCTCGGTCTTTCCCTTTTGAATTTGTGTTTGAATTCTTTTGTAGAGTGGCGAGCACGTGTCCGTGTGAACCGCGTTAACACTAATGAACTCTTGAATGTCCACATAGGAATGCAAATACATGTGTTTGAGGAACCTGCGCGTTCCTATCTTGTTGTTATTGCCTGTGTTTGTTCGCTAATGTGTGTGTCTTGTTCACATATAGGTGACGCGTAGTGGTGCTGGGCAGTCGGAGGCCCAACGTTCTGATGAAAGTACGACACCAGCTGAGGTACCTACACCTCCGCCTTCTGCGAAAATTGTGCGATTAGTTCCTGAGGCCTTGTTTGCGATGATTCAAGCACTGCCTACTGGGCAGGCACAAAGGCAAGCGCAACCAGCAGTCATGGTAGAACAGGTTGTGGTGAGGCCAGAACCTGTTGAGGCTGTGGATCCTCGAGCAGCTGAAAGGTAGTTGAAGCAGTTCATGAGCTTCAATCCGCCTACGTTTACGGGTGTGGGATCCCCTATGCAGGCCGAGGATTGGTTATCGCGTGTCAAGCGTATATTGACGACGATCAGAAAGGAGGAAGATCAGAAGGTCACCTTGGCCACCTTCTTACTGGAAGGAGAGGCGCGTCTATGGTGGGACGAGATGGAGTTACACCATTTAGCGGGCAGGTCGTTAACACAAGTGTCGATGGAGGAGTTCTCTCGACTGTTCTTGGCAAAGCACCTACCAGCGGTACAACGCATCACCATGGAAAATGAGTTCCAACGGCTGACGCAAGGAGAAGGTTGTGTGGAGACGTACCTGCATGAGTTCACACGGTTGGGATGGTATGCGGGATCCATCTTTTCCGATGAGCAGCGGAAAACAAACCGGTTCTATGAAGGATTGCGGGATGAGTTGCGGTTCCTACTCTCTAGTTCAGTGAACCAAGGGCTCCAGGCATTGGTTGATATGGCATGTGCTCTGGAGAAGGACATGAAGAGGGTGTAAGAGAAGCGGGACTTGGCTGTGACGAAGCCAGAATTCAAGGTGCCCCGACCTAGTAAATCATATTATAAAAAGAAATGGGGCAAGAGGTCCAAGTCATCTGGACAAGCTCCGTCTACGGTTGCATCGGGTGTAACGTCGGGAGCCACTTCAAGGCCGGAGACTCATACTTGCTTTACTTGTGGAAGAGTGGGGCATATCGCCCGTGATTGTCAGGTTGTTCCGCCAAAGGGAGAAAAGAAGGTGGGAGCATCGTATGCTGAGAAGGGAAAGGCAGTGGTGGAGTCCTCTGCATCACAGGTGCAGCCCCGAGTCTACAATCTTGGCCTGCAAGAGGCCATCAAGCAAAGTGATGTCATCACATGTACGAGTTAAGTTATTGATTGCTTTTCTTATTACATGCTTGGTGTGTAGCTTGTGTGTGATGTGATTTCCACAGGCTTTGTGATGATTCGGAACACGCTGGCGCGAGCACTTTTTGATACGGGTGCTTCACATTCTTTTTGTCTAAGGACTTAGTAACTCGAATTGGAGTACCTAGTCATGTGAAGACAGATAGCGTACGGGTATTATTACCGAATGGTTGTTTGATGCTTGCGGATAGGGCTTGCGATGTGGCGGTTCAAATCGGAAGTCGGGATTTTTGTTTGACTGTATCTGTACTATCGATGTCGGAATTTGATGTGATCTTTGGAATGGATTGTCTCATGGAGCAGCATGCCTTTATTGATTGTAATTCCAAAGAAATCACACCGAGCCAGAATAACGAGCATGAGACTAAGTTCGCAGGGATGCGAGGGGTGAGCGGGACTTTGATGTCTGTACTCCAACTCGTCAATGATGTTCGGAAGGGCGTTGAGTTATTCTTCACGTTGATTCAGGTTGTTGAGCCAAAGGCTAATGTGTGGGATGGTCCGATTGTATCGGAGTTTGCGGATGTGTTTCCTAAGTATCTCCCTGAGCTACCACCCCAGCGGGAGATTGACTTCGCTATTGAGTTGGTGCCAGGTGCGAAACCTGTGGCCCGCTCACCATATCGCGTCGCGCCAAAGGAAATGCCTGAGTTGAAAAACCAATTGCAAGAGTTGTTGGAGCAGGGTTATATACGCCCAAGTATGTCACCTTCGAGCGCACCTATTCTGTTTGTGAAAAAAAAGGACAGTAGTTTGCGGTTATGTATTGATTACCGTGAACTGAATAAGCTGACAGAGAAGAACAAGTATCTGATTCCACAGATAGATGAATTTTTCGATCAGCTGGTGGGATCAACCGTCTACTCCAAATTGGATTTGGAGTCAGGTTATTACCAGCTGAGGATTCGGGAAGGTGACATTCCCAAGACTGCGTTTGGAACACGCTACGGTCACTATGAGTTCACGGTAATGCCATTTGGGCTATGTAATGCACCATCGGTGTTCATGGACCTGATGCACCTAACGTTTCGAGAGTACTTGGATCTGTTTGTGATCGTGTTTATTGATGATATCTTGGTGTACTCTCAATCGGAAGCTGATCATGCAAACCACTTGCGGTTGGTGTTGCATACCTTGCGAAGGAATAAGCTCTACGCCAAGTTCTCAAAGTGTGAGTTTTGGCTGTCGTCGGTGGCTTTTCTTGGCCATGTGGTGAGTGGAGTGGGCATATCAGTGGATTCGTCGAAGATAAGAGCCATACAGGAGTGGCCAGTGTTGTCTTTGGTGGCCGAAGTCAGGAGTTTCTTTGGACTGACAAGTTACTATAGACGCTTTGTTGAAAACTTTTCACGGATCGCTTTGCCTCTGATCACATTGACGTAGAAGGATCAGAAGTTCATTTGGACGCCAGAGTGCGCGCGGACTTTTGAAGAGCTAAAGAGTTGTTTGACCACGACACTTGTGTTGACGTCGTCATGTGGTACAAACAGCTATGAAATTTATAGTGATGCTTCCTGTAACAGCTTAGGCTACGTTCTTTGCAGTTTGGCAAAGTGATTGCTTATGGCTCACGCCAGTTGAAAGTGCATGAACGAAATTATTCCGTCCATGACTTGGAGTTGGCGGCGGTGATCTTTGCACTAAAGCTATGGCGGTATTATCTTTATGGCGTGAAAGTAAATATCTTCATAGACCATAAGAGCCTAAAGTACTTGTTAGATCAGAAAGATCTGAATATGCGACAACGAAGGTGGATGGAATTCCTTGGGGACTACACCTTTGATATTCATTATACTCCCGGGAAGGGAAATATAGTCGCTGATGCCTTGAGTCGTAGGACTCCGGCAAGGGCAACGTGGTTGCAGATGCACGATGAACGTCTGATCCAGGAGTTAGAGGCATTAGAGATTTCTTGCGTTGACAAGAATTCCACAGCCGATGCATGCTTGAACTGGACGGAGGTACAATATGACCTTGTGGACAGAGTTCGACAGGCAACGGAGCTGGATGAAAGTCTCCCAACACTATGCAAAGGATGGGCTGGCTGGCCAATTCTCCTGGGATAACGGCCTTTTGCGGAAAGAAGGTCGTTTGTGCATCCCAAGTATGGGTAAGTTGTAAGAATAGTTGATGTATGAAGCTCACTTTACGAAGTACTCAATTCACCCTGGGAGCACAAAGATGTTCAAGGATACGAAGAAGCTGTTCTGGTGTCCAGGACTAAAGAAAGACATAGCTCATTATGTGGCTAAATGTCAAACATGTGCCTTGGTAAAGACGGAATGCCAGAAGCCAGGAGGTTTCTTGAAGTCGTTACCGATTCCAAAATGGAAGTTTGATGATATTTCAATGGATTTCGTGCACTGGTTGCCGAGATCTCAACGCGGGAATGATTCAATCTGAGTGATTGTAGACCGGTTGACAAAAGTGGCTCACTTCCTTTCGAACAAGCGGGACGATTCCGTGGAAAGTTTGGCAAAGCTCTATGTGGAGCAGATTGTATGACTGCACGGTGTTCCTCATAGCATCGTGAGTGACTGTGATGGGCGGTTCACATCGAATGATTGGAGGCTAATCTATCAATTGTTAGGTACAAAATTATCATTTAGTACAGCCTTTCATCCCCAAACAGATGTCCAGACTGAGAGAACCAATAGAACAATGGAAGATATGCTTCGAATGTGCTCCCTGGATTTTGGTAAGAGATGGGAAGATCATCTCTATCTGGTGGAGTTTGCCTACAACAATAGTTACCAAGCGAGTATCAGTATGGTACCGTTTGAAGCCTTGTATGGTCGAAAATGTCATACACTGTTAGCTTGGGCAGAAGTAGGCAAATCCAAACTATATAGGCATAAAGAAGTCGATGAAACTAACTCGACGATATGCTCTATTCATGAGAGGCTACTGATAGCCCAGGATCGTCAAGCGACATACTATAACGCCAAACACCGGAACGTGGAGTTCGCGGTGGGCGATTGGGTTTATTTGAAGATCAAACCCTTCAAAGGCGTATCCAGGATTCGACGTCTGAAAAAGTTGAGTCCAAGATATCTTGGTCCGTTTGAAGTGGTGGAGCGAATTGGGGAAGCTGCAGATCGGTTAGCTCTTTCGGCAGAATTGAGTGGATTGCATGATGTGTTCCACATCTCTGTGCTTCAGAAAGCCGTCAAAGATCCAGCTCAAGTGATCGAGAATGACTGTATGCCGGTGGAGTATGGGCTAACAACGAAGGTTAGGCCCATTCGGATCGAGGATCGCGCTGATAAACAGTTGCGAAACAAGACAATCAGGATGGTCAAGGTCCGATGGGACAATTATGACCGTGAAGAGCTAACATGGGAGCGCGAGTAGACCATGCGAGCTGAATTTCCCGAGTTGTTTGTGTAACTGTAGTACAATATATCCTTTGTTGTAAAAAATATTTTTTACGTTATAACATTTTGTTTATTGTTTTCCTTACTGTGCACAAATTTCGGGACGAAATTTATTGTAAGAAGGGAGGGTTGTAACACCCCAAATCCAATTTTGACCTAAGTTTGGAGTACACAGCCTAAGACACGGACGTGTCATAGGCTGTGTCCTGCTCGGGTGAGCAGTCCGTTGAGAGTTCGACGAAAATTCGTTCGACGAAGTTTTTGGGGGGTACAAGCCCTGTGACACGGGAGTGTCAGGGGGCGTGAACTAGGGCGTGTCCTCCTCTGGTCTACGAATTTCCACTCGAGTAGGTGATCTCGACGAATACTCGAGAGAGAGAGAGAGAGTACACGGCCTGTGACATGGGCGTGTCACATGGTCGTGTCCCGCTATTTTGATATACTTGAGTGGATCTCGAGGAAAGGTCTCAAGTAGGTTTAAAATGTCTCAAGTACGGTGGTGACATGGGCGTGTCAGCCCTGTGACATGGGCGTGTCCAGTCCAAGTACTAGAGTAGCTGTATTTTCTCTCGAGTAGTCCTGTCAAGAAGGTCTCGAGTGGGGTACACGCCCTATAACACGGGCGTGACTGGGCTGACACGGGCATGTCACATGGTCGTGACCTATTCTGGATAAGTCGGTTCGTGTGCCGCTTAAGGTACACGCCCTATGACACGGGCGTGTCACACCCGAAAAGTCATTTTTCAGAGAATTTTGTAGCCGTTCATTTCCTTTCTCTAGGATCTGATGGCCCATGTGTCTCCTCGCTATTTAAAGCCAAGAGTGAGAAGAGAAATCTCATTTTTTTACTTTGGCCATTATCTTTCTAAACAATTTAGAGAGAGAGGAAAGCAAGGAGAAGAAGGAGGAGGAGGTGAAGAAAGCCGACTACCGGTGGAGCTTGAGAGTTCCGATCTGAGATCCGAGGCCATATTTGTAGAGGCAAAGCTACTGCGGTGCTTTCCAACCGGCTAGAATTCCATGGCTCCAAAGTGATCGTCAAGGGTGACGATCTTCCTTCTTAGACATGTGAAGGCCTCCTTTTTGGCATGTGCATGGAATTCCCCCACCAAAGGGTGGATTGTGAAGGGATTCCCTTGGGTTGATTCTTGGAATCCCCAATAGTTTGGCATATAGATTCAGAAATGGAGTACGAAATAGGTATGTTGTGTGAAGCCCATCTGGACAGGTTGGTCTGGATTGGTGATGTTGTATTTACGCACCGGAGAAGACTTCATGATGAAACGTGTGGTTTATGGAGTCGATGGGTTGGACCTGTGAAGGGCAGTAGCATGAAGTACTGGAGTGGTAGTCTAGAAAAATACACTTGATGCTTATGATGCTTGACGGGTTGTGCCTGTGAAGGGTAGTAGCAGGAAGTACTGGTGTGGAAGCCTAGGAAAATACCTATAAGTGTGAATGCTGTAGAATTTGGGCGGAGTTGGGTGCAGAAAGTGAGTTCTGCGGAACCGACTAGTCGTTCATGAAGGACGCTAGCATAAACTCCCCTTGATGCATGTGAAGCCCGTCCTTGGTGGACGTTGGGGCTACTGTGAAGCCAGTCCTTGGTGGACAGTGTGGCTATTGCGAGCATGATGAGCTCTTGAAAAAGGCTTCGTGCCCACTACGACCTCAAATCGAGCTAGCTCCTTTTCATCGAGTGGTCCTACAAAAAAATAGGAGGTTTCTTTTTTGTAGCAAGCAGGTGAGACAATAGTCCGCTTTGACCTCCTCAATTCCTGTCCACTTTCAACCGCATCAGCAATCTCAATTACATCAGTCCTTTACTTAGCATGCCTTGAAGTAGTGCTCCCCCTGCTTCCAGAACTTGAAGCCTTTCTGAGCTAGATGGAGATAGGTCACTTGGAGACATCACAAGTTCCACCCCAGATCCCTCAATGACTATCTCTTCGTCTCTTCTTACTCCTTCATCTTATAGAGCTACAGATAAGTCTCTTTGATAAGAAATCAGTTCGTCAAAAACCACATTCCGATAAACTATAACCTTGTGAGTGCGTGGATCCATGCACTTCCACCCCTTCTCCCATTCGTCATATCCAACAAACACGCACTTTCGTGCTTTTGGCTCCAGCTTGGTCTGTAGTTGGTCTAGAATGTACACAAAGCATGTCGCATCAAAAACTTTTAAGTGAACCACACTTGGATTTTCCTTGAATATTATTTCATGCGGAGACACCATTTGATTTTGAATTAGAGGTAATGTGTTGATCATATAAGCAGCGCACGCCATTCCCTCTGCCAAGAGGACTTTTGAAATTCCTTGTGCATATAGCCAACTGTTACATGTCTCTGCCAAGTGATGAATTTTTCTCTCGGCAACAACATTTTGTTGAGGCATGTAGGCACACGTGAGTTCTTTCCAAATGCCAGATCTCCTGCAAAAGGACACGAAAGCATCAGAGGGCAACTCTATACAATTGTTAGTTCTCAACTTCTTTACTCGCCGCCTTAACTTTCCTTCAACTAGCTCCTTCCATCCTTGGAACTTCTCAAAAACTTCAGACTTTTCTCTCATAAAGTACACTCAGGTGTACCGGGTGTAGTCATCTACCAGCATCAACATGTATCTAATCCTCCATAAGACGGAGTGACGTATGACCCCATCACATCTGCATGGATGCACTCCAACGAAGCTCTACACCTGGATTCTGAGTTGTCAAATTGACATCCCTCACACACGTGACGATCGCCATAAGAAGATAGGCTAGGCAGGCCATTCACCAAATTCTTTGTCATCATTGCCTTCAGTTTGTCCATTCCCACATGACCTAGCCTCTCATACCAGAACATTGTGCCATCATTTGCCTTTAGTTTGTCAACAAACTCATTAGCAGATAGGACGAACAATTCCTTCATGTGCCTTCCAACATAAGTAACATCTCCATCAATCACAATCAAGTTCTTAACAAACTTCACTCCTTCAGTTCGAATAGAACGTGATATCCTGCATCCACCGCATTTATCATAGAAAACAAGTTCTTCCTCATTCTAGGAATATAGTACACACTCTTCAAGGTGAGTGGTCTCTGCACGCTGCCCAACAACATTATCCCTTCCTCTCTACAAGATGCATAGTATCATCTACCGTGATAATAACATCATTTCCCCCATAAACCTTGAGAGCAGTGAACTTCGTTACATCTCTAATAAGATGATGACCGCAACCAGAATCAACAATCCAATCATCTTGGAAGTTGATCGAAGCTAACACGTCAACAAATGTTGTCGTCATCTCAACAAGGATGTATATTCCCCACTGCTGACCTACTTGTGAACCTTCATCTCTATCTTCTTCTCGCCTTTGATGTCCCTCCTCAGCAATATGTCTGACCATTAAGTTTGACCAGCAGTGTTTCGCTATGTGTCCATACTTGCGACAAGCAAAACACGACGACCAACTATGCTCATCATAAGGAGAAAGAAATCCCCCATATCTCCTTGAGAAGATGAAGATGATTCATCTCCAGAACTCTTCTTTTGTCTATCCCAGGGCTTCTTTTTTACAGAGAAGAGGATTTCACTTTCTCCTTCTATAATGGTCACTCCTGTCATCTGCTTTGCCAGACTCTCTTGAGATGATAGTAGAATTTCTAGTTCCACCAGGGATGGCTGCACAACCCAACCTTGAAATGCAGTTATGAAGGTCACGTATTCTTTTTACAAATCATGAATGATGTGTCTCTTCAATTTTACCTCGGAGATAGGTTCATCTGGATTTAATGCAAAAATCTTTACACATAGGTTATTCATTTTCAGGAAGGAGGATACAGACATCTCACCTTGACTTATTTTGGCCAGTTCATTTTCTAGGAATTGAAGACACGCAACATTCCTTTTATTGAACAACCCATCGAGAGACATCCAAATTTGAGAAGCAGACCTACATCCCAGAATATGATCAAATAGCTCTGACGATATAGATTTCTTCAAGACAAATTATGCCTTTGCATTAGTCTTCCTCCATGTTGACACTACATGACCGTTGTTTGCGGCTGCAATGACATCTTCTTGCTCAGCCCCGCCAATAACTTTTTAAAGATCCTCCCCCAAGAGATAGCTCTCCATGCATGATTTTCACTTCTGATAGTTCGTGTGGGTGAGCATCTCCACACCAAAACCTCTGGCAAAATTGATACGCCCGAAATAGATGTATATGATAATGCAAGTGCACGTGCCGAATCAAGTAATATAAAGTGAGTTAAGATCGTTCCCTCAGAGAAGTGACTAATTTAGCGCTCGCAAGTACTAGCTCTACCTTTTCTTTAAATTCAAGCGGGATGATTAAAAGTGAATTTAGATTAAGAATAATTACAAGAAGACAAAATTAAAACTAAACAACGCTTACTTAAAATACTTTTATCAATTTGGAGGAGTAGTCTCGTACGTAGATTTCCTTTGCCTATTGCGATGAGTTTTTAAAGTGATCTTTCATGAAAAGATTAATTACTATCCTGCAACGATTTTAAAGTGGAAGTCATCATCTCTCGATCTCAGAAATCCGTTTACCCTAATTCTCCTAGTTATCTCTAACTTAGGTAGAATGAGAATAACATAAAGCACTCAAATCAATGTTGCTAACATACGAGGAAATCTCTTTCTCTCTTTATGCTATGTCGAACTTTATGCTGCACTTTCGCCACTTCTCTCTCGAATCTTGCAGCGCAGTATAAAGATGGAATTTTGGCTAAAGATTTACATGACTCCTCTCTCAAATCTCGTCGTGCAAAATAAAGGATTCAACCCTAAAGTACGTAACTTCTCTCTCGAATCTCGCCACGTAAGTTAGGAGAAGAATGCTTGATCCAAAAATTCCACAAAATAAAACATAAATTCAACAAAGATAGGTTTTCAATCAATCATAAAAGAGAAATTACAAACACCACATCACAATAAGTTAAAGTACTCTCCACGTACAAGACCAAGAAATTTAGTTCATGCTTGAGGAATGAAACCACACAACAAGGAAGATCTTACTAGACATGCTTTTAGAAATGAAAACGATGCAGGAATTTGCATGTAGATCTTGCTTTAGAGCCTTCTTTCTTCTCGCTGGTGCATCCAAACCCTAGCCGTTCCTCTCCTTCTCCTTCTCCTTCTCCTTCTACAAGATGATGGCTCTTATAACACTCCTTCCCTCTAGAATTTCGTATCTCCCAAATATGCATCAGATTCCCCTCTTAAAAACGAGCAACCCCCTTCCAATAGATGCATCCTTCCATATTTGGTTTTGGCGCAAAATTCGAAATTCGAATTTCAAACCCGCCCAGGACTTGTTATAACAACTGAAACAGGTTTCTGAAACAACTGCACAGCCAAAATATAATTCCAGCTTTTACTTTCCTGGTTCGAATTCCATGACATTTCTGGTAAGGAAAACATGAGCAAATTAGCTTAATTAACTTTAAATCATATAAATACAAATTTATGAATATTTATACTCATTTAAATTATTTATTTTTATTTATGCTCAATATGATATCAAAATTAAGAGTTAAATAACTTCCTTTTGGGAAGTTATCACACCTCCATACTTGAACTTTTGTTAGTCCTTTGCAAAGATAAATCATATCAATAGATTAAATGAAGAAAAAATATCAAGATGCAATTCAGATGATCCTTCTTAAAAAATAAACTAATCAAGGCTTACTCAAGAAATTCATTTTACTTAACTGATAGGCTTAGAAATCAATAAGAGCTCAAAATTCACAAATCCATTAGTTAGATAGAAGATAAAGCTCACATAAGTTCATTAGTGCAGTGTGTGCTTCTTTAAAAGAAATTTACTCCCACGCAATTTCCTTATTGACCCTCCGTAATTATTAACAAGGGAAAGAATATGCTAAGCTTCCAATTTAGCCTCCATATGAGTTAGTAGTTTAATTGAAAACAGGATAGACATTAGCTTGATTAGGAATTATGGATAAACTTTGATAGCGGACTGACATTCCCTAGTTAGTAATCTTCGTAATTCACCATCTTATGGGGTTTATCAACATATATATTTTTAAAACATATTCTATTCATAGTAGGGATCATTCCAAGTATAAGTGCACATACCTGTGCCACATATCACTATGATGTTTAAACCATTTTTTTCTTCTCTTTGGTTTTTATCATAGTTGGGATCATTCCATGTATGCATTCACATACCTAGGCCGCATATCACTATGACACTTCTTTCTTTCTTTTTTTACCAACATAGTTGGGATCATTCCAAGTATATAAACATATACCTAGGCCACATATCACTATGATATTTAACCATTTTTATATAAAAATTAAACACCCATAAATGGCTAATGTACTAAGATACAACTAGTAGAACTATAGAGAATTTAAGCATAGAGTACTGTGTATGAAAAAGTTCAAGCACAACTATCCTAGTGGAGATCAAAATGGAATACTACATAAGCTCATGTTTATGTTTACATTATGAACTTAGTTCTTGCTCACCCCTCCCGATATTTGTAGAGGTCAATATCAAAAGATTACCTTGGAAGTAAACAAAAATTTTGTGCATAAAAATAAAAATGCTTAAGTGAGATTTATCACAAAAAATCTTACTAATTTCAAATTCACAAATTGAACTCTTTAGATTGTTGAGCCATACCAATTAATTATCATTAAATATATCTAGAATAGCCTATTAATTAATTGAAACAAGAATTAAGAACATCTGAATCGTTGTTTGAATTATTCTTCATCCAAATGGTAGGGGTTGTAACACCCCCACCTCCACACTTAAATCCTTTGTTAGTCTCTAGCAAAGATATCTTTTTACCATGAAAAGCCTCTGAAATGATTTTACTAATAAGCACAAAAGCATACTTAATAAAGAAATTGAGATGTAAATAACTTCTCTGAAATTTGTTCGGCTGCAACTTTGTCCAATTGTTCTTAGGGTGACCTTGGTGTTATAGAGTTTCATTCATCTTTTCTTATTGAGCTTCATCATTAAAAGTAGTGCAAAACCTGTAAACAAATAACTCTACACATTTTTCAAACTAATCTGCTCAATGGATAAGTTAAATGAAAGTGTGGTGTCAACATCTTGTGATATGTTAGTATACGAGTGTTTTAATCATTACAGCAAATAACCAAAATATACAAGAGATAGCAAGCCGCATATTACATAATATAATACTCATTTATTTTTATCTGCATGTCATACCTCCTTAAAATGTACATAGGTCAGAGCCTAAGATGACTTAATCTGATTATCATTTCAAGATATTAAGTCCGATTAACAAATGTCAACCAATAAATGGTAAGTTCAGAGCATCATAGATAACATCTAAAGTACATCCAAGGTGCATCACAGTTAGCATCCTAAGAACATTATCAAAATTCAAAATACAATGTCACATAATATAGCATCCAAAGTGTCACATCACAACATATATATCACCAAAATATAGTTCAGAGCATGACACAATAAAATATAGCCCATAACAATATATAAACATAACTATGAAATAGTAAATGTGGATAAGAGATAATCCTACTCACCCTCCTCTTCACATTCTTCTTCCTCACCTTCCTCTTCCCTTTTTTATATTTTCTTTTAGACGACATAACCCAGTTTACATACACAGAACAAGCCAACAAAAACATATAAATATTTTTTATATATATATACTTTGATTTTTCATTGAAGCAGGGCCAGGAGCTGTACCTCGAAGATTCTCAAGAGCAATGACTATAAGCTTTCATGTCGCCTTCAGTTCGACCTAAATGGCGCTATAGTGCTCGTCGTCCGCTACACGCTTCTAGAAATCTAATCGCCTCTCGCTAGAAATTCAGTCACGCCGCTGGTGGTGCAGCACGTCGTCGGTGTCGACGTCTCCGTCGAAGCAGTTCGTCGATCGCCTCCCCCCATTTTTCCGCTCTCCCACCGCAAAATCACCCTTCTCTCGTAAACCCTAGATAACAACTCAGGAAATGTCCAGGCTCAGGTCGATTTGGAAAGGAAGGTTATATTAGGCATTTTAATTTGAGAGATTAAGGAGGTAATTAGATTAAGCCAGATTAGGAAATGTATAATTGTAGATTTAATAATTAAAAATTCAATTAGTTCAAATTAACCCAGCCCCAAACCTCTGGAGCGACGATTCGCGCGCGCCGGTTCAGTTGAACCGGCGGCCGAAGACTACCGCGCAGTCCATGAAGGAGCAACCAGAAACTGAATTCCCATTACATATGTTTTCGGATTGTTGTAACAACTGCCTGTGATTCAGCTCTGCTTATGAAGATCCGGACAGAAACTTAATTCCCATTACAGACGTTTTTAGGCTGTTGTAACAACTGCCATCTGCTTTACGAAATCTGTTTTCCTTCAAATTTCTACAGGTTTTGTCCAAATTTTTCACTCCTCCAGCATTTTCACTCCTAAAATTTATTGAACATAGTCAACTGGGGTCATATGGCTTCTCTCCCTTCAACATTATTTTACTAACAAAAACAAACGAATAATTTTTATTTATTTATTTATTTATTTATATGTAATCTTATATTTATATATATATATATATATATTCTACGATACGATGGGTTAACTCCTAATATCATTATTTTTCTAAAACATAGGTACTAAACCAACAAATAACTAAAACTCCTAATTACTACTTTATTACTACAAGAAGATGAGTTATATGCTACTTTAAAATAATAGCTAGAGATAAATAAATAAGAATATCTCTTTCTACTCCAAATCTCTTTCTTTTTTGACTTTTTCTTCTCTTCCAACATCATATTAGCATAAGAATATCTCTTGCCTCCCTACAGCCAATCCTTCAAGGGAAGCACGAGTGGTGACAATGTGGTGGAATAAAAAATGAATTTCATCACTGTAATGTACTTCCCCTGCCAGAATTGATTTTCAACATTATTCAAATACGGGTCAATAAATTCAAATTCTTGCAGGGATGCATTAATATCACCGTGAAAAGAAAATAAAGGTGGATCAGTAGTGGAATGCGCAGATTCAACTTCCAAAATATTTGTCCCTATTGAATTCTCATGCACATGATCAAGCAAAGAAGGGTGGTCAGGAAACAAAATAGAAGAAATACATAAATAATCTGTAATTATGAGAGTGATCCCGGTTTCACTCCTAGCAGGTTCCAAAGATTGATCATTGTCGGTATCGTAAGTATCATAGCAAGGGGGACCCAAAAACTCAAGGGCTCGGTGGTGAGTTGGACCTCCTCATCCAATGAAGAAGTATATACTTGTTCAGCAGAAAGGATATCCTCTTCATCCCACCTTGGCTCATCATCGTGCTCCAAAGATTCCTTCCCTCCATCGGAGAGGATAATATCTTCGATGCACTTTGGCACATCCTCAGGTTCAGGATTATTCTCAAGCGCAATATCTTTGACATGATCGATAAAAATAGGTATAGAAAATTCATGCAAATAAGGTGGAGGAACCACGGTGATAGAATTATCAGAGAATATGTGGGTTGGTTCCTCTATGGGTGAATCCAAAATTGATGATGAATGTGTAGGGAGAGGCAGCTCCGCGACGTCGTTGCACAGATCATCAACAAACATGATGGTTATATCTCCAATACTCCCTCGTAGGCACGAAGGTAATGCGTATATATCATTAGAATCATAAGGAATGTCATAATAAGAAGAGGATGTGAGGATTTGAATTTTAGGTTTGTTATTCTCCCCTCTTTGCTGCTGAAATGCAACACACTCTTTCAAATTATGATCGATGCTATGATAAAATAAACATTGTTTCTCATTTCTTCTCGCGCTTTCAGGGGTCGAGATGAAATGTGGAAACGTTGCATGCTGTGGGGGAGCATAATTATAAAAATTAGGAGCACTGTATGAAGTATCATCAGATGTTGGTACTCCATAAGGTGAGTCGTATGATCTATAATATAGTCTTTTATATAACAATCATCACTATCATGATTGAATGCCCCACAATAATGACATCGAGAATATAAATATGAATACATGATTTTGAGCGGGAGAATTCACCAAATGGATATTAATCTTTGCCGGAATCAACTACACACAAATAATTTAAATGGATAAACCTACTTTGAAAATTCTAAAATAGATTAGGAATAAATAAAATTAAAATTGCTAATTAAAAAGAACAAATCCTAGAAAATAAAAAAAACTTGAGCTCTAAATAATCAGGGTTTACTAATATTGCAAGAAATAAACATTAAATTTGTAGCACCTCCCCGGCAACGGCGCCAAAAACTTGATACGTCCAAAATAGATGTATATGATAACGCAAGTGCACGTGCCGAATCAAGTAATATAAAGTGAGTTAAGATCGTTCCCTCGGAGAAGTGACTAATTTAGCGCTCGCAAGTACTAGCTCTACCTTTTCTTTAAATTAAAGTGGGATGATTAAAAGTGAATTTAGATTAAGAACAATTACAAGAAGACAAAATTAAAACTAAACAACGCTTACTTAAAAGACTTTTATCAAGTTGGAGGAGTAGTCTCGTACGTAGATTTCCTTTGCCTATTGCGATGAGTTTTTAAAGTGATATTTCATGAAAAGATTAATTACTATCCTGCAACGATTTGAAAGTGGAAGTCGTCATCTCTCGATCTCAGAAATCAGTTTACCCTAATTATCCTAGTTATCTCTAACTTAGGTAGAATGAGAATAACATAAAGCACTCAAATCAATGTTGCTAACATACGAGGAAATCTCTTTCTCTTTATGCTATGTTGAACTTTATGCTGCACTTTCGCCACTCCTCTCTCGAATCTTGCAGCGCGGTATAAAGATGGAATTTTGGCTAACGATTTACACGACTCCTCTCTCGAATCTCGCCGTGCAAAATAAAGGATTTAACCCTAAAGTACGTAACTTCTCTCTCGAATCTCGCCACATAAGTCAGGAGAAGAATGCTTGATCTAAAATTTCACAAAATAAAACATAAATTCAACAAAGATAGGTTTTCAATCAATCATAAAAGAGAAATTACAAACACTACATCACAATAAGTTAAAGTACTCTCCACGTACAAGACCAAGAAATTTAGTTCATGCTTGAGGAATGAAACCACACAACAAGGAAGATCTTACTAGATATGCTTTTAGAAATGAAAACGATGCAGGAATTTGCGTGTACATCTTGCTTTAGAGCCTTCTTCCTTCTCGCTGGTGCGTCCAAACCCTAGCCGTTCCTCTCCTTCTCCTTCTCCTTCTCCTTTTACAAGATGATGGCTCTTAGAACTCTCCTTCCCTTTAGAATTTCGTATCTCCCGAATAGGCATCAGATTCTCTTCTTAAAAACCAACAGCCCCCTTCCAATAGATGCATCCTTTCATATTTGGTTTTGGCGCAAAATTCGAAATTCGAATTTCAAACCCGGCCAGAACTTATTATAACAACTGAAACAGGTTTTTGAAACAACTGCACAGCCAAAATATAATTCCAGCTTTTACTTTCCCAGTTCGAATTCCATGGCATTTCTGGTAAGGAAAACATGAGCAAATTAGATTAATTAACTTTAAATCATATAAATATAAATTTATGAATATTTATACTCATTTAAATCATTTATTTTTTTATGCTCAATATGATATCAAAATTAAGAGTTAGATAACTTTCTTTTGGGAAGTTATCAAAAACCACCTCCTTTCATATCCACGAATGACAATCTTGGAACAAAACGAACGCAACTAGATCAAACCTAGCTCTAATATCATGTTAGAAATCCTATTGCAATATATCACACAAATTTAGCATTACCAAACCATTGCATTACACCATTACAATACATACACTGCAACAAGAACAACCAGCGTAACACACAGATTGCAAGGTATTGGACAACAGCAAAGAGAAACAAAGGAAACTGCACAAGGTTCGAACAGTTGCAGACCGCAACTTCACAGGTCGCAGACCGCCACCAATTCTAACTTTCGATCAACAACTTCAAACCGCAGACCAACTCTGACTTGAGACTGGAACACAAACCACTTCAACCATACATCTCACCAGCGATCTCAACAATCCGCAAGACTCACAACCCGCAAGTCTTACAACCCGCAACCCACAAGCTTCAACAACCCGCAATTCACATTCTTCAACCACCAGCGGACTCAACAATCTGCAAGCCTCACTACCCACCAGCGAACTCAACCACACCTCGTTGTTGTACAACAACTTTAGCTCGCCGATGAATAGGAAAAACAAACCACTTCACTACCCGCCAGCGGCCTCAGCCATATCTCATCACGGTACAATTAACTTCAGCTTGCTGACTAACAGAAAAACAGACCGCAAGTTCGACTACAGCTTGTACCGTCTTCAGAACTTCCTGCAGTATGCCTCTCCAGAATGTCCTATTTATAGGGGGATTCTTCAAAACACCAAACACCAATCCACACAGGAACCGCCTAGAACACCAAACGACAAAACTAGCCAATCAGAAACCTCCCTTCTCACTTCAATATTTCAATAATGCTTAGATCAAAAAGTTATTGTCACCTCCTCATCTAATTAAATCCACATTCTTCTACATAAAGTACACGATATTAAACTGGACAGAATCCACATTTAAGAAGGAAGTCTTGAGAATCCAAGACATGGATAGTTTTATCTTGCAGCTAGCAATAATGTGTGGCTTGCAAGAAAGCCTGATCAAGCTCGATGTTAGCCGATATTTGTCACTGTCCTTTGAGGACTTGGTCAACCGAGCAGGTCTATTCATTGAAGGAAATGCTACGAATAGTACTTTCTTAGCCTCACTTATGAGCCTGACCTAACTATAGTTGAGTAGGTGCAGGCCCCGTCAGGAGTAGAAAACCAGAGCAAAGGTGGCAGGAGCAAAGGAGGCAAGAGGTGAGGAGTACTAAGTTTTTTTGCATGATATATGAATTATTCTTTACTCAGTCATTCTTTGTGCATTATATATATAAAGATCATAAGAAAAATTAAGCTTATGATTCATGAGTTTATTCCCATCCTTGCATGGATTGAAGATTAAATCTCTTACGCTCCGCTTGGGGGGACTTATTTTCAACGGTCAAGCAGCTACGATCATATGAATCAGACCTTAATTAAGTCCCCCCAAACGGTTTTGGTATTACCATGGTGATCTAGAAGTGATCAAACATGTAGCCTCACTGCTAACACAATATGAGCTTATGAGGTCGCACATAAGAGCATTGGAGAATTTGGTGAGGTTTGTGTTGGCCTTGCTCATATGTGATATGAGTGAAGGACCAAGCCTATGATGTTTTGGATATGGAGGAATTTCATTTCAGGACTTATATTGTGAATATAGGTCATCAGGTAAGTGATCAGAAGATTCTAAGGGAAATTCGTCGAGTATAGCTGAGAGGTTTCGATGAATGGTTTGAATTCGTTGAGTATCGTCGTGACACCTCAACGCTTCCATCTTAGATTCGTCGAGTATCGTCGAGACAACTGAACGCTTCATCGAGTATTGTCGAGACATCTCAACGCTTCTATCTTGGATTCGTCGAGTATCGTCATGAAAAATTCGACGAGTTAGACCTCGATTCTTCGTATATCGCCTTGATACTCGGACGATTTGCCCAGTGTTGTTTCATCGAATATTCACGTGTTACCTTGACAAACAGTTTTGATTCGTCGAATATCAACGTAAAGGAGACCCATATCAGAGGTGGACTTGACATACTTCAGAATGCTCTTTGCCGCCATCAGATAAGGTTTCTGTGGTTCCGCCATATACCGACTTACTCGGCATACAACATAAACTATGTTTGGCCTTGTAATCGTCAAGTAAATAAGGCTCCCAACCAGATCATGGAACCCAAGAGGATCCAGAAGAATCCTCCCCTTATCTTGCCGAAGTTTGATGCCAGCTTCAAGTGGAGTAGAGCTACTTTTCCCCTCCCTCATGTCAAATCGCAGTACGATCCGTTCCGCATAGCCTTTTTCGGAAACAAGTATACCACTCTCTTTTCTCTCCACCTCGAGTCCAAGGAAGTGGTGGAGCTCACTCAAGTCCTTCATCTCGAACCTTATAACTAGCTCTGCCCTGAAGCCTAGCTACCTCCTCCTCAGAGTTACCCATGATGATCTTATCATCCACGTACAACAGTACCAAAACTAGAAGCTCCACCTTATTCTTAATGAACAAGCTCGAATCTGAGTTAGAAGCAAGATAACCGCATAACTGGAGGTATTCTGCGATCTTCCCATACCAAACTCGAGGAGCCTACTTCAAACCATAAAGGGCCTTCCGGAGCTTATAGAAGTAGCCTGGATGATCTTCAGACACGTATCCATGTGGCTGATCCATGAAGATTTCTTTATCGATTTTCCCGTAAAGAAAAGCATTCTTTACGTCTAGCTGCCATATCTTCAAACCTTGGCAAGCTGTCATGGCCATCACCACATGAACTGAAGTCATTTTAGCAACAGGGATAAACGTCTCCTCGTAGTCTTCGCCATACTTCTAAGAAAACCCTTGAGCTACAGACAAGCCTTGTACCTCTCGATGCTCCCATCTGCCTTCTTCTTTAGCTTATATACTCACTTGTAAGTCACAGGAGTAATGCCATCAACCTTGGGCACAAGGTCCCAGGTCTCATTTTTCTTGAGAGCAGTCATCTCCTCATTCATGACATCTTCTCACTCCTTAACTCCAGTGGCTTCATTAAAGCTAGAAGGCTCTTGTTCGTCTAGAGGGCCTGTGAAAAAATAAGAGACAAAGTTCACTGTGTTTCCTTCGCAGTACCGAGCTGGTGGCTTAATGGTCCTTTTCGATCTCCTAAGAGTCTGACCCTTGCTAACTACCTCTGTTGCTTCTTCTGAATTAGCTCCATTCCCAGGCAAACTTGAAGCATTGCTCCCCCTGCTTCCTGAACCAGAAGCTTCTGCCTCAGAGCTAGAAACACATGGAACTCCGGGTCATACATGCAACTCCACCATAAGATCTTTAGTAACCTCCTTTTATACTTCATCGGACCTTCTCTCTTGTAGCTCCACAGATGAGCAACCTCCATATGACGTCAATTCGTCGAAGTCCACGTCCCTGGAGACGACAAACTTCTTCGTCACTGGATCCATACACTTCCATCCCTTCTTCCGCTCGTCATATCCTATGAAGATAAGTTTCCTTGCCTTCGCATCCAGCTTAGTCCTCAGAGCATCCAAGACATGTACGCAGCAGTTTGAGCCAAACACCCGAAGGTGTTCCACGCTAGCCTTCTCCTTAAACATCATCTCGAAGGGAGACTTCATGTTGATCAGACTCAGAGGCATCCAATTGATGACATAAGATGCACAAGACATTCCCTCTGCCCAGAAGGCCCTAGGAATGCCTTTTGTATGAAACCAGCACTTGTAGGTCTCCGTCAGATGACAAATCTTCCGCTCTGCTACTCCATTTTGTTGTGGAGTATGAGCACAAGTGAGCTCTCTCTGGATTCCGTGCTTCCTATAGAAGTTAGAGAACACTGAAAAAATGAATTCACCTTCGTTGTCTGTTCTCAACTTTATGATCATCAGGTCAAGCCGGCCCTCCACCAGCTCCTTGAACTCCACAAACAATCGGAAAGCATCTGACTTCTCCTTCATGAAATACCCTCAAGTGTATCTTGAATAGTCATCAATCAGCACCAACATGTATCTGCTGCCACTAAGACTGACAGTGACGGTCGGTCCCATCAGATCACCATGGATACACTCCTATGGTGTTTCACACGTAGTCTGAGACTTGTCAAACAAAAGGCGATGAGCCTTTTCATATTGACATCCCGCGCAGACAAGACCATCACCAAAGGATTACAACTTAGGCAAGCCTTTCACAAGATTCCTAATCACTATAGCCTTCAATTTGTCCATCCTAACGTGTCCCAGTCTTTCATGCCACATAGCAGCGCTGTCGTTGGCCCTCATCCGATCAACATAGGAACTTGTCGATAACACAAATAAGTCCTTAAACCTTCTCCCAACATGAGCAACATCAGCCTTCACCGCTGATATGTTACGGAGAAACTTCACTTCTGTCGGACCGAACAAAACGTGATAGCCCGCGTCAACCGCATTGGTCATAGAGAAGAGGTTCTTCCTCATACTCGGTACGTGATAGACACTCCTTAACGTGAGTGGACCCTTATCACTACCTAAAGACACTACACCCTCCTTCTCTACTCTAAGAACAGTATCATCAGCGATTATAATAGCTTTGTTACCTGAGAATGTTTGCAACGATGAGAACTTTGACTTGTCTCCAGTGAGTTGGTAACCACACCCTGAGTCAATGATCCAGTCATCTTCATAGTCGACGGTGGAAAGAGCACATTCACACATGCCTGTCAGAAAAGCACTTCCACACCCGGCTTCCTCAGCACTGGAACCAGCTCCCTCCGTGTCTGTAACATGCCCAGGTTGCAGCTTTACCTTGTAGTCTTTCTTGAAGTGACCCAGTTGATTGCACCTGTAGCACTTCAACTCCTTCTTCCAGCCCTTCTTAGGAGCAATGCTTCTCTCTTGCTGATAAGAAGTTGAAATCCCATCCTCAGCAGCAGTCTTCTTCTTCTTCTCCAATCTCTTCTTCTTTCTCGTGAAGAGAGCCTCACTACCTCCTTCAGAGATAGTAATCTCTGTCATCTTTCTGGACAAACTTTCTTGCGAAACCAGCAGGTTCTCCAGCTCAAGCAAAGACGGCTGAGTGGCCCAGCCTTGAACAAAAGTAACAAAGGTCACATATTCCTTACGCAAACTGCGGATTATGTGCTTCTTCATCTTGGCTTCAGAAATGAGCTCATCAGGATCTAATGTTGAAATCTCAGTGCACATGTTCTTTATTTTTAGAAAGAAGGTAGAGATGGGTTGATCTCCTTGAGTTGCCCTAACCGACTCATTTTCCAGGAATTGTAGCCTTGCTACGTTCTTCCAGTTGAACAACCCATCAAGATAAGTCCATATCTCCGCAGCAGACTGACATCCTAAGATGTGGTCGAAGAGTTCAGGTGAGATAGTCCGCTTGAGGTTAAATCCAGCCTTCATGTTAGTCTTCCTCCAAGATCTCAAGGCCTCCGCACCAGCAGCAGTAGCAGCCTCTAGCATATCGTCTCCACATACGACATCCCATAAGTCCTTCCCCAGAAGATAGCTCTTCATACACGACTTCCACTTCTTGAAGTTAGTCGGTGTAAGAAGCTCGATACCAAGACCCCTTGCATACCCAGCTTCCATTGCACTACCCTTGGTTTACTTAGACTCACAGAAGAAAAAATCAAGTTGACAGTTAAACACTGCTCGGCCCCAGGTAGACCCGCTGCACAGGCTCTCATTAGCTGGCAGGTCCGAAGGATTGCCTGTGGGGGTAAGGGATCCCGAGCGCGGCTCAGCCCCAGGTAGACCCGTTACGCAGGCTCTCATTAGCTGACAGGTCTGAAGGCTCGCCTGTGGGGGAGAGGATAGGTTCTTGGAGACTTTTGCACTACCCCGAGCCTGACTCGGCCCCAAGTAGACCAGCTGCGCAAGCTCTCATTAGCTGGCAGGTCCAAAGGGTCGTCTGTGGGGGTAAGGGACCACGAGCGTGGCTCAGCCCTAGGTAGACCCGCTGCCCTGGCTCTCATTAGCTGGTAGGTCCGAAGGCTTGCCTGTGGGGGAGAGGATTGGTTCTTGGTTCTTCGAGACTTTTGCACTACACCGAGCCTGGCTCGGCCCCAGGTAGACCTGCTATGCAGGCTCTCATTAGCTGGCAGGTCCGAAGGCTCGCCTGTGGGGGTAAGGGACCCCAAGCGCAGCTCGGCCCCAGGTAGACCACTGCGCAGGCTCTCATTAGCTGGCAGGTCCAAAGGCTCGCCTGTGGGGGAGAGGATTGGTTGTTGGAGACCTTTGCACTACCCCAAGCCTGGCTCGGCCCCAGGTAGACCCGCTGTGCAGGCTCTCAATAGCTGGCAGGTCCGAAGGCTCGCCTGTGGGGGTAAGGGACCCCGAGCGCGACTCGGCCCCGGGTAGACCCATTGCGCAGGCTCTCATTAGCTGGCAGGTCTGAAGGCTCGCCTGTGGGGGAGAGGATTGGTTCTTGGTTCTTGGAGACTTTTGCACTACCACGAGCCTGGCTCGGCCCAGGTAGACCCGCTGCACATGCTCTCATTATCTTGCAGGTCCGAAGTCTTGCATGTGGGGGTAAGGGACCCTGAGCGCAGCGCTGCCCCAGGTAGACCCGCTGCGCAGTCTCTCATTAGCTGGCAGGTCCGAAGGCTCGCCTGTGGGGGAGAGGATTGGTTCTTGGATCTTAGAGACTTTTGCACTACCCTGAGCCTGGCTCGGCACCAGGTAGACCCGCTGCATAGGCTCTCATTAGCTGGCAGGTCTGAAGGCTCGCCTGTGGGGGTAAGGGATCCCGAGCGCGGCTCGGCCCTAGGTAGACCCGCTGCGCAGGCTCTTATTAGCTGGCAGGTTCGAAGACTCACCTGTGGGGGAGAGGATTGGTTCTTGGAGACTTTTACACTACCCCGAGTCTGGCTCGGCCCCAGGTAGACCCGCTGCGCAGGCTCTCATTAGCTGGCAGGTCCGAAGGCTCGCCTGTGGGGGTAAGGGACCCCGAGCGTGGCTCGGCCCCAGGTAGACCCGCTGCGCAGGCTCTCATTAGCTGGCAGGTCCGAAGGCTCGCCTGTGGGGGAGAGGATTGGTTCTTGGTTCTTGGAGACTTTTGCACTACCCCAAGCCTGGCTCGACCCCAGGTAGACCCGCTGCGCAGGCTCTCATTAGCTGCCAGGTCCGAAGGCTCGCCTGTGGGTGTAAGGGACCTCGAGCGCGGCTCGGCCCCATGTAGACCCGCTGCACAGGCTCTCATTAGCTGACAGGTCTGAAGGCTGGCCGACCTGGCTAGTCGTCAGCTCTGTCCGCACAGACCGTGTGGTATGACCCAAACTGCCAATACTGTCCGCGCAGACCGCGCGAACAGACCGCCCAGGCTGTCACTTTTACTTCAAAAAATTCAACAGTTTTGACTGTAAGTCCAGCCTTGGTTTGTGACGTGACCCTCAGCTCATCTCTACTGCACCTCTTCAGGGGTCCTACAAACAGGCAGCGGCCGGTAGTGTTGCCTTAATCCCAGCCTGGGGATGTGACACAACCCTCATCAGCACACCTATAATCCACCTCGCCACGAGCCCCGCAGACATATGGTAACCGGATGTGTGTTGACCCTAAGTCTAGCATGGGGCTAGGACGCTACCCTTAGCTTGCCCATATATAGTCCAACTCCTCAAGCTATGCTTCCAATTCATCCATGTACATTACCAGAAGTAAATAACGTAACATCAATCAATCAAATGAAAGATTTCATAAAGATAGTCAAGATGTAGAGGGTGGTTAAAATCAAACTTATATGATGGCAAAGTAAGAGAGCACATCAATAACTCTAAGGAAATATAGAGGGGTGAGGGTCCTGAGGAAAGTGGAGTTTGTTGAGAGGAGGCGACGCGAGAAGTTCAAAGACGTAACAGAAATCGCGGGAGGGAGAGATAGTCGCGGGGTACCGATAGACAAAAAGGAGGAAGACTCGCGAGTCATTTCTCATCTAAAAACTACCCTTACAGTATTTATTTTGTTCTAAAAACAAGACAACCTGTAGGAAGAAACCATCATGGTACCATCCACTGTAGGCTCAAGCAAGGGTAAATATTATGTCAATGCTAGCATTATTGGCTTGGTTATCAACACGACAACAACACTACACATGAATTCAATCCAGAACCACAATCCTTCCGAGTTTAGAAGAACAACCATGGAGAACTACACGAAGGTCATGCATTTCGTCGTTTCACGGAGTATCAGCTGGTTTTGAAGATGTCATGACCTTACACTAATAAGTTGTTTTCAGAACTACCTTCTTGACAACCTACAAAGACAGCATCTGTATTCCAAAAAAAATGAAGGCAATGAGCCTTCATTGCAGTTGAATAATAGCAATCAATAAAAAATTGCAAGCAGAAAAAAATGATATTTTTTGTCATCAATGGATATTGTGGACAAATGTCTGGCAAAATAAGATAACAAATAGGAAATTTGGAACCAACATGGAGAAGATACTACATGAAATAATCACGAAGCAATCATTCAATCTAATCTAATAAAGCAACTCTACGCTGTCACTTGTATCTAGTTAAGAACTTTAACTAGATACAATCTCATTTAGTCATTTTGACAAACACCTAATATGCATAATTCTACAGGCAGGGCAAAATGTTGAAGTTCTGTAGAGTGATATCCTTTTATGGGTTTTAAAACCAATTCTAAAACAAAAAAACTTATTTATCGCTAACATCAATATTTAGACATGATAGTGATTAACCTCATTGTATAGAAAATAAGGGGTGCACATAACCACACCCTCATGATCTCCATCCAAAAAAGTGGGGATCATGAGTTTGACCGCGCACGCGACCACTACACCCGATCCTAGCGCGCCGATCCCAATCCGCATGGTGGGGTAACCGCCGCACCTCGACAGCGACGGCCGGCCGGACTCCTCCCCGGCCGCCGCCCGCCCGCCCCCGTTCGCACGGCCGGACGGAGTGGCCGACCAGGCCGCCCCCTCCTCGGCCGCCCGAGTGACCAAGGGGCGGCCAACCAAGCCGCCCCCTCCTCGGACAACCCAAGTGGCCAAGGG